>LR750554.1:167770-405663 GCA_902729485.2 Mus minutoides | reverse complement strand
TAAGGATTATGTAAAATGTTTTATAATGTATGTTTGGAGAATGACAAGAAAATAGATCTGCATATAGTCACTACAATGGATATTTTCTTTTGTGTATTCTTGACTATGGTTAGTTGAAGCCATAGACATAGGACCCAAGGCTGCCTGGGCTGTATGTATAAACGTAAGCTGCACAACCTGAAGTTCATCACGTTGAAAGGCAAACATATGTAGGTCCATGCCTGCAGTGACTCCGATATTCCTTGCAAGGCTGGGAGAGGCAATGAGACTCAGGAGAGCCTGGTGGTGAGGGCCCATCCTGCCAGGACTGCTGTGATGGGCATGGGTGCCCACAGCCCGGGAGGGAGGCTTTCGGCCCTTTCAGCAAACTCTTGATTCTGTCAGCTGAGAATAGGCTTGCAGAGGAGGAAGGAGGGAGGAGGGAGGAGAGAGGAGGGAGAAGGGAGGAGGGAAGAAGGGAGAGGAGGGAGAAGAGAGGAGGGAAGAAGGAAGAGAGAGGAGGGAGAAGAGATGAGGGAGAAGGGAGGAGGGAGAAGAGAGGAGGGAGAAGAGAGGAGGGAGGAGGGAGGAGGAAGAACAGAGGAGGGAGAAGGGAAGAGGGAGGAGGGAGGAGGGAGGAGGGAGGAGAGAGGAGGGAGAAGGGAGGAGGGAAGAAGGAAGAGAGAGGAGGGAGAAGAGAGGAGGGAGAAGGGAGGAGGGAGGAGGGAGGAGGGAGGTCCCATCAGGGGAGGAGTAAGAGGCACGCATGCTCCAGCTTTCTGTCTTTCCTATTTCCCTGGTAACACATTGCTTCAGTGTCCAATTCAACAGCCCATTGTTTAGCTGGGCTCTATTCTTCCATCTCTCCCTGTACATAACCCTCAAAATAAGTTACCAAAATAAATATTGGCCACTTTGAGCACAGTGCTAGATTCTCCTTTTGTCTCAGGGCCCACTGCAGTCATCGATGAATAGCTTGAGGAGGGGTGGATAATAAAAAAGGTCCCTACATGATAGAAATGATGAGGTAGGTAGGAAATACTCTCTAACTTGAGAATAATTCCTAAGTCTCAATTTCCTCATTTGTCATAGAAGGCCAATAATGATACTGACTTCACATGACGGTGAGGACAAAATAACCTGTGAGCTTAATAAGAGACACAGAGAATAACAGTTTCTGGGTCAAGGAAGAGAAGAGCTTAAATCTTGGCTATCAATTTAATTATTACAAGCTAGATGAGCTCAGGCAGGAGTAGCCAAATCCTGAGGGCCATGAAATGAGAAAACAAACAAACAACAACAACAAAACCTCCTGAAAACACTATAAAGTTATTTGAGGGGATCTGGAAAGTCTCAGAGTGGAGGTAAAGTCTATGTGTGTGGATCCCTTGGCTCTCCTAGGCAGAATCTGTGTTGTGATCGATTATTGATGTCTGCTCTGGTCAAGGAAAGAACAATGGTGTGTGTGTGTGTGTGTGTGTGTGTGTGTGTGTGTGCCACCTTGGTCTATGTTATGCTTGTTTCTGGATTCAGACATGTCAGGACATATTGAGAATTGTGGTAGGACAGGTAGGACTATAATTTTGTGATGTCTATGGCCCCAAGGGTTGTCTGGAGGAAGCAACACATCCTTAGACGAGGCAGTAACCTGACTTGAGTACACAGGAGTTTTAGCCATCAGATGGACATACAGGTCTGACAATGGCCTGCTGCCTGATCTTTTTCAGGTCACCCTTTGACCCAGGTCCCAAGGGTTCATGTCTGAGTCTGTGAGGAAGAGAGAAGGTGAAACGGATAGAGCTATCTCAACAGAATTCTGGAGACTGATGGTAGATCACAGTATGGGGAAGGGACGGGATAAGACAAAGCTTCTCCTCGCTATAGCAGAGTCTTTGGACTGAGGTATGCTAAGGGTCATGGGTTACATCAGAGTATGGTGTAGATATTGGGTGGTTTCTGGGGCAGGGGCATGAGTCTAAGTGTCCTTATTTTGGATGGATTAGGAGGTGATGATTTGGTGGCTCTCTAGAAGGAGGGACACCCGCAGAGTTCTCCAAGGACCAGGGGCTAGATATGATCAGAGTCCAGAGGCCTTATGTGGTGGGTGGGACAAGTTCCATGCATAGTGACCCAACTTGGAGCCTGAGGCTGGACATTCCTAAAGCATAGTTCCTGATGATACACGGCGTGGGGTGAGTGTTGTTAGTACAGACCCAGGGCACACGGCGTGGGGTGAATGTTGTTAGTACAGACCCAGGGCACACGGCGTGGGGTGAGTGTTGTTAGTACAGACCCAGGGCACACGGCGTGGGGTGAGTGTTCTTAGTGCTGACCCAGGGCGTTTCTGGCCAGAAGGTATAGAGGCAGAGGCTGCGCAGAGGTAAAGCGTTAGCCTTGTGAAACGGTAGATCTTGAAAAGCAAGGCTGCCCTGTTGGGGAAGTGCTATGGCTGAAGCACAAAGATAGATGTGAAAGCAACTGCTGGACTGGGGTGTACAGCCTGGGGAGGGTGGGGCTGAGGGGACAGTGGTGGAGATGGAGCTGGTGTGTGTGTATGTGTGTGTGTGTGTGTGTGTGTGTGTGTGTGTGTGTGTGTGTCTGTCCAAAATGAATCAGGAAAAAGCATGGATGCCAAGAGCAGGGATTCTGTTTTTCTGCCGTTCTGTTTCTAGATGTTGGAACCGCAAGCCAGCGGAGGGACTCTGCCTGGGGAACAGCTAAAAGGCAGGACAGCCAGGTGGAAGGGATGAATTGGGATTTCAGAGAGGGCAGAGCTCCTGGTGCTTCATTGAGAGCAACATGGGGAGGAAACCCTGTTTGTGCTTTTGAAGGCAAGCCAACTTGTAAAGGAAGACGACGAACAAACACAGAAAAGAACGAAGGCGGCGCATGTTCATGTGCTCAGAAAGCAGGGGACCCAAGGGGTGTGTTGTGTTCTCAGCCCTGGCCTTAAAAGAGCCCTTCTAGGGAAAGAAGAAAAAGAGAAAGAAAAGGCCCAAAAGCCGCTTTCCACTGAATTGAAGTGGAAGACACAAAGCAAAGGCATGATCAGAGCATTCCCAGGATGCAATGCAACTTCCTCCCGGTGCCAGGGGAAAGACCCCTCTTAACCCTGTCCTCTGTGCGCCTTCCCGGCTTGCTCTGCTAAAAAGCATATGGCTGGAAGATGCATAGGCCAGGTCACCGGGCCCAGCGGGGACTCTGCTATGAATGAACACCCCCTCCTTGTTCTTGTCTTTGGAGCCTTGCTAGGAAGGAGGAAAACCAGGCCAAAGGCAAGATGAAAGGGCCTGTAATCTCATAAAAGAGCCAGGCGATGCTCTGAAAGGCTGGGAGCCGGCACCTGCCTTTACACTTCAAGGCAGGCAGTGTGAAACTCATTGGGGCCAGAGGCCCATAGTCTGCCCTTCCCCTGGTCCCTGGGTCTGGTCAGCCATGTTCAGCGGGAAGAGAAGATCCAACCACGAAATCCTCAGGATCCAGAACCTGCTTCACGGAAGAGTCAGAGACTTCAGGCTCCGTCACCCCCGTTCCTGGTCTGACACGTTAGGATTTACTTTTTATCAGCGTCTTTGGCCTTGAGATGACTGTGTAGTGGGGAGACAAAGCCAGTGCTGCACGCTAGCCGTTCCACTGGCCTCACGAGATAAGACTCCACCAGAATCAAGAACACGGATCCATTTCCAGTGGGATGAATGATGGGGTGTGTCTTATTTGTCACCCTGCACCAGGAGAGAAAAGTTGTGTCCTGTGGTGAACCCCAGAAATCAAAGGAGCAAAGAAATGGATGGCTTTCTGAATACAATCCCCAAATAATCAGAACAGGAGTCTAACAAAATTTCTTACAATCTATTTACTGCTTCCCAAAAATAGACCAGGAAGAGACCTAGGAGGGTATCGAGGATCAAAGACAGTATGCTATTCCTTTGAGTTGAGAAACCCGGAGATGTGAGCAAATCCAAGAGACAGAGGGAAGTGGGAAGCAGCTGAGCTAAAGGCAGTCGTTCGTTCTTGTGGCCCAACCACGCCAGTAACACTGCTGGCTCTTGCTTTGCTGCCTTATCTCTGAAACACATTTGCACAGGAAGGCACTGCACAGAAAGGAACCAGAAGCCCCAAGTGCTTCTGGTACCTACTTAGGGACCGTACAGGGCGGGCTCTGATCTGCTTTGGACCTGGGGTCTAATTAGATGGTGTCTTAGTTCACTTTCTGTTGTTATAACAAAACACCCGAGGCTGGATACTTTACAAAAAGCAAACAAAAAGGTTTATTTGCCTCACAGGTTTAGTCACGAGGTCCAAGATCAGGTTGCTATACCTGTTGGGCCTCTGGTGAGGGTCCCTCTGGCTGCATCACAACATGGCTGCATGTAGAAGGGGTCCAGCTGATGGAATGGACTTACTTTATAACAACCCTGCTTCTGTGAGAACTAATGCGTCCTGCAAGGCCTGCATTAATCTTTTTGCGAGGATAGACCTATAACCTAGTTACTTTGTACTGAACCCCTTAAAGGTTCTACTGCCTCAAAACATCATACCTGGGACTACGGCTTGGCTCTTGGGCCTTTGTGAGTCACATTTAAACCATAGCTGGTAGGGTGATCCCTTAGCTCCAGCTCAAGGCCACTTAGAGCAGTGGTTCTCAACCTTCCTCATGCTGCAACCCTTTACTATATTTCTCTCCTGCTGTGATGACCCCTGACCACAAAAGTATTTCATTGCTGCTTCACAGCTGTAATTTTTCTACTGTTATCAATCATAATGCAAATATCTGATATGCAAAATAATCTGATATGTGATCTCTGTGGGAAGGTCATTCGACCCCAGGTTGAGAACCGCTGACTTAGAGGAAGGTATCCAGGATCATCAGAACCTCTCAGAGCCAGCAGAATAAGATGGGGGGGCTCCAGGATGTTTCTTCCTAGCTGTAGAGAACCAGACAGGACAGATCCAGTCAATACTCAGATTTGGAGAAAGCAAAGAAGGAAGACAGGATATTCCTGTTTGGGAGAGTCTTAAAGGGAGATGCTCCGCCCCAGAGCAGTTTTGGAATGACTTGATCGCAGAGATGGAAGACCCAGGATGACAAAGCGACTACGGGAGGAGGAAGCATCTTCTAGTCGGAAGTGTCTGAATTAGCTGTAAGATCTGCTGCCGAGGAGAAGCCCATTGTTTCAGGAAAGGAGCCGCTTGTGAGCTTTAATTAGCTAGAGTTTGGTTAAGTGTGAATGGGTGACAAATGGGGGTGTGTGTGAAGGGACAGAGATGGAAGAACCCAGCAGCTTGGGACACCCATGTTTTGCTCCCATAAATGGCAGCAGCTTGCAATGAGGCTGAAATGAGGCCAGGGCAGAGCGGGGCGCTGAAGGAGTGGCTGAGAAGTAAGTGACAAGCCCCTGTGCTTTGTGAGCTGAGGACAAATGCCATCTGCTCCAGCTGTCGCTGACTGTCAAGTTCTCTACCAGAGTCACCATTTGTTACTGTGACCTCGGCTTGTGGGACTCGAGTGCTGAGAGTGCTTTTCTGTCCCCTCTGGCTTAGTGTACGGTGCCATCTCCACCCTGGCAACCTGGCAGGGGATTCACTGCCATCCCCCACCCCCATCCTGCTGGCTGCCTGCCTGCTTCCTGCTACCTCCTTCTCTGAGCACCTCAGTGATGCCAGCGGCTTTACTTGGAATGCACCAACACACACTCTTTTCTCCCAAACTCAAGTAGACTTCAAGCGATAAGAAGTTAGAAGAAGCATCAGTTTGAGTTCTGCCTTAAAAGGCAGGAGAAAGTGTTATTTAGCAACTAAAGGACAGAGCATCCAATAGGGCTGGCTCCCTGAGTCAGCTCTTGCATTAAGGCTGTAGTTAAAGGATGGATCCCTCAATAGAACTGACAGATCACTGGGCTCTAGTGCATGTATCTGTCTGCCTCTCTACCAACAACTGACGGTGTCACAACACTTTCTTTGTCCCGAGGAAACCAGGGAAGGAGGTAACTGGCTAAGGAAAGAGCCGCAAGTGACTAAGACTAAAGCGTGTCATATGTAACCTTCCATTGTGGATGCTACCCAGACTTTTATGTGCATCTCAGAACCCGGTGGGTTTGGTCTTCTCTCTCTGCATGCTCCTGCATGGAGGACAGCAAACATGCTGGAGATCATCCTCTGCTTACTCACACCTAGGTCTCAGAGACAGCTAGGGTTGCCAGGAAGCCTTTGGGGTAGGATACAAGATCATGAACTCTTTCCTTCTACTTTCTGCCTGCTTCCATAGGACTATCATTTGTGCCATGGGAACTGTTAAGAAGTGCCTGGAATAGGTTTTGGAAGAAACAGGTTCAAATCCAAGTTCCTGCTACACAAAGCCATATGTTGGGGGTTGGTCTGGTGCTGCTATATATTCAAATGCTAAATACTGCCCCTCCCCCCCCAATCTGGTTGTCCTTTTCTAGAAGATCCTTAAGTACATGAAGTGATGCTATGCAAACCTTGCTCCCAAGTGTAAAGGTATTGGTTAAATAAAAGTGGCTACAGACAGTTTTGGGGGAGAATAGAAGTGGGTGGAGTTTGAGTTACCGGGCTGCTGGTAGCAGGTGAGGCAAAGTGGAGAGGAGAAGAAGAAAGGAAGATGGTAGAAGGAGGAAGAAAAAGGCGGGGACAGGAGGTCTCCATTAGATATGATGGACCAGGAAGGAGTGCATGGCTGAGTGAAATGGACTCTGGGGACAGGTGGATGGAGCAGATCTAGCCTGGGAGAGAGAAAAGCAGCAAGTATTTGGGGTAAGCACAGCTGGAGAAGTAGCTATTAGAAAAATAGACGAGGGGTAATTCCCCCAGTAATCTGGGCCAAAGCTAAACAAATAAATCTTAGTCTGAGTCTCATTCATTTGGGAGCTAACGGGAATGGAAGTAATTAAGTAATCTGTAGGTGTATGTGGTGTTCCTGGCTGCATTGTTCTCAATAGTCAAAGCGTCTGCTAGTGTATGGTCTATCTACACACACAGTGCCATGCTCTTTGCCGAAAGGAACAAAGCACCAATACATGTAACAATGTGTAGAGACATCAAAAATGCCGTGGCAAGTGAAATAAGCCAGTCACGAAAGACTCTCCATACGGTCTGACTCCATGTCTGTGACATCCAGAATGGACAGGTCTACAAAGGGAGAGAGAGAGAGAGAGAGAGAGAGAGAGAGAGAGAGAGAGAGAGAGAGAGAGAGAGAGCATTGGCCTTCAGGAGCTGGCTGAGGCACCAAGTGTGGAAGGAACCAAGCTATAAAGACAGGAGTTTCTTTCTGGAGTGATAAGAACCTTCTAAAATTGCATGGTGGCCACACAACTCTGCGTATATTGAAAGTTGCTCATTAGTTCATTTTTGATGAATGGAGTGTATGGTATTGATGTCCGAGAGGTCAAGAAGTCTGACTCCACATGCATGATGTCCATACATGTACCACCCATGGCACTCAGCAGAATGCTGAACTGATGGATACACAAACCATCAGAGAGACTGAAGTTCTCACACCAATCCTATAATATTCCCTATGTGTTTTGAGGCAGATCACTGAACTCTCAACCCCTGCTATAAACCAACCTTCATCTGTAAAACCAGGATAACATGGGGACATCCTTTGGGAATTGTACTGGGCACTGAAGATCCCATGGAACACCCAGGACAGAGCTCTGAATAATGATTAGAGCATCATGGCTTTCACTGGGAACTGCTTCTCCCTACTGTGTATGAGAGAGACTGGAGAGAGACTGGGTTTTTAGGAGTCCAGAAAAGTTGTTCTGCATGGCAGACAAGGACAGAAGGTATCAGATCCCAAAGGGTGCTCTGCTAAAGTGGGAGGACAGATGCTTTTAGGGTATATAAGTGGTACAAGTGGGGGTGTTCCCAGGGAGATTAGAAGGACTTAGGCAAGACAGAGTCCATGTCTTTAAAGATCTCTGACCCCAGGAGAAAGATATATGGGAGGAAGAAATAAAAAACTCCCAGCTGAGGCAAGATTTATGTGATGGCTTATATTACAGAGAGACAGTGGACAGTGTGGGAGGTAAGAATACACCACGTGGGTACCTCCCAGTCTTCTGCCTTGGGTAAGAGGGAACCAGGAGGAAAATCAGGTTGGGGTGGGTGGGGCAAGAGGCAGAGGGGGCAGCAGGTGACTGAGTATGATGGATATTAAAATTATTTTCAGAAACTCCCAAGTATACAAATCTGTAAACAGTAATGAGTATTCACAGTGTTGCCCCTCCCCCTTTTAATGTTATTTGCTTTCAACTAAATTTAGACCCTTTGGTTACAGAGCTCAAATTTTAAGCCACCACAAAGGTAAGTTCTAAGCCCCCCCCAGTTGGTTCAGTGCCACAGATTTCTGGAATCCAGGGGAAGTTTTCAATGATAGAGCAAGTTAGAACCAAGTGAGCCGTGGAAGGGAGGAAGCCGTACAGGAAACTTGAGACAGCAATTCGTCTTTCAGTCCTGCCAGGCCAGGCAAGTTCCCAGCTGCCCACGGAGTTCAGGGAGGCCTGGGGAGTACACTTGGGGCCGGAAACAACACTAAGAACCACCTTCAGTTTTGGAAGGTGTGAGCCAGGCTTCAGAGCAGAGTGTTCTTAACAATTAATTCTGGAGCCCCAGTCTCTGATTCCTGGGTGCAGTGGGGGCGTAGGGGAAACATTCATTACAGCAGTGTCAGGTCAAACTGAAAGGAAGTCAACAGGAACCAGGGCTTTTCTCTCCAGCCACTCTTCCGCTCTTCCGGTTTATGCTCTTCCGGTTTATGCGGAAGTGCTTCCTTAGGTTTCCCTACCCCCTTTGTGTTCGTTCTTTGTGTCCTCCTGGCTGGGAAATGTCTCCCAAAGGCTGAGTGTTAAATTAGTCTTTGTGGCCGATCTGTGGTGCTGCTGTTGGGAGGCGGTAGGGTCTTTAGGAGGTGGGGGGTTGGTTGGAAGAAGTTCAGTGACCTCTGTTCCCTCTGAGAGGTGACTAGCTCTCCTCCACCACATTCCCCAGCAGGATACCTAGCCTTACCATGGCCCATAAACCCCGGAGCCCAGGGACCGTGGCCTGGAACCACTGAATTCAGAAGCCAAACGGTTTCCGTCCTTTAAAGTCAATTTCTTCAGGCAATTTTGTCACAGCGACAGAAAGCTGACTAGCACACATACAGAACTTTTGGGCCTCTGAAATGATTTACAATCATAGGCCAGGCAAGGATGCGGGCAGCTCTTGCATCTTCTGCCGTCTGTCCTTCAGTCCTATTATGACATCCAAGGCAAAACCCTAAACCATCTGGGGATCATACAGAAATGCACCACGAGGCATTAAAATCAGGTTGGCTGAGATAAACAAATCAAAACGACCTGCCCACGTTTGGAATGCTATCCCAGGCTTGGAGCTGGGCTCTCCACTGCCTAAGAGGCCACCACTAGCCCTTCTGATACAGTACTTATGACCCACACTGTGGAGATCTCTAATCTCCTTCAGTCTTCAGGGCATACCATGGGGCATGCCTCTGATTTCTAGCTGAGAGGGCCTACTCTGACCCCAGAGAGCTCAAACAAAGCAGTGGGAGAGCCCTGATCACATACTGCCTGGGCATCTTATAGAGATTCACCTGCCTTACTTTTTCAAGAGTTGTGTTTCTTTTGGGAAATCGCACTCTATCTGCTACTTGCCCTTTAGTTGTATAGTGGTCTCATTTGAGTTATCAGACTGGTGTCATAGTATTGCGCTGTCGGTATACATGGTTTGAAATTATCCATGATTTCAAGTGCACAAGGGATCTCGGAACTTGTCCCGGCAGGTAAAGGGGAACTGTTGTAGCTTGAGTGGTTTTCGGCTCTATTATCTCTCTCCTGTCTGGAACTATGACGACCGGGCTGTCACACCTTCTGTGATGGTCCCACAGGTCCCCATCTCTGTGTAAGTCTCTGCAGTCTGTCTTCATAGGTTTTAGCCTTTCTATATGCATTTTCAAGGGCGTGGTCGTTTTTTGTCTGGCCCCTCTGTTTGGGTGATGAGCTCAGCTGGTGAAGTTTGTTTGTTTTTTTGTTTTAGTTTTTCACTTCTAAAATGTCCTCAGGAAAATTTCTATCATACATACATTTGATGAGATTTTGCATTTGCTCACCTCTGGGATGTATGTTTATAATTTCTCACCAAAGAGTGTTTATAATGGCCACCTCATAACCACTGTCAGTTCTTACTCTTCTGTTATTCTAATGTTGCGTTTCTTGTCTCTTTTTAACTCACTGTGAGATATTCTTGATGGATTACATTGAAATTAAAACCTCATTATGAAGTATGGGATCTTACTCAAACCTTCGATTCAGCTTGCTTTCTTTGACACTCTTCTATCAGGAGGACGGAGTGTGGCCAACTCAGTGCTTCCAAGTGAAGCTCAGGGTCCCCATGCGGTCTTCATGGACTCTCAATGGACAGCCTCCTTGTTACTTGGAAGGGGAAGGTAGGCCAGTGGTTTCTGTTGATAACCCCCTGTCTGGAGCCTCTGTGCTTGTCAAGTTTTTGTTTCCACTCAGCCAATAGGTATAGCCTTCCGGGAGGTAGTGAGAGATTCCACTTTCTACCTTTATCTTACTCTGTGACACCACACTGGTATCAGAAGGAAAGGTGTCAAAGGAAAGAAGGGGAGGGGTGGGGGCTTGATACAGCCCAGTGAAGGTATAAGATTGGCTTCCTCCTTCATTCAGTTTTTACTGATGGAGCAAAGTCTAGGCCACGGTTTTCTTTGGAGCATCTGGAACAAAATGGTACTGTCTAAAAGTCTTCTATGTTGCTGGATCCTTCAGTTGGACACAGCTAACATTTTACCCCTATTTTGCTTTACAAAAGAGAGAGAGCGTGTGTGTGTGTGTGTGTGTGTGTGTGTGTGTGTGTGTGTGTGTGTGTGTAAGAGAGAGAGAGAGAGAGAGAGAGAGAGAGAGAGAGAGAGAGAGAGAGAGAGGAGGGAAGGAGAGTTTCGGTGTAAACATGCCACAGTGTGCATGTGAAAATCAGAGTGCAGCTTCTGGTTTGCCTGTTTGTCAGTCCTTGCCGTCTACCTTGTTTGACACAGGGTCTCTTATTGTTCTCTGCTATGTAGGCCAGGTTAGCTACCCTGAGAGCCATGAATAAATTCTAGTGTAGCACACTTCTCACCTCTGGCCTGAGTTTCTGGTCAGTTAGCATCAGCAGTGGGACAGGACTAGATCCCTTTTCATCACCAAGCACAATGGGAAAGCCTTATCAAAGGGGGCTGACGTCATCAGCCTAGCCCAGAGGTTCTCAGTAGTGGGTAGTTTTGCCCCTTCAGGGACATTGCCACAGTGTCTGGAGACATGTTTGGTTGTCACAAGTCGGGGCTGAGTATGTGCTATTAGTATCTAGTCAGAAAAGGCCAAGGATGTCGCTCCCATTCCCACAATCGATGTGGTAATAATGCATGTAATAAAGTATCAGCTCGCCCACGGTGCTAAGGGTGAGAGACCTCAGCTGTCCAGACTGCTCCCACGGGGCATGGACCAGTAGTTTGAAAGAGGAGGCACCACTGAACAATTAAACTGGGCTTTATGAGATCTCATTTCCAGAGAGCAGCATAGGTCATAGGGGAGAGAAGGAAAGGAACGTTCGTTGCCAGAGGAAGGCCTGTTAGTTTAGAAGCACGTTCTACAACAGTGATTTGAGAAGGTCTGAGCACTCATCCCACACAGCCGGCTGGGCAGCTTAGCAAAATAAAGATTCCCTCAAACCCACGGAAGCAGACTTTCTTGGGTAGAGTAAGTGGGCATCTCGAGGTGATCTCCACGGCACTACCATTTTCCTCTTCCAGAAGCAGGACAGTAAGCTGGGGGGATACAAGGAGGTGCCCAGGCCAGGGGACAGTGGTTCTTAAAATATAAACTAAAATTTAGCACTTGGCTTTATTAGCATATACTACTCCTGGTACTTGTTAAAAATTTTCTCTGCCTCTTTGTCTGTCTGTCTGTCTGTGTACGATATGTATGTCTGTGTATGAGTATTTGTGTGTAAGTGTGTATGAGCATGTGGGTGTGAGTGTGTGTAGATATGGGTGTACTTGTACCTTACAAGCCTGGGAGGTCAGAGGGCAACTCTGAGCTTTGTTTCTCATCTCCCACCTTGTTTGAGACAGGGTTTCTCTTCTTTATGTGTATGACAGACCATGTGTGTTCTGTGAACTTCTGGGGATTCTCCTATTGTAATTTCTGCATCCTACCATAGCAGTGCTGGGCTTGCAGGCTCACACTTTATGTGGGTCTGGGGATCCAAACTCAGGTCTTTACTGTTGCAAGGCAAGTATTTTAATAACTGAGTACATGTTCTCTCTCTCTCTCTCTCTCTCTCTCTCTCTCTCTCTCTCTCTCTCGGATTTATTTATTTATATAGCTGTCCTCAGACATACAAGAAAAGGCTATTGGATCCCATTACAGATGGTTGTGAGCCACTATGTGGTTTCTGGGAATTGAACTTATGACATGTGAAAAAGCAGCCAGTGCTCTTAACCACTGAGCCATCTCTCCAGCCTCTCATCTATCTCTTAAGAACTAAAAGAGAACACTAAATCTAAATGGATGGAACTAGAAAAAAAATCATTCTGAATATGGCCAGACCAGAAAGAGAAATATGGTATGTATTTGCTTCTATGTGGATATTAGTTGATAAGTAAATAATTAGCAAGCTCCAATCCATAGAATCACAGAGGTTAAATAGAGTCAGGGACTAGAGGGACAGGTAGATCTCATTAGGAGAAATAAATAGAACAGAGAGCTATGGATGGATTGGGGAACTATAACACATGGGGATGGGGAGGAAAGAAGAAAGGAATAAGGAGAGAGACAGCTAAAATTAGGGGCCATTTGAGGGTTAGTATGGAAACCTAAAACAGTAGAAGCATCCTAAAATATATGCATATTCCAAGGTGATCTAGCTGAAATTGCCAAATAATAGGGGAGACAGAGCCCCAAATGGACAACTCTTATTGCTAGAAGCTTCCAGCCCTGGGATTGAGTTACATCTAATTGAGTTGGTGGCCAAAGAAGGTCCATGGGAATCTCCAAACAACCCAAGCTGCTGCCAAGACTATAGGTTGTTAGTTCTCCACAAACTTCCAGCAAGGCCCCATTATTGAAGACAACACCTACACCAATCCCTGAACCTGGAGATGCCAAGCTGGTGCCTACACAGAACCTTCACCCCTACATGCTAGTGTCTGGTTCAGGAAGGTAATCTGCACCTTACCAGAAAGAGAAATATAAATACAAACCCAGGCACAGATCCTTGGGTTGACAATGGTGTCCTACCTTCAAGATACATTAGTACAAAGGTGTAACTAACTAATATCTGGTCTGATTTAAGACCCACTCCATGAGATGGAACCCATACCCAACACTGCTTGGGTGACCAAGAACCTGAGACTAGCTAGCTCAGGGATCCAAGGTAAAACCAAATACAACAGTTTGTTTGTTTTTTGATTTTTGCAAACATAGTAATACAATGACTCTTAATGACATTCTGCTGTGCTCATAGGTCAGTGCCTTGTTCAGCCATCCTAAGAGGAGCTTCCTCCTGCAGCTGATGGGAACAAATTCAGAGACCTGCAACCAGACATCACGCAGAGACGGAGACACCTTGGAACACTCAGCACTAAACAGGATGTCTCCATCAAATCTTTAGCTTCAAGGCTTAGAGAATCCCATGGAAAGGAGGTGGAGAGTTTAGGAGCCAGAGAGGATGGAGGACACCAAGAAAACAACATGATCAAGGCATATACGAATATACAAAGAGCAAGGCAGCCTTCACAGAGACTGCATGGGTCTATGCTAGGTCCTTTTTGTAGACATCGTAGCTCCTGGTTTAGTGTTTTAGTGGGTTGCCTGAGTGGGTTTCTGATTCTTGTGCCTTCCCTTGGGCTCTTTCCCTTCTGTTTGTTTTCTCCACTTCCAATGTGTTAGTTTTCGTTTTATCATATTAAATTGTCTTTTATTATTATTCCTTAGAAGCCTGCTTGTTTTTCTAATGAGAGACAAAAAATGGAGTGGATCTGGATTAAAGGGGAGGTAGGGAGGGACTGGGAGGAGTAGAGGGAGGGGAAACGAGCATCAAGATACGTTATGTGAAAAAAATCTATTTTCAACAAAGGGGAATAAAAGCAAAGACCCAATCCCTTTGGAAGTTTTAGTGTTTTTCTAAGCATCCTCACGAAGCCATGTGGTTGATGAGCTAGTCTTCATTCTTCACAGTCCTAAAGAACACAGAGCTATGAGAATAAACAGGATGTGCCCATGCCTGAACATCAACGCGCAGCACCCACGGCAAGTGCAGCCTTACGGAAGCAACCAGAGTCTATCAGAGAGCGCTGGAAACAGGAACTGCACAGGCTGCCTGTGCTCAGTCAGGCCTGGCTCTTGCTTTGGAACCTCAGAGCCTCTGTTTTGGGGATGAAGATGAGCCCCTGCTTCCTAGAAGAAGAAGAACAGCCAATAGATTCACAGGTCTTCATCAGACCCAAAGGAAACCCCACCCTTCCAACTTCTGGGGCCTATCCCCTTGACCAAAGGAGCCATTCCCCATGACTCTCCTAAGCGACAAAAGGCTCTGGTGGTGCCTATTAACACACCAAAGCTCATGCTGTCCTCCAGGTTTGGTCGGTACCTGTGGCTCTTATCAACCAGCCCCACCCACTACTCTAAAAGTTCTTTAGATCATAAGCATCCCTCCCCAGCTTCTCATTCCCATATAACCGCCATTTGGGCCATCTGCTCTCTTGGTCCTTGCTTTTGTCTTTCCCTCTTGGTACCTCTCTCTCACCCCTCTTTCTTGATCTCCTTTGCTAGCACTCTCTCTCTCTTTTTCTCTAGTTCTTTCTTCCCCTTCTCTTCTCATGGCCAAGTTCAGTCTGCTGGCCATGTTCGATGTATTCCTTTCTGTCTCTGCTCTGGACTCTTCCAGATGCCTCTGGCTGTACTCTCTCTCATGTCTACAATAATTCTCTTCTGCCCAACCACACCTTGGAGTGGTCATATCTCTTCTTTTTATACAGTCATGAGATGCAAATTCAAGATGTCCATGGATAGGTTGTGTGGCTAGGGTATCACTTTAGGGAAATTTGCCTAAACATGAACAATGGCC
The DNA here is from genome assembly GCA_902729485.2 of Mus minutoides. NCBI lineage: Eukaryota > Metazoa > Chordata > Mammalia > Rodentia > Muridae > Mus > Mus minutoides. The sequence continues at coordinate 390,540 of LR750554.1, read as the reverse complement.
TTCTTTTGTACCAGGCATTGAAGAAGATGTGGTGAAGAAGCAGAAGTGATTAGGACTAGGTCCTTTTCATCAAGGGACTTCCATCTTTTAGAAGAACTATAGGAAAAGCCTCAAAGAGACAACATGGCATAGTCAGCCTCATGAGCTTAGTGTGAGCTCCTAGCCCCTGAAAAGAACCTTCTAAAACTTGCCACTAGCTGAGTCTACTCCTGTAAACCTAGCTTGGCAGGTTGAGGCACAGGGATTGCTTTGACTAGGACAAAACTAAAGACCCATGAGGTTTGAATGTCACTGAACATCAGAACTCAGAAGCCAAGGTTGAGGAGCAAAAGTGAGTTTACCTAGAAACCAGATCCCTCTTCCTCCTGCTCTTAGAATCTTAGGTAATGGTAGGAAGGCCAGCAGGCAAAGGCATGCGCAATGGTGTCCACAGCATACCCACTCTTGCTTCTTATTTACATCCTTTCCTGTAAAGGTGAGATCTGACACTGTATCAGTTTTACTGGGTCCACCTTGCTACAAACCTGGAGAATCAGAGCTCATGCACCACCGCTACTCTGTTTTCCTCCTCCTCCTCCTCCTCCTCCTCCTCCTCTTCCTCCTCCTCCTCTTCCTCCTCCTCTTCTTCCTCCTCCTCCTCCTCCTCCTCCTCCTTCTTCTTCTTCTTCTTCCTCTCTCTCTCTCTCTCTCTCTCTCTCTCTCCCTCTCTCTCTCTCATTATGCTGCCTGCATAATTCCCACCTCAGGCGAAACCTCTCTGTATTAGCTGCATCTATTTGACATTCATCGATTTGCCACATGAGTCAGGAGTCAGGGAAGTGGGGTGGGAGGTGTGACTGTAGTTTAAGAGAACTAAGACAACATTCTCAGGGCCAGGTAGGATAGATGCAGAAAAACAAAACAGAATAGAACAACCCCCAACTCCACCCCCAAAACCCAAAATCCCGTGACAACCTTCTCTTTGGGACAGATTTGGGATTTAAGGGGGAAAATGTTGTGGGGGGGCATTGTAAATGAACACACCGTTACCACAGTCTCAAGGGGCTTGCTATTTCGTTAGTTTCTCTGTGTGCAATTATTAACTATTCCCGTTTGGCTTGAATTGAAAAGACAATATGGACTGAACCATGTAGTGGTCACTTACTCCTTTAATCCCAGCATTCCAGAGGCGGAGGCGGAGGCGGAGGCGGAGGCGGAGGCGGAGGCGGAGGTTTATAGAATAAGTTCCAGGACAGCCAGGGATATACAGAGAATCTTAGCTGGTAGGTGGGGAGGAAGACAATATGGAATGTGATCGTTAACCAAGTATGTATGTGTTGAGCACATAGGAGCCAAGCAGGTCTATGTATCAGGGTCAAATTACTGAGTCTTTGAGCAGGGGTGGAGATAGAAACTCTGCATTGTCTAGTTTTTATGTCAACTTGACACAAGCTGGGGTCATCTGGGAAGATGGAATCTTAATTGAGAAAAGACCATAGATTGGTCTGTGGAGCATTTTCTTGACTAATGATTGATGCGGGCAGGCCCATCTTACAACGGGGTAGTGCCACCCCTGGGCTGGTTCTCCTGGGTGCTATAAGAACACAGGTTGAGCAAGCCACTAAGAACAAGTGAGTAAGTAGAATTCTTCTAAGGCCTTAGCATGGGTTCTTGCCCTCAGATTTCGTCCTTGAGTCCCCCCACCTCCCTCATCCCCCACTTCCTGGATGATGGACTTCTTGGTTTTGGTCGTTTCATTACCACAATAGACACCCTACTAAATGTATGCCTGGGAGAAACTGCTCTGAGTATCAGTAAGGGAAGGAAAAGAAGAAGGAGGGTAATGGGAGGGAGGCAAGACTCAGTCTTTAAAGAAAGCTGCGCTTTGGCTGGCAGCCTAGGAACTTGGAATTCTATGAATATTCAAATGAGAACCTGGATCCAGGAAGGATTTAATAACCCTGGGCTCCATCCAGAACTGTGGTAATAACCTTGTGAGAACCCGAGGTGAGCAAGTGCTGGACAAGTCTGTGCAGAATGACAGCAGCAGCTGGAAGAGAAAGGCTCAGATTAGGGGCTAGCCTGTCTGGACGTGCAGCCCAATGGAACCACTCTCTACCTGAATGTCCCGGCATCTCTGAGCCTCAGTTTCCTTACCTGTAAAGGAGGTAAGGAGTCCTTAAGGATTGAATACAGGCAGACACTTAGAACAGTACCGGGTAAGAGTGCTCAACTTGTGTTGGCTGATATTACCTTTCTGTGAGTGGGATGCATTGGGACCAAAGCACTGGCTCTTACTTGACTTAAAACTACATAATATTTCTACAATATTGTGAGTGTAATAGGTGATGGTAGGAAAGAAAAACCACCCCAATGCTCAATTCATGCCTGCAAGCTTCATGTCTTTCTTCTACGTTTTAAAAGTGAGGTATATGCATCTCTGACATGGTTGCGGGATGTCTTCTGTGGCATAGCATCTAGGAACATCACTGTTCTCAGGATGAGCAATAACTTTCCACTGATGGGTACCATCAGCTCCACCTTCATTCTACCACCACCTCAACTTTCTCTAAGGTGTTTTTAAAATTATTCCTTTCCTCCTGGTAGATTACCACAACGACAAGGGCTTTGGAATAAAGAGCAGTTCTTCGATAATGTGGCACATCACAGTTGTATGGCTGTGGGCAAGTTACTTCACTTCTATGATAGTAGGTTTCCTCATCTTAAAGGTTAGTTTCTGGTCAAAGCATGTAGGGAACACCCAGGGAAGTGTTTCTCATGATCACAGACCTCAATGAGTGGTGGCTGGTTTACAGTAGACTCTCTAGGCAATACTCCATTATTTAAAGATGAATGCCTTCCATACTTTCCCTTCACAAATTTGAATTTTCAGGTTGAGTGACTGTGTTCAAAAGGTTGAAGACAAAATGAGGCCTTCCAGTGATGTGGGCTAACACATCTAGTAAGGATAACTCTGTCTGGAAACAGAGTGAGGATCTGTCCCTGTCCCTAGATGGGTCACCTTCTTGGACCATTACTAGCCATTTGGTTACACTGGGTTGACCTGGTATGAGACCAGAGGTTTGCCACAGACCATCTTTTGGAAAAATAAACTCTCTGTTCTTTGTGTGGGAAACAAAATCACATCATGTGTGAGGCAACATCCTGGATCCTAACTCTGTCTTGCCTGTTCCTAGTCCTTTGACAATCTACTTTAGCAAATGGAAATTAAATTGCTTCATTATATTTCCAAATGCCACATTTACAAAACAAAAGAGACAGTCAAAACAAAAACTTCCCAGGCTGAAAGGGAACAATCCCCAAACCAAAGAGTGGATGATGATGTTTTCCAGAAACAATTAGACTTGAGTTTTTAGAACAAGAAATGCTATCTTCGCAGATGTCTTAGAACTAAAACGACTTGCTGTTAAACTCCTCAGAAAACAACAAAGACACAGAGCTCAAAACATGTACACATGGTAGTTACTGGTACCTCAAAAGATCACTTAGATCTCTCAACCAAATGAGAGAGTGAGATGGTAACAGAACTGAGAGACAGTGAGATTTGTAACATTACTAGTAAGTTGGGAAGCCAGAACTCTAACCATGTTTCTTAATCACCATCTCTTCTGTCCCAAAGGATCTAGTTTCATCTCTGTTGTTGCCATAAAACAACGGCAAAAGCAACTTAGGGGAAGACAAGGTTTATTTCAGATTACAGTTCATCATCGAGGGAAGTCATGGCAGGAACTCAATCAGAAACTTGACTCAGAAATGGTGGGAACCTTGTGTTTGCTGGCTTGCTCACAGACCCATGCTTAGCTAGTTTTCTTATATAACCCAGCAACATATGCCTAAGGAATGGTGCTGCCCACAGTGGGCTGGGTCCCCCTATGTCAATTAACAATTAAGATAACCCTCTACAGACATGTCCACAGGCCAATCTGATCTGGATAGTCCCTCACTTGAGAACCCTTTCTCAAGTGACTCTAGGCTATAAGAAAACTAGGATAAAGGTGGTCAAGTGAAGTGCCCAGTACTGGAAATAGTTCAGGATACTCTTCAAACAAATTCCTGTGACATCCTAGCAGTCACCAGTACTGACCTATATTCTCAAAGTGCATTTCCTTTAGGTAGTCATCTCAAAGTAGATCATAATGCTTGACTATTGTATTCATACTCCATTTTACAACTATGGAAATTAAGGAGTAAAACCTCCTTTTAGGTCGAACACAACTAATGAACTATATAAACAGAGCCTGTATACAATATTGCCTCGTTCTTGACTACTGTATCTCTTGGAGGACACATAATCCTGTCTAAACATTACCAAGATGGGGTCATGTAGGTTCTAGACTTTAGCAAAACTCCTATCACATCTCTTTGGTGTTATGATGCAAGGAGTCAGTGAGGATAACTGTGGAGAGTCAAAAGGGTGACTTATGTGAGCCTTGACCAAGTGAGGTATCATCTCTGAATCCTGGTGTCCTGGCATGTAAAATGGTGTAACATCATCACTAAGACATGAGTTCCACACCAGCAAAAAAACCTTTTCTCTTTTGTTCTTGGATGGAACGTCAACATTTTGCACATCATTTGGTACATAGTAGATGCTCAATAAATACTCTTGGCTTGCTTATCATTATTATTGTGTTCATATAAATGCTTGTGTATGGGTACAGATGCCTGTGTGACACGTGTGCGGAGGTCAAAGGACAGCTTTCAGAAATGGGTTCTTCCATTCTACCATGTAAGTTTCAGGAGTTGAACTCAGGTTGTCAGACTTGTATGTTAAAAGTTTTTAACCATGGCACCATCTCGCTGGCCTAATCAGTACTTTATAGTATGAATAGATGAACAACACTGGAAAAAAAAATCACCTCATTGTGTGTGGTGGTTTGAATATGCTTGGGCCAGGAGTGGCACTATTAGTAGGTGTGGCCTTGTTGGAGAAAGTGTGTCACTGTGAGAGTGGGCTTTGAGATTCTCCCCCTAGCTTTGTATCAGACAGTCTTCTCCTGGTTCGCTTTGGAACAAGATGTCTAATTACCAGCTTCTTCTCCAGTGCCATACATGCCTGGATACTTGCCACGTTTCTTGCCTTGATGATAATAGACTGAATCTCTGAATCTGTAAGCAAGCCCCAATTAAATATTGTCCTTTATAAGAGTTGCCTTATTCATGGTATCTCTTTGCAGCAATAGAAACCCTAACTAAGATACAAGTTGGTACCAGAAGTGGGGTATTGCTATGATAGGCTTGACCATGCTTTTGTTTGGAGAAATGTGGATTTGGGGACTTTGGGTTTAGGAAGCAGTGGAATACTTTAAGTGGAGCTTAATGGACCATCCTAGTAAACAAAAGACACACTGGTGCTGTGGGTGATTAGAACTGTAAAGCCTTTGGTAAAGGGTTTTCAGTGGAGAGGAACTTTAGTATGTTGCATGAAGATAATCCTTATGATGTTTTGGTGAAGAATGTGACTGCTTTTTGCCCTTGTCTGAAGAGTCTGTCTGAGGCTAAGGTAAAGAGATATCAATTAATTATATTGACAAAGGAAATCTCAGAAAATATAGATGGCCCAGCATAGATGTTTTCCTTTAGTTTACTCTCTTGAAAATTATTTTGATCAAGTGTAGCAAGCTTAGAAAGGAAAAATACAAAATGTATGGTTCAAGTATTAAAGGGTCATCAGGAAGTAGAATGGAGCTGAATCCTTGAACATAAGGAGGTCAACAGAGTAAGGGAGTGATGTTCTTGGGGCAAGATACCACCAAAATTGTGGTGGCACGTGCTGGTAGGATTTGTTGAAGGAGGCGGAGGCGGAGGCGGAGGCGGAAGGATCACAAGTTCAAGGCCAGCCTTGAACAGAGCAAGTTCCAAGTAGAGAAAAGTTTAGGTCCAGGTGTGATGCTACACACCTTTAATCTCAGAATTTCGGGATACTGAACCATGAAGACCTCTGAGTTCAAGGTCAGTTTACAGAGCAAGTTTCAGGATAGGCAAGCATAGGCAGTGAAGGAGTTGGAAAACAGAAAGCTGGCGATAATGTAATAGGACAAGGGGGGGGTCATGTTTCAGCCCCAGCAAGCATCAGAATTCAGCAGCTTCTGCCATGTGGCTCTGGCTTCAGAGTCAAGGATAGAAGAGACAATTGATAGAATGACAATTGATGCTGGAGCTAAGAATCTAATGGTGATTAAGAACAGGTGAAATCTTTTGGGAAGTGTTTTCTGAGAACACAAAGAATCTGTGTTCCATAGATAACCAAAGTTGTACTTTGTGCAGCAGCTGGACTTGGAGTGGAGTCAACCAGAGTCTAGAGTGCTACAGGGGCAGAGCTGAAGAAGTGACCCAAACCCTTTGAAGGAATCCAGAAGATCATGTGTGGATCCCAGGCATTGGAACAAGTGGCTGTGAAGTTGAAGTTGTCATGGAGACCCCAAGATGTTAGAGATGTCAGAGCCATGGAATACCTGCTGAGGAATGCTGCTAACAGAGGGTGGAACCAGCCCAGGAGAAAGAAGTTTGTTGCTGTGAATAACAGATCTGCCAACAGCAGTCAACAAGGATGAAAGGAATTGGAGATCTGAACAGCATTTTGACATTGGACATGGAGATGTGTAGTTTGGAGTTTGACCAATTGATTTTTTGTCTTGCATTGGTCCAGTATTTCCTCACTGTGATGTTTTGGAATGGTAATGTACATCCTGTGATGTCGGAGGTATGTGATCCACTTTTTGACAGTTAAGTGATTAGATGAGTCTCAGAAGAGACTCTGAACTTTGGGCTTTTAACATTGTTGAGACTGCTATATACTATGGGGATTCTTGAAGTTGGATTAAATGTGTTTTGCATTATGCTATGTTTATGTATGGTTCTCATAGACTCATGTATTTGAACAAGCCAATGAGGTCAGGGAGTAGAATGTGGTGGTTTGAATATGCTTGGCCCAGAGAGTGGCACTATTAGGAGGTGTGGCCTTGTTGGAGTAAGTGTGTCACTGTGAGGGTGGGCTTTGTTTATGGTGTCTCTTCACAACAATAGAAGCCCTAACTAAGACATCATGTTTCTGTAGTGATTAAATAAGCTACTGTATACACAATGCATAGCATAGACTCATGTCCCAGATGCCAGTAGCAGATGGCCCTCAATATCTGTAGGTTCTATACCTAGAGAGCCAACTATTTAAGAACCAAAAATATTCATAGAAATATTGTACTTGGGGATTGAGGAGATGGTGTAGTTAGTATAAATGCTACCCTGTAAGTGTGAGGGCCTGAACCCAATTCCCAGAGCTCATGTGAAAACATCTGGGTGTGGTGGCAGGCTTTGTAATCCCAACACAGGAGAAGTGGAGATCGTCAATCTCTGTACCTCACTGGCTACAAACCTAGTCTACTTGGTGAGTTCCACATCAGTGTTTTGAAGTAAAAAAACAAGGTGCTCTGTGCCTGAAGATTAATACCCAAGGTTGTCTCCTGGCCTCCGTGTGAATGTTTACATACATGCACATTTATTCACAAATACAGGTGTGCCCATACACATTTGTACCCATACACGCATGTGTAACTGCATACATATGCATACAAAGAAGACATACTGCACCTGTACTGAGTAGGTACAGGCTTTTCCTTATCATTTTGTCTCTAACCAACGTGCTATAACTATATACCTAGTATTTACTAGTATTTATATTGCACTCAGTACTCTGAGTACTGTGGAGATGATTGAATATGGGGGATGCACATAGATTATAAGCAAATATTACATCACTGACATAAGGAATGTCAGCATCCATGGATATCTTACCTGCTGGACCCTTGGAATTAATCGCTTGCAGATTCTGAGACAACTGGACCCCCATTATTGTGCTACAGACCTTTACATGTATTATCTGTTACACAGTCCCTAGAATCTCATAAGTCTGGTAATACCCATTTTCTCCAAGAGGAAACTAAAAAGGAATAAAATAATTCTGAGGAGAATAGATACCTTTTAATGACGCAGAGCCTTTTAAAAAAGACTGGGGGCTCATATGGCTCAGCAGTTAAGAGTACATACTGCATTTGTAGAGGATCCAAAAGAAAACAGGCTGCCATCACCGCTCTTGATTATCTACTTAATCTTGATGGCAAGACCTTCTTGTTAGAGACATGACACACTTTGGTTATAGGACATAAAGAAACCAAGTTGGTAATGACCAAGCATCTTTGCTGCTAGCATTTAGAGTACTGGATGGTGTTATGGAAGCTCCTGGGGGAAAGAGTTCATCAACAGTCTTATAACCACCAGTCTTATAACTATTGGTGCAGTAGTGGCACAGATGTTATTGGGGTAACCAAATGCTTTCTGATTGAATTTAAAATTCGCTCCACAAGAGGGAACACATGACTGGTACTATAAATCCGGACAAGCACCCATGGCTGGGGACCTCACAGGCCCCAGCATTGAACTTACTACTATTATTTTGCTAAACGGAGCTATCAACACGTCTTCCAAATTTCTATCTCTATTGCCTATAGATTAGTGCTGTCCTTCTCAGAGGAATCTCCTTGTGCAGCGGATGGTTGTTAACACAGAGACACACATCTGATCAAAGTGCATAGATTAAGTGTCAGTGGAGTGTTCAGCTTCAAATAAGACACCCACATCACCCTTCCAAATCCTGCAGGACTCAGGGATCATCATAGAGGATAGTGGAGAGATTGTAAGAGTCAGAGGTTAGGGAAGACCAGACCAAAGCAGGGTCTTCTGGCCATGACAGGACTGCTCCACCAATAAACTCACAGGGGTTGTGGTTGTCGGCACAAGACATGCATGAGATCAAGCCAGATAACGTGTTAGCATGGTATGGGCGGGAGTTCAAGATCCTCATTCAAAACTGAAGCGCTATTGACAGTTGATGGTCTCTTGGGGGAGGAAGAGTTAGGTTTTTTATTTTTTTAAGGGTATGGGCCCTGGTCAGTCTAACAAGTTCCATTGGATGGTCCCACACCCATGAGTATCTCAGCAGCACAAACTAGAATCTGTAGGCTACACCTATAAAAACAGAGAGTGCATGAAGTTGAGGTAGATAGGGAGGTAGGGGATAGATCTGAGGGGAGAGGTGGTAAATATGATCAAAATGAATTGCATGAAATTCTCAAAGAATTAATAAAAATATTCTGTTAAGATGTTAAAACAAAAAAATTATACTTGTTTTCTAATGAAAAATAAATCAATTAAAAAAAAGTCATAGCAAGGAGTCATGGCAATTTCTAGGGATCCTGGATCTAGCTTGGCAGGTAATCTTGCCTTCCCTCGGAGTCTTTTATCTTTGAGAGCCATCCCAGTTCCAGTAAGGTAGATGCCACACCTCTGACCCCAGCATGGGCTCTTCTGTCAGTGCAGAGGGTCCCCTGGAGACAGAGTGCTCAGCTGTGCTATGACTGACAATAAGAGTAATCTTAATGAATTGCAGGCTGATGCATAAGTGATTGCAGGGGAGGGAAAAAAAAACCCAACTATGGTAAGCTGATTGAAGTTAACTAAGCTCTTTCTCAGGGATGGGGCTGGCTTGGCTGGGGATGTCAGGATCCAACGGGAGATTTTTAAGATGGTTCTGACAGTCAAATTGCAGAACACCCTTCTTTTTCTATTCTTATCTCAGCCAGGGCGTGGGATACCTTAAGGGCAGGGCCGGGCGTCTCTCTATCTTCTTTCAGTTGTGTCTTTTAAGGCAGCATCCGAAACCAGGGTGAACTGTCAAGTCTGTACCCATGACACGGGGAGTTTAGGTATCAGTAAAAAAGAGCAAGGGACCAGAAATCAAACAGGACGCTGCAGGGCGAGAGTGCACAGATTTGTTTATGAATTCCAACTGTAAAAGAGCTTATAGAAATCGATTGCTTAAACTCGAGCTATACGAAGCCAATTACATTGGAAATGATCCCAGCGGTCAACCGTCTTCCTGGGCTATGCAGTCGTGGCTCCTGCAGCATTTCTGGACAGAATCCAGCTCCCTGCAAGTGGGCATCGCCCTGCTGGGGTCCCTTCCTCAGAGAGCCTTTCACTGCTGCTAGAAGTGTCACCTAATTTAATTGCAAATGCCCTTGATGAGCTCCCACCTCCTCTGTGATAGGACGAAGCCCTTCAGTCTGCTGCCACCTGTGTGCCCCCTTTAAAGGCAGGGAGAGCGCTAGAGGGAAAACCCACATCAACGTTAATTGCAATTTAATACAGTTCACTGGGGATAAGGGTGAGGGGAATCAATTGTGGTGATTGAAAAACAATATGAGAGCTGAAATAGGCTTTCGCTGAAAATTATCGAATGGACTGAGAAAAAAAAATGTCTGTGTCAATTTCCTGCCCCCAGGTCAAGAACGTTTCTGATTCTATGCAGTGTGTCTCAGATTCTCCTGACAACATGTGGATGGCCCTGCCTGGTCGTCAGAGTGAAGGATACCCTGCAGAAGGGAATGGAGTGGTTCCTCTGTGGGACTTAGAATCCTCGAACAACCTGGAGAAGGAGAGGGACGCAGGACTGTTGAGCATATCATTTAAACTTGTACTTATTTCCTTTTTAGGCAGGATGTCAGGTAGCCTGGGCTAGCCTTAAACTCTCTATGGTAGCTGAGGCTGGCTTTATTGATCATCTTGCTTCCACCTCTCAAACACTGGGATTGAAGGTTATATTCACATGTTAGGCCCTGAGCATTTTCAATAGACTGATGGTTCTAGCAGTTTGGGGTTTACAGTGAAGATGGACAGAAGGCACAGAAGGGGTTAAGTAACCCTTCTCCTTCTCCTCCCAGTGCAGTGTGTTAATTACAACAGGGGAACAGCAATGACAGATTGTTACTAACTGACACCCATAGCTCATGCCAGAGTTCCTCTTGTACTGACTATTCTCTTGGGCTTGGGCAGATGCACAGCTACTGTATCCATTACGGCGTCACACAGAATAGTTCCACTGCCCTAAAGCCCTGTCCTCTACCTGCTTATTCCTCCCCCCCCCTTTTCTGATCTTCTTCTACCACCACATTTTTGCTTGGAGCAGAACATTATGCAGTAGGAATTATCCAGTATGAGCTTTCTTAGTTATTGTATTAAGCGGTTTGAATTATTTCTCTCTCTCTCTCTCTCTCTCTCTCTCTCTCTCTCTCTCTCTCTCGATTATAGTGTAATTCCACCCTTGTGCAGACTTTTAAGACTGGCTCCTCCATCAAGCACTAGGCCTGCTGTCAGGGTCTCTAATCTTCACGGTTGATGATGAGGCTTGTAGTCACTAGGGAGCCGGACTTTTTGTGTATCTGTGAGGTTTGAACCTACCCTGAGTGTGGGCAGCCACATCACATGGGCTGAAGTACCGCCCCCCACCCCCCCACAGCTGATGTGGCATGCCTACTTCCCTACAACCTTTCAAAAGATATTGTGTGTGCTCACATGCCATGACACTTTTACAGCAGGGCTTCTCGACCTTCTCAAGACTGCCATTTGGGCTAGAGAACTCTTCATTGGGGGGGAGGGGGACTCTGTGTGTTCGACAGGTTTTGTACAGCTTGCTTATAGCATCCTGTGACAATTTAAGATATATCCAGCCATTGACAGCTGGCTCCTAAGGAGGGGGCTACTCCTTTCTCTTCTAATGGCTGAGAATTATGTTCCAATTTTTAAAAATTGTATGTCATTAGAACTTTCAGTGCCACCCAAGTCCCCTTGTCTATATAGGATGGTCAGGAGGGGCTGGCAGTTCTCCACATTCCCTACATTTCACTCTTGCTGGATGTGTTTGCTTTGATTCCAACCAAATGCAGTCTGGCTTCTGGCTGCTGCTTCTAGAGATGACAGATTTGACATGCTATTGAGTTTAAGTTCTCAGTAGTATGCCAAACATCATTTGGAAAATGGGGTCAAGCCAATCTACTGGCTACAGTCCAGGGACTTTCCCTGGAGCAAGAAAGGTCTCAGCAGTAGGGTCATGACAGGCTGCTACCTGCTTTTTCTCTCTCTCATACCCACCAACAGCTCATGGTGCCTCTTCCTCCGTAATGACTCCTGCTTCAATGTGTCTGAGCAGCCCCACTGGCCAAGACTTAGCAGAGTCAGTTGGGCTATGATGCTTGAAAACAAAACATCGTTCCAATGTGACTGATGAATTAGAGGATAGCTATGCACTATGTGAGTTTAGCTTTTGCTTGTGCCTGTTTTCAGCAGGGAGAAACAGTAGATATACTCAGAGAAAGCAGTTCAACTGAACAGTGTTGCACAGGAAATATACAAAATTGACCCCGAGTCCTTAGACTGTCTCCTTCCTTTTTAAGTACACAGGATGCTATGATGTCACTACTTCCTGAGATTAGTCGCATGGTGAAAGGTGGCTATCTCCGAGGCAACAAACAACAAAACACATGCACACCTCAGAAACATACCAGCTTCCTCAGTTTACCTGATGGCTTACCAGCTACAACCTTCACAGCTGGCCCAATTCCACCGTCTTTCTGCCACATCACAGTCATTTACAAGGCGACACTTTTGTCACTTACCTTTGTCAAGTGGGCCTTTCTGCCAGCAAGGGGCCATGCTCCTTGCCCTATTTGGGCATTACTAGACCACAGGTGACCTGTAAAACCATGCTTCTGTGAGGATCACCCGGTTTCCTACTTTTTGTTCCTAAACACATCTTTCCCATGACCCTGTGAGTTTTCATACAGTTTTGTGGCACAGGCCTTGAGGGACATACACCTTGCATATGCTCCCCATGGCCACTCTGAAGACTCCATGTGTTGTGGTAACTTGCGGAGCTCATGAAGCGATGGGGTGGCTGAACATTGGATGCATGGGATCTGCATTCTTCTCCCCTCTTGCCTTTCCTTACTCTTGCTTTTGTCCCCTCCCATCCCTGTCTTGTGCATCATACAAAGCTATAAGCTTTGTCTCAGTCTCTGTTTTTAAGGGACCCTAGGCTGGGAGAGTGAATCTACACAGGGATAGCAGTAAATGCATAATTCTGTCAAGGACTCAGGCTTGGCACATCTGAAGAACAAGAAGAAGCAGTGGGGTTGGTGTCTAGGGTGTGGGAAGGGATGTGGTTGGAAATGAGGTTGGAAAGGAAGGGAGGGTGAGATCGTTCCAGGCTCGGGACAAAGTCTAGAAGTCAAACTATGCATAGCACAAAGGTATAGATGGGTACAGATTCTGGGAAGTACATGGTCTGACTTTTTGTTTATTGGTGTTTTGAGACAGGATACACTGGCTTCAAACTCACGCTGTTAAGTCCTCCTGCTGCACTCTCTTGAATTCTGAGATGTCAGATACAAGCCAACATACCTGGCTTTGGTTCATAATTTAAGAATTATCAGTTTGGTTGGGTCTTGAGTGGGGAGACACTTTCTAGTGGTCTGAATGAGAATATCTCCCTGTATTGGCTGGTTTTGTGTGTCAACTTGACACAAGCTTTGTGAGTTAGCACAAAGAAAGGAGCCTCCCTTGAGAAAATGCCTCCATGAAATCCAGCTGTAAGGTATTTTTCAATTAGTGGTCAAGGGGGGAGGGCCCAGCCCATTGTGGGTGTTGCCATCCCTGGGCTGGTGGTCCTGGGTTCTATAAGAAAGTAAGCTGAGCAAACCATTGGGAGTAAGCAGCATCCCTCCATGGCCTCTGCATCAGCTCCTGCCTCCAAGTTCCTGCTCTGTGACTTCCTCTGGTGATGAACAGCAATGTGGAAGTATAAGCTAAATAAACCCTTTCCTCTCCAACTTGCTTCTTGGTTATGATGTTTTGTACAGGAATAGAAACCCTGACTAAGACACTCCCCTATGCTCAGATGTTTGAAAAATTGACCTCCAGTTAGTGGCACTATTTAGGAAGGTTCAAAAGGTGTGGTTTTTCTGCAGGGAGTATGTCACTGGAGACAGGCTCTGAATTCAAGAGTCCTTGCCACTTCTGGGTCACTTTCTCTGCTTCATACTTTCAATCGAGGGTGTGAGCGGCAGGCTTTATGCTGCGTCTGCCATCTTTAGATCTTTCTGTCATGCTTTCCTTCCGCCATGGGCTCTAACCCTCTGAAACTGTAAATCCCAGCAGACTCTTTCCTCTATAAACTACCTTAGCAATAGTATTTAGTAACAGCAGCACAGAAGCAACTAATGTGTCCCTCATGTCCAGATAGGAGATGGAAGGGTCTGTACCTTGGGCAGAAATAGAGACTAAAAAATGATGAAACTGTTGTCCCTGTATCTGGGGAGGAAGAGGACATTCTAGGGACCCAGAGATGAATTTTGGGTGTTTCATTAATGTCATTTTTCTGTGCAGGTCATTATTCATGATAGAAACAAAGAAAAAGCTTCCAAATGAAATAGAAGATTCTTGGGAGGCAGAGGACCATGTTCATAATGGTCATAATGGTCATAATGGTCATAATGTTGGCAAAAGCATGCAGTGTTTTCTCTGTGTGTGCACGTGTGCACACACATATAGAATGATAAGAGGAATGGCTCTTGTTTCCAACTCTCCTTTTAAAGGAACAATAGCCACAACATAAAAGAATACAGTGCGTGCGAAGCTTGTGTCTGAAACAAGGCCAGAGAAAAATGAAATTAATCACATGAGGGAGGAAGCTACCTCGGGGGCAGATGAAGACAGTGAGCTATTAATGTCGAGTCTGATTCAAAACCACTAAAATCAGAACTTCCAGTTAAGAGCTAGGGACTACACTTAAAATGGCTCTCTATTTCAAGTGGGACATGGGAGCCGGGATGGAGAGTGATTTAAGTTAATTAAATCTAGGGCTTAATGAAGTGTTTGTTCTTGGATACACACTGCATCCTCCTTGCATGGGTAATATAGGTCTGAGTACATAGCATGATTGCATTTAGGAGCTTAAAGTGGGAAGGAGGTGTGGGTGTCCGTTGGACCTATGAATACAGAGATGTTTTGAACAGGGAGAATCATAGAGTGGGAGATGAGTGACTTATGTGGGTATAGAGCCCCTTCTCAGGAGAGTCATATTGGGGAAAGCTGGTTTCTAGTCTCTGTACTGCCTCTCACTTGACCCTGGGCAGGTGACCCATCCCAAAGGACTCCTCATCTTCTTGTCATATGGCACACCTTGGATGGCTCTACCCCACGCCACAGATGCCATTTGTCAACGTGTTTTGTTTCCATTTGTGTCTCAACGTTCAGCAGCGATGCCAGGCGGGTGTGGTTTCCTGAGTTTACCGGGGCGCTGCTGTGAGCGCTTGATATGCGTTAACTCACTGAGTGCTCTGAGATGCCAGCCTGCTCTGTGGAGGGGCGAATGGGCACAGAGAAGTGATTGAGTTGCTCAGGTGGCATGGATATTTACTGTTACAAAAGGATGCCCAACTCTGATTAGTTAGTGTCTGTCTTCACTTTTGTCTCCTCTAGGGACAACTTACCAGAACCTAACTTATGTGGTCTCAGTTTCCCTCTCCGTACAATTTAGAAATTCATCTCTGCCATGCTCTTCCCCTTAAGAGAAAAAGCCACATTGTCAACGTGCTTAAAGGGCTCCATGGGCAGGTCTGCTGTGCTAACAGAGGAGGCTGATCACTCCAGCCTGGCTCCTTTTACTCTCGTTACCCAGGCCCACATGGCAGAAATGTCCTGTCAGCAATGTCACACCTGCATCGGAAGACCTAGCTCAAGTTTGGCCACTGAGAGTCAACATCAAGTGTTATGACTGAGAGGATGCCGCAGCTCTCTGAGTATGTTAGTGACTTAACTTGTGATGATCCAATTCTTGGCAAGAAGCAACACAAAGAAGGAAGGGTTGAGTTTTGCTCAGAGTTTGAGTGGTTGCTCAAGGGGATAGTGTTCATCACGGTGGGGCAGCATGCAGCATGAATGTGATACCCTCTTGACTGGGTCTGTTTTCCAACTACAAGTAGAGGGGCAGGAACACCGGTGAACCACTTGCTCTCTCCCTTTCCTTCAGTCTGGGACTCTAACCCATGGGGCATGGTGATGTCCACACCCAGGGTGGGTCTTTCCCTTTTAGTTGAATCACTCCTGACATGCCCTGTGTTATGTCTCTTGGGTAATTTTACAAGTTGACAATGGAGATGAACTACCATCCAGAGTCACTCAGGTTCATAGAGCTCAAATTGGGCATTGGAGTGTTTCCTGTCTTGGTTGTTTCTTGGAGGCACACAAGACCTCCTAGCTTGAATTCCCACAGTCTGAAGAGCAGACAGCAGAGAGCATTGAGTTTGCATGCTCTCAGGGCTGTGATGTGGTTTCTAGGGCATGCTTCCCACAAGTCCTGTCCTCCTTGAGGGGCAGATGGATCTCCAGTTTCAGAAGGATGACAGCAACTGTATTCTAGTTCCTCTTCTGAACATCTTCCTACTGAGCAGAAGTTGGAAAATTCACCAGTTTTGGACCAGCCAGTCAGCTTGTGTCCACACTCCAGCCCTACCACAGTGGGACCCTGGAAGGCACACGCTGTCTTGAACCTTGGGCTCTTCCCTCTGAAAGTCCAGTGAACAAGCTGGAGTGATGGCTCAGTCATGACGCCTCCTCATACCCATGCTCTGTGACACAGCCCAGTGGAGCTCTCTCACGGTGGCTCTGCGTTGTGATTGGTTTTGGGAGGGTGGATATTGGTTAGTGATATAAACCAAGGCTTCTATATGTCCTGTTATCGTCTCTTTGTAGACTCTACTGTCGTTCCATGAGGTCAGGCCATGGTAAGCCTCTACAGGGTGAATGACTTATACAGCTTTGGCATCTGTCATCCAGTTGAGGTTAGCCCAGGTCAAGCAGCACACAGTCCATGTTCAAAGACAAGACAGCCAAATCCTCAAACCCCTAAACTGACATCTAATATGGTAGCCATCTCATCCCAGAGAGGCCATTGATTTCACCCTTCAGACCTGGGAGCTGACTAAATATGTCCTATTGTCCTCCATAGGCTTATGGGGTTGTTTGATACCAAGCATTGCCATGGTAGTAAACAACCAAAATAGCCAGAGAAGGGATTTTAAAAATTGGGGCATGCTATTCCGTTATGACTTTGCCTGTATTTTGGTGCACAATTTGAACTTTCCTTTCTTTACTTATTTCTTTACTCTGGGATACAACAGACAGGGGCTGTTATTTTACACACACACACACACACACACACACACACACACACACACACACACACACACCCCTATGCTCGCCATACAGACATTCTTGTAGTGATACACTCAGTGAAATCCTGAGAGGAGGAACAGAAAACTATAAGTCTTATACATTCCCTTCTGTCTCCCCTTTCCTCTCCCAATCTATTTATTTTAATAAAAATCCTATATACACTCTAAACAAACAGGTTATATTTGTTTAAGACAAGCTTTCTGCTGGTGCCAAGAATCTACTTCTTCAACAGTGGAGCCAGACCACGCTTCCTCCCTCGGATACAGCTCATGTCTGCCGCTGCAGGCTCCTTCCTCTGCACCAGTGGCTCTTCCCTGCTTCGGTCCCATGCTGTTGGTGGACATGCCTGGTTTTCGTGGTAGCCGTGGCCATTTACCTAGAGAATTTCCAAGACTTCATCTAGAGATCCAGGAATGCCACGGCACCTCAGTTTCCTCCTTTGCGAAGTGAGGACGGGGAGGATTATATCGTCTCACAGACTTCTCTGTGAAATTTCAACGAGATCGTAGAGCTCCAAATCAGCCTCAGAGATTCAGCAGAGTAAGCATTTGGTACCTGTTAGTTCCTATAATGACATACTTGGTAGTATGGACAAAGAAGTCCTAACTAGCATCTATGTCATAGTTGGCATGTCTCACTGTTTTAAATACTTTTTCCTAGGTCTTCTCATGTGTTTATTGCACATATTGAACCCCATGGCAGCTCTCCGTGAAGATAGTGCTATATTCCCAATTCATGGATGAGAAAACTGAGGTATAGCGAATTTAAGTAACTTACCCGAGAACATACAACTATGAGACCGCCATATTGTTCTCTCCGCTTTATTCATCCATCTTTCTCATTGCAGATCTAGAGGGTAATGACTTTTGCCTTCGAGAGCTTACTACAGTGCCTGGTGTACAGACAAATCCAATGGAGGAGGTCAGAGGATATAGTGATGATCTTTTCTGTCTTGACACACCCCTTTGAGGCAGGGGTCTGGATCGCCTAATCTCTGCACCTTCTGCTACTGAATCAGCTGGCTTGGACAGATGGCGCTTTGACGCGGAGGCACAGGCGGATTCTTGGCCTGGCACGCACACTCTGGGCTCTGTGCATGCTGTCTTACAATTCAGCCTGACTCAAGGCCCAGGAAGCAGACAAGGCTCTCAGCAGCCCCAGATGAGCTTAGGGGTGGGGGTTGGGGGTTGGGGGTGGGTTCAGCAGCTCGGTGTAGAAAGCAGTATTTAATAATGCTATCACGCTACCTTATCCTCATGGAATCGTTGTGACATCCTGCATTTAAAAACGTGACAAGCTTCAATTGCTATGCATGACCCATGTCTGCCATCACAGTGACTCCTGGCCCCAGAGCACCTGCATTTTCTGGTGACAAACAGCTTACAGGGATCAGGGGACTGATGGCTTTGTGCAAAGTTGTCCTCGTGGACCCTTCTAAGACCTCTGTGGTGCGGTTGTTCTACCCGCCTGTCAGAGTATAATTTTCATTAAATATTAAAGAGCTGTTTGTTAAAATAATGTCGTCATGGTAACAGAGTTGGGTGGGGGTGCCGGAACAGCGTAGCGCTGCCCAAATTGCAGCATATTAATCAAGTGCTCTGTACTACGAAGTGAGCCTCCCTTTGAGCTATCTGGTGACAATGACTCTGGAGGATCCAGGAACTTTTGCAGCTGCTGGTGCCAAAGGTGTAGGCTGTCATGAGGTCCTGGGGCTGAGTTGTGCTTGTTGGATCAGGGGATGGATGGATGGACAAATGAGGGAATTATGGAAAATAAATTCTAGCTGTTTGTGTTAGAGCTGTTTCTGACAGATCTTCTGTTTTTCATTTGCCCTTTTATAGTGGGAAGGAGTTTTTCCAGAAAGTTGGGGGAAAAGAGCCAGGAAAGCAAATCAGGGGGTGGGGGCACTGCTTCTTTTGCTCACGGGGAGAGCAAGTGGCAGCAACAGAGAGGCAAAGTAAAGGGGCTTAGAAGCAGGCTGCCTGGGTCAAATCCTAGGGAGCTCCGTGTACTGTGAGGAGTGACTCGCTCTCCCAAACCTGTCCTTCCACCTCCGTCAGAGGACCACAGCTGTATTGGCTTTGTGTCTGAGGACAGGTGAGAGATGACAAATAATAGCCTCAAATCCCAACCACCCAATTTTCCGCTGGCCTGTTATTGCTATGGGCACTGAGACTCTGGCTGCAAAAGTTGTCGACGTTACCACTGAAGGACTATTTCAAGGTGCACTTATATTTGAAAGAGTGTGGGTCCTGTCCACTGCCCAGGTGTTTTCTGAGGTCCACATGTTCTCCATGGAAGGGGCCAGATGGTGGTCGTTCACCACTGTCTGGTGTACGAGAGAATTCATCAAACTGTCATAAACTAGATGGAAGGTTGGGCTCCAGGATTGTGCAGGGCTTTTAAGAGGCATGGATTAATGAAGGTGATTAGGTCATTGGGAGTGCCACCCCTGGAGGAGATTAAAGTAGTTCTCTCAGGGCCTTTATTAGTGCCAGAGAGAATAAGGCAACATAATGAAAACAAGCTTGACTCTCTCGTCTCTGGCTTCCTGTCTTGTCGTATGTCTCTTCCACACATGCTTCTTGCATCCACCAAAGAAGTCTCTTATCTTTTTACATTGTCCAGACTCGGATTTTTTTGTTATAGCAACTGAAAATTGACCAATACACAGTTTCTATAGAAGAGTCAAATTTTGGGTTTTTGTTTTGCAGTTATAAACACAGGCAAACATTTTTAGCTCACTTCCACATACACAGGGAGAGACATGGCTGGTCCCTGCTGTACTGCCTTACGAAGAAATACAGGAAAAATGGAGACAAAGCTAAAGGAGACATAATGCTTCCCTTCCTTTACCCGAAAAAGTGGGTCAAAGGGAGAGAGAGAAAGGAGATAGAGAGATATCCCCTCAAAGATTTAGAATATCCTCATTCCTCAAGGATGAGGCTTCTGAGTTCCACCTCTGTGTAGTCTTTTTTTCTTCATGCCCCTGCCCCATTGATGCCTTTACTGGCTGACTTCTGTCTGTTGTGTTTTTTCTCTGCTGCTATCTGATGTGCCCAAGATTTTTTTCTTGCCTTTTAATTCTTTAACTGGCAGAGAAAATGAACCCAATCAAGACTCTTAGATGGTAAGAAGGAGGAGGCAGGAATGGGACATTGAGCCACACCGTGTTCCCTGGGGCCAGCAGCTGGTAACTGACGTCGGAGCAGGGTCAGAAACAGGAAGGAGACAGCAGGAAAGATGCACACCCAGTGGACCATACACAGCATCTCCAGATTGGAGAATGACCTCAGAGCCAGTAACTACATCCTGGTTCCACCATGTAGCTACAGCAGAGCCTCTGACTACAGCCCCAGCTTTACCTCTGACCCCCATGACACCCTGGATGAAGGGGTGATCATGATGAGGTCCTTGCTGTGTCCTGGCACAGTTTTATACCAATCACTGAATCCTTATGATCCTGTCCCCATTTCTCAGATGAGAAGAATGAAGCATAGAGAGGCCAGCAACTTGCCCAAGGCCACAAAGCCAGTGGAGAGCCAGGACTTGAACGTGGCGGTCTACTCTAGGACCCCTGCCCTTCTGCACAGATATTCTCTCCTTGTATTCCCCTTCCCCACTTTATTTCACCACCATTGACTCAGCACCTACTATGCGCCAGGGCCTGTGCGTGCAAGGACACAGTTAACCTCACAGCTCAGCTCTAAGGATGTCATGGGTCATGACGCGGAGTCACCGTCCAGCCCACTTCCTCTGCGTTCCCTTTCTTTCCTCTCCCCTTCTGTCCTCAAAGAGTGGCATCACTACCCTGAGGACACAGAGACCAGTCACTTGTGCAAAGTCTGATCTTGGACTCACTCCTGCCTAATGCCCTCCTTTGGGTCTGGGGTCCAGCTCTTCTCCTGTCTGGCAGGTAGGGGTTTGGTCACCTGAATGTGTGGGATAAGTCTTGTCCCTACCAAGGATCCTAAGCTTCTGGGTAAAGTCCATTTCATATTCTCTGGCATCCACCCACTTGGGTCTTACCCATGTATTCCCTTATTCCTCCCGTGAATTGGGCAGTAGGGTGACACCCCATCCCCATCCCCCTTTTTTATACAGGCTCTCTAGGCCTTTTCTTCCACTTTGAGCAGTCAGCCTCTTAGACCAAATCTTCTGGTGGTGTGACTTTGGGGATCCCTGCTGTGGGAGGGGCCACTGCTGAGCCGCTCCCCAGAAGAATCTCCCACCATACTCTTTGCATACTCTTCAACTCTCATGTACACCAGGTGTTTAGGATTACAGATGTGCGTGTGAGCTGTCCAGCATCAGCTGGTGGCACTGGGGCACAGGAAAGACGCAAGGTTTTCTTACTCAGTAGCCTCTGCAGTGGCCACCGGTCTTCTCCTCAGCCTCCGTCCTCTTCCCATACATCCCACCCCTCAAAGGTTCTAGATTATCACAGAAGAGGGGAAAACACTGCTTTATCAAAGCTTCCTACTTCAGTATTTTCCACAGACATTTGTCTAGCCTCTCCTTGAATTCTATCACTGACAGGGAAACTCCCTATTTGACCCAACTTTTTCACTGTATTTGTGCATATCTCTTGTCAGGGAGTTTTGCTTAGGCCAACAGTGCCACCCCTCCCCCCACAAGGCCCCCAGATCTTAGCAGGGCTAGTACTTTAGGGTGGCTTTGCCTACTGGGTAAGCCAGGAGTGACACACTCTGTTCTAAGACTTTTTTTCTCTCTTTCTGAACATAACTCTAAAAATATGTCCCTGGCCTGGAAGTCTGAGTTGCTGTCATCTGTGCAGAGAGGGGCGAGCCAGCCACCTGCAGGCTCATGGCGTCTAGGGAAGCCCTGGCAGGAAGCCAGCACATTCTGGGAGGTTTACACCTGGAAGCTTGCCTCTGTGCTGTGTCCAGGTGCCCGGTGGATGGAAACAGAGTTGCCAGGTTGGCTTTCCCATGCAGCTCTTACCCTTTCCCGACATCAACCTGGGCCAGGTGCAAGCGCAGCCCACCGCTGGATCACTTACCAGTGTCTGCTGTGAGTTCTTTACATCCTGGGGACCTTGTGGCCGATTCCCAGAGCAGCCAGTGCATGGAGACCTGCAAAGAAGAAAAGACCCTGTGTGAGAAGCAGGGCAGAGCAAACCACGTATCCAGTACTGTTTCCAAGCAGGACCCAGCCCTTGGGAAACTGGGATGGAGACGGGGAGGGAAAAATGAACCCCAGTGAGGACCCAGGCACTCATCAAAGCAACTTCACAATCTTCAGGCTTTGTGGCAATTCTGAGCCAGAGAAAGAAGAGGAACAAAAAAAGTGGGGGGAGGGGACCCCAACTCTGGATGAGTCAGCAGTTTGTAGCAAAAAAGAATTTTTAGGCGTGTGAAAGCAAAGGCAGATGGCTTGGGTGTGGAAAGGGGTTTGGGCTTGTCTAACCTCACTCAGTGTCTCCTCAGAGCATTCCTTCCTTGCCTCTCACCAGCAGCAGGTTGTGCAGGGTCTCTTTATGGTACCAGCAAAGGGGGGGACACTCAGTGTCCAGGCTTCAAGCAGAAAAGATAATGTAGTCCTTAAAGCAAAAGGCCCCAAGGCCTGTGGAGAGACTCCTGCCAAAACACACCCTGTGTGCTTTGAAAATTCCTCTGGAGAGCTGTAGCCGGCAGAACAGGGTGTGTGTGTGTGTGTGTGTGTGTGTGTGTGTGTGTGTGTGTGTGTGCTGGGGGGCTCTGCTGCTGTGCCGTAACATGGTGAGTGGAGGCCTGGGCCCTAGAGCTCTGCAGCCAGTCAGTGGGGGTACCTTGTAAGCACACATGGGGCTGCTTACTGCTGTGGGACTCCCTCCCCTTGCTCCCCATGGCCATGATCCTGAAAACCTGTCTGTTTTTTTTTTCCTTTTTTTTTCTTGTTTCCTTATGAACTCTCAAGTGAACTGAAGTTTCTCTGTTCTCACGGGGGAAACCTTTTGACCCTGGTAAAGAGAATCATCAGGACTGGAGTTAGTGTTTATTGAGTCTTTACCACGCTCCCCACACTTGCTCTTGACACACCTGAGCAGGATTCTTGCTGTTCAGACGTGTTCCTTTGAATAGCAAAGCGCAAACTCACACCTCGAGAGAGAGAGCCTCTGGGAAAGCGGGCTCTGGGCTGTGGATTCGGAGCTTGCATTTTAACAAGAGCTATAGGCGACTCCCAGGCACAGGCTGTACAACAGGCTTTATTATTCTCTCAGTTGTGGGAGGAAGCCTCTGACCGTCGCCAGGTGAGGAAATGAGCTAGGGAAGCCACAGTTAGCTGCCCCCACTAAAGAGCCGGTGAGGGGGAGAGTGGATTCAAACCATTTCCACTGGCTTCTGGAAACTGCATTCCTTTCTACCACACTATCTGTGGGCGGAGTAAAAGGAAGGGCCAGGCAGACCATGCTTAGTAAGAGTGGCCTGGGGAAGGGCAGTCCACTGCAGTGGGGATGATGAACTCAGGCCAGAACTCTCTGAGACGGGGAAGGCTAACATGAATCCAGAGGCAAGCATCCCCTTCTCCGTTATGTTAAAATCCCCAGGTCTTGGACCATTCCCCTAGGGAGAACACACGTTTCTGCATGGAGTTGCAGTGTCTAATTGATTGTGATTCCAAAGAATTCAGATCTCTTGTCCCTGCCCACAGAATGACCTATCTGGGAGAAGAGGCCTTTCTTTCCCCAAGGAGACCAGGCAGTGAGTGACCCTTAGGATGTGCTATTTCAGGCAGGTGAGGGTTACTATTCTCTGCTTCCAAGTCCAGGGATATGACCAGGGGCATCAAGCTAGCCACGATGGGGGACGGGATGTCACACGTAGTTTATTTATTCTTTTCTCACACAGTACCTCCTTACTGTAGCCTCTACTCCCCTCCCATTCCTCTCAGTTCCCCCATACCTCTCTACTCCCCCATGTCCCCTGCTCCTCAAGTTCCT
Organism: Mus minutoides; assembly: GCA_902729485.2. NCBI lineage: Eukaryota > Metazoa > Chordata > Mammalia > Rodentia > Muridae > Mus > Mus minutoides. The sequence goes on along the minus strand of LR750554.1, from coordinate 366,473 downwards.
TTTAAAAAAGAGCAGGCTTCCCAAGGATAGCACTCAAACAAAGCATAGCAAGTTACAACAAGACTAGGCACAAAACCTCATATCCAGGCTGAAAAGGCAAATCAGTATGAGGAAAGGGACCCACGAGCAGGCAAAAGAGTCAGAGATAACCCCACTCCCACTGTTAGAGGTTCCTCAAAAACTCCAAGCTAAACAGCTGCAGCATGTTTGCAGAGGACCTAGGTCAGACCCATGCATGCTCCGTGATCGTCACTTCAGTCTCTGTGAGTCCCTGTGAGCCCTGCTTAGTTGATTCTGTGGGACATGGTCTTATGATGTCCTCAAGCCCTCTGGTTCCTACAATCCTATTGTCCCTCTTTCATAGGGTTCTGTGGGCAAAAGAATGGGGAAAGAGATGTCCCAGAGAGGTTTGTTTGTTTTAAAGATTTATTTTATGTGTACTGGTACAATGTACACATCTTCAGACACACCAGAAGAGGCCATCCAATCTCATTACACATGGTTGTGAGTCACCATGTGGTTGCTGGGACTTGAACTCAGGACCTCTGGAAGAACAGTCAGTGCTCTCAACCTCTGAGCTATCTCTCCAGGCTCCACCCACCTTTAATGCTCTTGGTTAGTGAGGTCCTACTCCATGTTTTGATTCCTAACTCACATTGTAAGGTGGGTTTTCGTGGGACACATGGACAAAGACAGAGATAGTCCACAACCGACATAGGGTCCACGGCTGTTTGGTTTTTTTCTTTCTTCTCAATCTCAGGTAGCCCATTGGTATCCTTGATTTAAAGTTAGGCTCACCTCCCATGAAGACTTGTTTTCAGGACCCTATCTTGGTATTAAAATCCTCCTCTAAGACACAGGGAGCCATGATGTACTTGACTGGTTGCTTGACACAAGCAAGCTGAAGTCATCAGAGAGGAAGAAGCCTCAGTTGAAGAAACGCCTCCATGAGATCCAGCAGAAAGGCATTTTCTCAATTAGTGATCAATGGGGGAAGGCCCAACCCATGGTGGGTGGTGTCATCCCTGAGCTGGTGGTCCCAGATTCTATAAGAAAGCAGGCTGAGCAAGCCATGAGACATAAGTCAGTAAACAGGACCCATCCATGGCCTCTGCATTAGCTCCTGCCTTCAGGTTCCTGCATTTGAGTTCCTGTCCTGCCCTCCTTTGGGAATGAACAGCAGTGTGGAATTGTAAGCTGAATAAACTCTTCCCTCCCCAACTTGTCTTTTGATCATTGTGTTTTATTGCAGCAATAGAAACCCTGACTAAGGCACATGCCAACATAATGCAGATGTTTCCTTGGTTCACACAAACGTCCTATCCCACCAAGCACCAGCAGTGGGGTGCAAAGTGCCCTGAAAGGTGACCACAGCACACCACATGGCATGCCCCCACACCTCCTTGACTGAGCTGTGGTTGCATGTAGTTTCAGAAGATGCTCCTGAGCCCCTTACAAAAGGCTGGACAAAGCTGTCCACAAAGCTGTCCACCTCGGCTCCAGCCTGCTGAAGCCTGCGCCTGCTCAGCCACCTGATTTCCTGTGACTTGTCCTTTCTCTTCAACCTGCTAATCTCAGCCCTTCCATAGCTCCAATCCTCTATCTGCCTCCCATCAACATCTACCTTTTATAGAAAATTGATGAGAATTCCATCCGTGTGTTCTGTCTCACTGATGTCTGCCAGCTCCAGCTCCTATGCTCTGGGCAGCCCCATGGCTGGCTTGGGGCAGGCCACTGTTACGGACATCCCAGTGCAGAGCTTGGCAGGTCCAAAAACCTACAAGCGCTCATGAGACACAAGAGTTTCAAAAGGAACTCATTCTCCTGGGTTGACATTCTCACAACCAGTTTGTCCCTACATTAGGCTGGCGTATGGACCCACGCTTTCATTTAGTAAGATTTTTATTATAAGCATAGAATGAATCCTGACATAAGCTAAGACTTCCAGCGTTCCAATGGTCCTAGAGAATTCTTGATTTTCTGTGGGAATTCAGAAAACTATCTAGAGACAGGGAAACTATTTAGCATTACATAGGAAGAAGCCAAAGCAGCTCAGAATTGGTCTGCAGAATGTTTGCTAGGGACAATAGTTTTAGGGAATAGATAGATTTCCCGCTGAGAAAGGAATCCTCATTACAGCCAGGTAGAAACAGACTACTTCGCAGATTAAAAGCAAGCTGGTAAACTCCTTCTTTAGAATCTACCTGGACCTAGGAAACAGGGGGGTTGTGGTTAATACATTATTCATGAGAAGGCCCCCTAGTGCAGAACCACCTGATGCTAGTTCTCACAAGGCTCAAAGGAAAGGCACAAATTGTGACTAGGGTGTGAAATCCTTAGCTGACCCTAGGCAGAGCTGTTTTATCTTTACTGTAAATATACCTGGTTCCTGTAAGTCCTTTTGAAGTCATTCCTTTGTTTTGTGTCAGGTAACTTCAATGTATTTGCCTACTGTGACATCCTACCCCATTGTCTTCTGTATCATATAAGACTGGTGTTCACTTTGTGATATTACACTCAGATTCTACACACCCTCTCGTGTGGTCTGTTTGTCACCCACTTTCGCCGAATCCCTGCCCCACTTGCTTCAGAGAACTCCACCCACGCAGACAAAGGGACCCAGAGTGTCTGTGGCAGGCCACTCTCTCAAACATTCCGCCCTCCTTCCTACCCTAATTACTAGCATCTCACCCTGACATCTGATGGAGGTAGTGTAGAACTGGGTAAGGGATGCCGCTGTCCCTCTTATTTTTGACAGTTCCGGTTGTTATTCACAGGCGAGTGAGTAGGCAGCCACCCGAGCACAGAGTAGCACAGTGATTTGGCTGGGGTCCCACCAGCAGGGACTCTCAGACCCGGAGACCAGGCTCACAGAATCAGTTCTGTGCTTTGGTTTATTCATGAACATAGCTTTTCTCCATCCTCCCAGAGCAGTGGTTCTCCACCTTCTTAATGCTGTGACTCTTTAATACAGTTTCCTCCTGTGTGGTGATCTCCCCCCACCATAAAATTATTTCTGTTACTACTTCACAGCTGTAATTTGAAGGCCGTTATGAATCCTGATGTAAGTATGTTTTGAATGTAGAGGTTTGCCAAAGGGGTTGCGAACCACAGGTTGAGAACCACTGTTCCGGCCAGCCATTGGTTTTGAGCAGCATGGTAAATGGTGTGATGTGTGGAGACAGAAGGCACTGCGACAAGCCCAGTCCTGCTGCTCTTGCATGTCCCCTTCTTTGTCTCCAGTTATCTCTTCTTTCTGTGCACCTTAGAGGGCTATACACATAGCCTGCCTCCTCCTCCTGCGTGAAAGGGATGCTGGATAGCAATGGTAAGGACTGCCTTAGTATATGCCCAGTGGAGCCCACAGCTCTGTGTATGAATGGCAGAGCTCAAAAGGAGACTATGAATGAATGAAAGGCTCTGTAGCATCCTTAGATCTCCAAATATGCACATTTCCTCTCTTCCTGGCCTATAACCCTTGCCACACTGGCCCTATGAAGCAAAATGTTACTGAGAAAAAAATATGCAGACAAAATTTCCTTATATGGGTCATCGTTTTGCCTCTGGGCCTGGTCTAATCTTGTTAAGATGCTTGGCACTTTAAAAACTAGGGCTGGAGAGATAGCTCAGATGTTACGAGCACTGGCTGCTCTTCTGAGAACCTGGTTCAATTCCTAACACCCACATGGTGGCTCACAACTGTCTGCAGCTCCCGTTCCAGAGGATCTGACCCCCTCTCATACATATACATGCAGGCAAAACACCAATGCACATGAAATAAAATTCTAAAAATTCCCAAAGATATTACATGATCTGTACATCTTGAAGAAGAAGAAGAAGAAGAAGAAGAAGAAGAAGAAGAAGAAGAAGAAGAAGAAGAAGAAGAAGAAGAAAAAGACAGGGGCTACATTAAAGGTTTGCAATTGAGAGACACCCTCTGCTAGGATGTCTTCCTCTAATGTAGACTATTCCATGTTCATTCAGCAAACATGTACTGGGCAGTAAGAAACCACTCACAACATGTTGTTGTACCCTAAGGTAAAAGCATCATACGGAGAACCGTGGCACAGAAGAGGGAGCCCTGGGCTCTGGCTGGACCCAACATAGGGTACGACCAGGAGAGGTGGCAGAAACTGAAGAAGACAGAAGGCCACACACTGCTTCTGGGAATCCTCAGCTTGGTTATCACTCCCTGGCCTGGTAGTGTGATAATCACCTGTTCTAGGTGATATCCCACCTCGGTCAGCAGCATCAGATCCCCAGAACCCAAGCAGATGCTGGCTGCACATGACTTGTCTTGGATTCCAGCCTTAGAAGGTGGAGACAGGGTCCCTGGGGTAAGTGGTATCAAATGCAGCTCTGGATTTGACCAATAGACCCTGCCTCTATGAATTAGGTAGAAAGCTTCCTGATTATAGGTCTCCACATACAGACACACACTCATACCCATGCATACATGTGCACCTACATACATGGAACACATGTACTCATCATCTTAAAAATGGGAGGACATTGCTGAACTGCTTATACTAGAGGTTATACCACAGACATGTGCATGCATAGGTGTACCTGCAAAACCATGAACATGCATATACGCATGCCCACAATGAAAGAGGGAGAAAGTACTTCTTCTTCATCATTGTCAAGAACAGGGATATCCTGAGCTCCAGGGAGGGCTACAACTGTTTTGTCCCAGGCTGCTTCTTTCTTATTTCTTCACCTCCTTACAGGGGCACAGATTACAGGCCAAGCTGTGGATAAGGTGAACCCTGGCTTTACCAGAATGGGGACAAAGACATCAAAGCCATTATTGTGCTAAGCCTAGCACTGTTCACTGGGGCCAAGTTTGCAAGGAGGCCACATGAGGCCAGCACAGATTGAGGTGAGTCCCAAGAGACATACAGGGAGGGGATGGAGAGGGGGAAAGTTGTGTAAAGGAGGGAGGGGGTGGGTGCCTATGGTAGGAGAGACATGAAGGTAACTAGAGTGGCTGTAGTGGAGAGGGCAGCAAAGGAGGATGGGAGTTGCTGGGCCTTGAAAGCCTTTCAGTGAGTTGAATCTTCACCTGGGAGAGAAGAAAGGCCACCAACGACCTGGATTCTATATCTGGTCCAGACTCAGGGTTAGTCACAAGTGTCTGTTGAATGGAATTCTGCCTCCTCTATATCTGGGTGCTTCATAATTTGCCCAGAATTCTGAAATCTTCAGATAGAGCAACCACAGTGCTGTCTGATTTATGTAGAGAAGAATTCTCCGTGCTTGAGCCTCCTTTGTCTGGCCCAGGGGATCCTGGCTCCACTGTGGCTGTTGTCAGGTGTGTGTGGAGATGGGGATGGGGGAGTGGTGAACACACCTCTGATTACAGTTCTCAGTACTGCTGCGAGGTTGGGAAGCCACGTGAACCTTGAATGTTTTCATGAGACACAAAGGTGAGCTGGAAACCCAAGCTCCCAGGTCTGCCAGTGGTTTCTTTCTTTAAATAAACAGCTCTGCCAGAGACAGCATCAACTGGGAATTTCCCCATAATATTCAAGAAAGAAGAGTCAAACACGGACAATGGAGCAGGCTGGAATACAGGTCTCCTAGGATGTCATGACAGGTTAGGACTTGCAGGCGTCACCTCAGCGTGGGCTTACCCATCTCTCTCCTGGCTGTGGACCCTAATGTCTTTGGTCCACTGAGATGGTATGTCCCTGCCTACAACTGACAGATGGTGTCTTTTATTCAAGAGTGTGGCTGGAGACAAGATATATATATATATATATATATATATATATATATATATATATATATATATATCGCCAACTATAAAGCTGAATAGGATGGAAATGAAGTAATTTTATAATTAGGTTTGTGATTATAATTGTGCTGCCTCTCACGTCATGCTAGCTACTGCGTGAATTCATGGTACTGACTACCTGCTGAGTCCGCTTCCCTTCTCCTGAGCATCCCCTATTTTTTACCACATTTAACAAAAATCTGGATTTCCAGAGGGTATCAGGTAAACCCGCAGACATTCTATCGTCCAATCAGTGACTGAGAGGGTAGGGATAAGAGAAAGCAAGTGTTTGTGGCCTTCTCCTGGCTGGGCTTTGTTTCCAGCCCTTTATTAAATATCTTGAATATCACTTGCCTTCAGGGTCGAAATAAAATTGCCAGAAGTTTTCACTTTGCACTTATAAATAATACTCACTAAACTCATTTTTCTTAAAGAAAAAAAAAAGAAAGTGTGTGTGTGTGTGTGTGTGTGTGTGTGTGTGTGTGTGTGTACATGCACCCGAGCACAAAATGCTGACTCAAGGCTGGAGACTCACTGTCTCCCTAAACCCATCCACCTTTGTCCAGCCACAGGAATTGAGTAAAGAGTGCTTGATGTGGTGCCTAGCCCAGAACTGATGATGAGACTTAGGCTTTCCCCGCCCCACCACCGCTTCCCTGCGGTGGTCACAGTGCACATAGGCAAGCGCATACACACAGTAACTGAAGGGAATCCAATGCAGGGGCTGGGAAAGATGTTGGCAGCAAAACCAATGTCAAACTTCAGCGTCAAGGCGATATAGTATATTTTTTTAAAACTGAAATACAGTTCTGTATCAAGGACCACCCCAGACTGAGAGACTTCACAGATGTTGTCAAGCGTATGCTGGCCCAGAAGGAGGCACTTCCCCTGAGCGACTCATTAAGTCATCGTGGCTACGCAGGCAGGTGCTATGATTATCCTTAATTTACAAATCAGGACACCGAGGCATCTAGTGTTAAGAACTTGCTCAGGTCCCACAGTGTACAAAAGCTCACAGGTGCTCTTACACACCCCACCATTTTTTCTAAAAGGGCAGAATCCTTCTGCACAGAAGAAAGATTTACTCCATAAATACCTCTCCAACACTTCAAGAACAAGCACTGCATCAGGTGTGGAAGAGGAGGCTGGTGTGTGTGTGTGTGTGTGTGTGTGTGTGTGTAGCTTGGCAACTTGGTTCTTGCTTTCAATGGGTTAAAAATACATAGAGAAGCAAGAATCTATGCATAAATAAAGGAGGGAAGACACCCACTGTGGGACCATGACATGGCATGGGAGAGCATGCCAAGGTGGAAACTCTAGCTAGGATGACCACACGGGCTGTGTGGTAGGGGTGCTATTTATTCTGGATTAAAGAACTCACAAAATTCAAACAGGAGAGATGCCTGAAGGAGGTCTTGCTTCCAAATGGCACTGCCTCTGGGGATTCCCATTTTGGTCCTGAGTTAGGAGCCACTCTCCCTAGGTGGAAAGATCATTCCTGTGGTCACTGAACCTCCATGTCTGGCAGGAGAGACTTGCAGGCAAAGAGGAGTGGGGGAGAGCACACCTCAGGACTAGAGGTGGAAGAGAGGTGGGAGGCTATCGGAATGAAGTGGAGACGTGCAGACCTGGTCAGGGCGGGAGCTCCAGCCGTGTGTGTGTGTGTGTGTGTGTGTGTGTGTGTGTGTGTGTGTGTGTGTGATTAGTTCTGACAAAGTCCATGTGCCTAGGTTTCAGTTCCCGCCACCTACAAGGGGGGACAGGAAGGGAGGTCCTCCTTGTCCCTGCTGGGTGGGACCTTGGAGAGCTCCCATTTTGTCACTTCTGTAGATGAGAGAATCCAGGGCTGCACTCCATTTGGGGGAGGTTCTTGGAATTGAACCCAGTTGGTATGAGGGCCAGGGTACTTCCTTTCCCTCACCCCCTCCTCATGCACTCTGTGGACTTTTGAGAAGTTCAGGAGGCTATGGCCATGACATGAGAAGAGGAGAGGAGGCAGCTGAGCCTCAGATGCTCCAGTGGTACAGTTCTCTGTACCTTGGGGTCTTAGTGATGGATCCTGACAGTACCAGATCAGGTCACCAGCCTGGGACCTCTCCCTTCCCTGCACATCTCCTCCACAGGGACCCTCGCCCCATCCTCGGGAAGTTTCTGGGAACTCGTGACTAGTTTCTCTGTGGCCACAGCTTTCCCTGACAAGACGTACATCTGGTAGTGACTCACACACTGGATTTCTGCCCAAGGCCATACATCTTGAGTGGGGAGAACATTCTCTTGAACTGACAACCTGCCCACCCTGCGGTGACAGTGGAGGCTGCCTTTGTCAGCCAGCACTGATGTCATTCAAATGGCACTTGGACCTCCTTGTCTGGGTTGTCCTAAGAGTCCAGTGTCCCTCAGATACCAGATTCTTCCTCAAAATTTCCCTCCTTGGAGGGCTAGCCACTCTCTTCTCCTCCTTCCCCTCTCTTGATCATCATTTCTGCTCCGTCACCTCCCAAGGCCTCTCCAGCCCGTTCAGCTGCTCCATTTTGAAATATCATTCAGCCATGATTTGCATCTCAGTCCTGGTATAGACAGGAGAGCGGTGCAGCAGTCCTGTCCCTGAGGGTGGCAGACTCAGAGGAGGAGGCCGTTTGTGCTAATCACAGCAAACACCACGAATAGCAGTGCTTGATGCCAAGTGTGCCCACTACCAGGCCCTCAGACTTCTGTCCCTTACCTGGAATTCTGTGCCTGAGGCTGTATCACTGTTACCTTCTGGGCAAAGTCCTCTCCGAGTAAGACTTTCCTAATCTCCTTCTAACGTCCTCCCCTAGACCCTTGTCTTACTTTCTATTTAATTTTCCTATATCATATAGCATATTCTCAAACTACTGATTTGTTTATTGCCTAAACAGTGGCTTGCTGTTTGTCTGTCACTCAAGTAACAATAGGTGCCCGAGGATGGCAGCTCTGGAAAGGAAGCAACCAGAACAGGGAAGGTACAATGTAGAATGGGAGAAAGTCTTTACCAACCAAATATCCAACAGGGCATTAATACCTGAGGTCCATCTAGGGCATTTCTATCTCCAAAAATTAAATACTAAGAACAATCCAATTATCCAATCAATAAGTGGGCTACTGAACTGAATAGGCAGTTCTCAAAAGAAGAAATACAAATGGCTAATAAATACTGGAGAAAGCAAAAAACCAAACACACAACCTCCTTAACCACCAGGGAGATGCAAACTGCTTTGGAATTCTATCTCACCAAAGTCAGAATGGCTATGTCTATAAAAAAAAGCAATGTATCTTGGTGATGGTGTTGGGAGCACAGAACCCTTACATTATGCTGATGAGAACATAAACTGGTGGAGCCACTAAGAAAATTAATATAGTGCCTCCTCAGAAGGCTAAAAACAACTACTGTATGATCCAGATGTACCATTCCTTAATATACTCCCCACCCCAAATGTATAAATCCTAATTACACATTGGCTTTTGAGTCTACACTACTGACAGTTCAAATTTGGAACCAGTCTAGATGCCCACATCTTGGATAATGAAAATGTGGTACACAATGGAATTTTACCCAGTTACAAAGAATGCAATTATATCATTTTTTTTCAGGGAAATAATTTGTGCTAAAGGTCATCATGCTAAATAAAATAAGCCAGGCCAAGAAAAGTAAATATTGTATGCTTCCTCTCATTTGGGGAAAAATCTAGATTTAAATGTATATAGATGGATGCATGAGTGTGTGTGTTTGTCTGTGTGTGTGTGTGTGTGTGTGTGTGTGTGTGTGAGAGAGAGAGAGAGAGAGAGAGAGAGAGAGAGAGAGAGAAGAAGAAGAAGAAGAAGAAGAAGAAGAAGAAGAAGAAGAAGAAGAAGAAGAAGAAAGTAGAGATTATGAGGGAAGTAAGACATCTTAAGAGAATGAGGAGCAAGAGAAGGAGAACAGAATATACACGACATGAAATCAGAGTGGAAGCTCATTACCGGGAAGAAGTGGATTAAAAAATGGAGCCAGGGCTGGGAGAGTGCATGAGTGGGCAAGCAAGAGCGAAACCTAAGGACGTGTGTAGGAAGGCGCCTTAATGAAGCTTACTGCTTTGCATCTTCACTAAAAAGGAGGAGGAGGGGGAATGAGGAAGAGGAAGAAAGATGCTGCATATTATCACCACCGGATTTCCAGAATCCCCTAGAGGTCCGACTCGACACGTTTGGTGAAGGCTCCTGGTTTGCCTGGCACCATGACTGTGCACTAACCTGGCTAAACCCACAAACCCTGTGTGAATGGCATTATTGTCTCCAACTCGAGGCTCTGAAAACTCATAAGCCCACCAGTTCCCTCTGATCCTTTGGGAAATAAGTGGTTGAGTTACCCATTAAACTTGAATTTATCTCACAGGCTAGCCCATGATTTGAATCCTTAAGACAGTCTTCATAGACCCACTGATATAAAGAGCTAACTTCTATGATACCAAATTGCTAGTGAAGAGCTTCCCTCCTTCCCCCGTCTAAGCACTGACAAGACAGAGGAACGCGTGAGGCTCCAGGGAGTCCCAGGAGTCTCAGACTAGTTGCTCGCGGTTCACATTTCAACAAAGCAAACATGTTTTGTTGGTCTGGCGCTATGTGGCAAAAGGGCCAGGTGGTTGTGGTGCACTCATTCAATCCCCAGGACTCAGGAGGCAGAGGCAGATGGATCTCTGTGATTTCCAGGGCAGCTTGGTCTACAGAATGAGTTCCAAGATAGCCAGGGCTACACAGAGAAACCCTGCCTCAAAAACAAACAAACAAACAAACAAACAAACAAACAAAGCAAGCAAGCAGAAAGGAATCCGAAGGCCCTTGGGAAGGGCTACGTTCTTTGTCATTTTGCCTTTACCTACCTTCCTCCCATACTGTCCTAGATCTCTCAGATGTATGAAATGTGTTCAGGTGCTTGTGGCAGTATTTAACAGCTACAGAGGGTGCTCTGGGCAGCATGGGAAGGGAGAAGTTGGGTAGAGGAGGCTGTGTGGAGAGGGTGGGGGCTTGCCTAGTACATGGAAGATGAGTGGAGCCAAGTGTCAGCAGAGCATTGAGAGCCAGTAGTTCCAGAGAGCAGGGCCAGAGGGAGGATGCAGCTGAGCAGGCACAGCAAGGTTGACAGAGGATGGGGAAGGTGTGGAGCCAGCACGCCAAGTGGGAGCACAGCACAAGCAGTGGGCATGTGGTGTGTGAATGCCACACCAAGGAATCAGGACATCCTTATATAGGACCAGGAGTCTCAGTGGCTGGCTGGTCTTGCTACTTCTTAGCTGTGTGATTTTGTATAAAGGAGGGTTTGGGGCTGCATAAAATGGGCACCCAAATGCTATGGTACCCCAAAGGGGTATAGCGAGGATCGGCAGGAAATCAACGGGGGTTGGGGAAGAGTCCTCAGCGCAATTCCTGGTACGCGAACTCGCTTAGAGAAGTACAACTACTGTCATAGTGTCTTTAAACCCATGGAGGTGTGGCAAAAGTGGGAGGTGAGGAGAACGGAAGGCTGGGATTATCTCAGTGACATCGAAAAAGCCCTGGGTCTAGGGAAAGTCATAGCAGGTAGGGGGAGGTGTGACCTTCAGACCACCATTTCTAAGCCCGGTCTGTTTCCTTGTCTATAAAATGCTAACAACCCTAGCTGAGTACACAGGACTCTGAATGAACGAATGAAAGATGTGAGGCTGTGGTCAAGAAACTCTGGGTTTCCTTTTCCTATACAGAGCAGTGTTTGGGGGCGGGGCGTCGGCGGGAAGCAGGCACGGGGCTCTACAAGCCATAGATAGAAGGGAAGTAGCAATCTTTAGCACAGCAAGACCCAAGCAAGCACTGGATCAAAGGGAGCTGCGGCTCAGACCTATCCACCCAGTATCCCCAGCTGTGCCCCGCTCAGCCCGGTCTCCGTGCCTTCATTCACACCCATGACTCAAAACTCCCACCACCGCGTTCTCAGTCTCAAAGAGCATAGGTGTCTCAGGCTGGGAAGTGTGATCAAGAAAGTTCCCCCCAAATGTATAAAGCTGAGAGTCACAATAAGACCCGGTTATGATTCTTCCTCAGAAGAAAAGCCTGCCTTCTCCCTCCCTCAGACTGCCGCTGTGTGGCTTGGCAAAGTTACTGGGCGTCTCTGTGCCTAGTAGTAACTGGGGTTAATTTTTCCCAGGAGGAACCCGGGGAAACTATAAGTAAAGAACACCGGGAACATGCCAGTTAAGATTTAGGAAATGAGAGTTACTATTATTATCTGCTGCCACAGGTGTTTTAGTGATAGGATGGGGGATGGGGGGTGGGGGAGAAATCATGGCAGTGCAGTCCAGAGCTCTTTGTGTCAGCTGATGTTGAAATATTTGGTTTCAACCAATATGCCATTGTAGGCGCACAGATGGAAGGGACTGTTCCGGGGATAAAAGATACATACATGCAGCTCACTGCCACACTTGGAGCAGCCTGGACCACGACAGTCTGCTGGTGACTGAGCTACGAAGGGCTGCCTCCCTGATGACTCTCACTCCCTCACACTGCACTGCCCGGGAAGGCAATGCAGATCGTTATTCTCAACGTTTTAAAATCTTAGCAGGAAGGAGACAGGAATGAGCGAGGGAGGTTTGCTTAGAGCCCTGGACACAGCTGCTCTCGACCTGGGACTTGCCTGTGGGTACGTCTCCATCTTCAGATCTCTCACACGCATGCCTTTGTTTCTACCTCCTGGCGGTCAATGGGTGAGAGCAGGTTCTGGACCAATACTAGTTGGTCCAGAAGCTGCGGCTAACCCTTACTAACCCTTACTAGAGATTTATTTGCTCTCTGAGCTTTTGATAGATGGGGACCTCGTGGCACCAACATCATCAGAGTATTGGGAAATATGAGGTAATTCGTGCATAGCCAGAGCCTGGCCCTTAATAATTTCTGTAGCTATGAAATATTTACTGCGGTTCCAATACGTGCCAGGGGCTCCAAAGCGATCAACACAAACTCCTTCCCTTGGCAGAGTCTTAGATGCAGATAAAGCAGCAGATAACTCAACAAGCTAATAAGTATCAAATGTCAGTTATGATGGCTGTTTCATAGAGATTCATGAGCGGTTCAGTAGCTCTGACCCTCTAGTGATCAGGAAGGGCTGCTCTGAGGGAGGTATTTTCCATTACTTATTTTTATTAGTCTACACTAATTACATATAATAATTATACATACACACATATATGCACATATATGTATATAATGTGCTTTTATCCCATGAGTCTCATATTTCCTTATTTCCCTCCATTCCTCATGATTTCCTACTTCGTTCTAAATAATCCCCTCTCTACTTTCATACTTGTGTTCTGTGACCCGGTGAGATTCTCTAGAGTTGCTCGCAGAAGCTTGGGTGAGGAGGGGTTACCCACAGGAACACAAGCACCTTACCAGTGTCTACACCACTAAAGAAAACGTCTCTCCATCTGCAGAGACCCAGAGAGTGGTGGAGGCGTTGGAAGGCCTTTTCTCTTAACGACCAATGACTGCCTATAAATCAAATCATGAAGGCCATCTTTGAAGCAGAACCGAATTCCAGGGGCAGAAGCCCACAGAGATAGCTGGGAGAAGGATTGATAAAGAAGCTAGTGCAAAGGCCAGGGAGGGTGTGCTGTACTCCAGGACTGGGGAAAAAAAGGCCTTGCTTACCGGGCCTTGTCAAATCTCAGTTATTTTAAGAGATGAGCAGTGACTGAAAACAAACAGGGCCTGAGAATGAGACCTAAATGTCTTCCCACACAGCCGCGCATGCGTCCGCAGATACTTAATGAGGACAACTTAGTTAATTTGGGGTCGACGGTAAGAATATGGGATGGGGGGCTGTGTTCCAGTTATAAAGAATAAAATAATTAAATCCGGTTCAGTGGAAGGAGCCGCTGAACTGGAAGGAATTCGTAGACCAATGGGGGAAGGCCAGCAGTAGCACAGGAATAAGGGACTGATCATGGCCACCTTTTCCAGGGATGGCTGAAGGGGAGTGGCTTCCTCCAGAGGCTGTTTCATAAAGGGAATTATCTCTGCAAGGTGGAGCTAGCTCAACAGACTGCTTCTGTCGCTTCTATCCCACAGGGACACAGAAGTGAGTGCATGCAGGCGCGTGTGCACACGTGTGCACACACACACACACACACATACACACAAACATACATATGTGCACATACACACATATACACACACGCAAACACATACATATTTGCACACACACATACACACACAAACACATACATATGTACATACATACATACATACATACATACATACATACAGACACACACACACACACACACACACACACACACACGCACAGCTTCTCAAGGCCACACTGTGGCCACCACATCCTGACCTTTCACTGAGTTATTTGTTCCTCAAAACTTGCAGAGGACAAATTTGAAGCATGCTTACAGAGAAGCCTTGTCTCAAAGGGTTGCCCGTGGCAGCGCGTTCATAGGCCCCTCAGCGAGGTGACACGTGAAGTGAGCCCTCAAAGCTGTCTTCAGGGAACACAGTTGGAGTTAGAAGACAAGGAGAAACAACAGGAGCTGAATAATTTGTTCAGTGTTTTGACGCCCATCTCCCCCCACACATAGCTACTAGTGGGGACAATCCCACTTTTGTCCTTAGATGTGACAAGCGGGGTCACCTTCCAAGGGCAGAGGGTGGCTGGTGCCATACCGTGTCAGGAATGGAGGTGCTCAAAGGTTCTGAGGACTAGTCCACCTTTAGAATAGAACGCGGCTCCTCTGAGGACAAGCATAGGGGCCATTTGCCTGCTGGGTACTAGGTTCTTTTCATTCTTTTTCAGAAGTCAGATGTGTAATATGTCCTGAGCCAGACACATAGCCACGGAGAAAGAGGAGCTCTAAGACAAGGCCTCTGACCTTAACGACCAACAGAGGAGCCAAGACTCCCATCTGAGAGCAACCTGGGGTAGAACATCATGCACTTGCCTCCATGGTCTGGCTCGGAACTGCAGAGACCCACTAGCGTAAGGTAAGGAAGGGTGTAGGCTCAGAAAAGAAAGCATAAAATGGGGCCGGAAGCTCACCTCACAGAATATTGGTGAACATAGTGGATGCAGGGGATGTCTGAACCCCCAGGCAGGTAGGCTAGGGCAGACTCAGAGAGATCACTGGCTCCAAGTCTGTCTTTGGGGCAGGCAGATACACAGGGAAAAGGGTATCCATTTTAATGTGGAACGGGACACAGGAGGACCTAACCCTGTCTAACAAGCATCATTTTGAACCACAGATTCCTTCTGCAAGCGGCATCTGAGAATGCTGTGGAGTATGAACAGCTTGGAATGGACCAGGCTACTTGTTACAGCTTGCAGCCTTGCTCTGCCTCAGCTCTTCTCAAAAAACTACCCACACTGGCCGTAGCATCTAAATTCACATCCTTGGCCCTGTTCCTGTGCCCTATGTGGCACAATTCTAATTTACTCCGCTGTTGGATTTTAAAAGCATTTTTAAACGTACCTGTTCTTGTCTACCACAGCCTCTGACTTCAGGTGACACTCATTTTCCCACCCCTCTGAGATGCTCTTAAGATCAAGTCACATGAATCAGTAGGACCTTTGGGTGGAATGGAACTCTGAACCCTTGTGTTCGGTGTTGACATTACTGTAATTTTACTAGGTTCCATCTAGACAGAAGCCATCACAAGGCAAAGAGGTTATTTGAGGCCTAAGTACAATATCAAAAAAAAAAAATCCACTTTCAAGCATCAGCAGTGGAAAGATCCCTTAAGACTGGCACAAGAAAAAAGTTACCCAAAGGCCGTAACATTAGAAGGTAGGAGGACATCGGGGCTTTTGTTTGGTTTTGGTTCCAGGCCCAGCATTCTGAGAGGGGTTATTAATTACTCCCTGGCGACAGAAGGAACACAGGGCTTCTCAAAGCCGATGTAAGGAATCCTCACAGACAGGGTGAAAGGGGGGCTGGGCTTGAGAGCTTCATCGAAGGCATTGATTGCACGCCAGGAGCAGGCCAGTGACCTGCATGCTCCAGAGAAGCCAGAGAATGGGGCACGCTCTTCCCTGAGGAAACAAGTGCCCACGTGCGGGCTCAATGCTTACACGGTTGCTTCCTACAGAACTCCCAGGAATGTCTGACTCTCCTCTAAGGCTTTTCTTCTTCTCAAGACTCCCACCACCTCTCAACTTGGCTCCTAGAAGCCACTGAGTTTCTTCTCCTTGCCAACGGTATTCATCCAACCCACCGGAAGAGATGCTTCTTGCCTTCCGCCCCAATCCACCCGGGGCTCTCTCCATCGGCGTTGCTATCTTCTCCGGCATGCATGCCCACAGCAGCCCCCTGAGGGTTGTCCCCTCCACCCTCCCACCTCATCTCCCCTTCTGTGGTTTCACTTTAGCTATCCCTCCCCACCCCACCCCCTCCCCTATAATAGTCATCTCAAAATGGAGATCAGACACAACACTCTCCGAAACCTGTGAAGGCTCTCATTGAATGTAAGACTCATCCCACAGTCCTATACGGTCCAGCACGGGGCTCCTGTCTGTCTGTCTGTCTGTCTGTCTGTCTGTCTGTCTGTCTGTCTGTCTAGCTCAGAATCTGCCTCTTTCCTAGATGGGCAGAGTAATCCCTCCCTCCTAGGCTGGCAGACTGAGAGCAGGACCAGAATGTGTACTTGGGCTTTTGTTGTTTTTGGTGGTGTTGTTGCTGTTCCGTTCCGGGAACTGGGACTGATCGTCAGAGAAGCACCCTACCGTTGAATCTTTCTGCTCCTGCATAAAATTGTACTTTTGTATTTTATTCCTCTCAATCACTCCAGGGTTATTGTGTTGTATTGCAATTTTCTCTGCTTTTCTCCGAGCAGGATACTATTGATGATTACCATGACACTATCAACATTGTTGCAAATGTTCTGGTTTGTAGCTGCTTGGACCCCAGGCAATGTTTGTTCTTCCCCAGGAGTGGAAATAAAAGCAGTTCTAGAACATAGTCCTCGTAGGTTACTGGAGGCCTAATGAGATCCTTAAATTATCAGCCAGGTCATTCCCTCTAGGTAAAGACAAAAGTATGCTCTTTAGCATCCTCTCTGGTATCTTCAACACCACCTGATAACTTACCCTCGGTCCTTGTATTCAGCACTTCTTGAGGTGAGAAAGCCAGAGCACAGAGAGATTAAGTGACTCACCCAAGGTCGCTGTGCTGGGGAGACACTGTATTCTAATTGTCCTCTGTTTGCTGTGTTTATTTGTTGTTGTTGAGCCCAGGCTAAACTCAAACTCATTATATGACTGAGTTCCAGATGGTCCGGCCTCAGCCTGAGTGCTCAGATTACAAAAAGGTGGCTGGCTGCAGGAGTGAGCTTTTTAATGCACCCCTTTGCAACTAGAGGCTCTTGGAGAAGGTGATATGGCCATGACTTTCAATGCCAACTTCAAGGGCAACAATTCTATCAAGCTGCCTTCCAAGGCATGGGGCACAACCCATCTAGGACCATTGTGAGCCTATGATTAAAACCAGAAAGATAATGAACACTCAGACGCCACTGGGTAAAGGTCTCCCAGTGGTTCAGAGGCTTGTGGCTGGAGAGGCACACGCTTTATCTCTTTATCTTTCATAACTATTCCATGCAGACAACAGAGAGAGAGAGAGAGAGAGAGAGAGAGAGAGAGAGAGAGAGAGAGAGAGAGAGAAGACAGGCACTTTAGTTGACAGAGGTTCCAGCCAGATGTGAAAACTGTTAAGTAGCAATGTGTGAGTGTGTGTATGTAAGAGGGGGGGGGGCAGAGAGGGAGAAAGAGAATATGTAAAGAGGATGACTCTGGGTCTTTATAAATCAATGTACCATTGAAGAGGACTGTGTGGCCCCGGATTCTCTCATCCTTTACTCCCTGACCATGAGGTATGTAGTTCCCCCTGACCAATGCTTCCATTATCACCGCTGGCATGTCATCAGAGGCCCAAAGGCATAGTTCTTAAGCCAGAAGCCCCCAAACTGTGAGCCACCTTTTCTCTTCCTAGGTTAATCATCTCCAGTATTTCATTCTGGTGGCAGAGCTGCCTGGTAGCCCTGAAGATCTAGGATGGCTTTGGTTCTCAATGCTTTGCTTTGCTCCCTTGGAAAGGTTCTGAGAGACTGGCGATGGGCAGTTCTCAGTTCTTCCCTAAAGATAAAGCCAACGGCACAGGCAGGAGCTGGCCACCACTGGCCCAGCAAAGCGAAGCGCATCCAAAGCTTGGTCATTGACTTTCTATGAAAATTGTCAGTAGCATCAGAGACCGTGAAGCCTGTCATTGCGCATGTTTATTATGCTCTTAACAAGCGCTTTCCATTCATGGAGTTGGTTGCTCCTCACAAAGGCCTTTTGAGGCAAATGCTATCATTATTCCCATTTGAAACTGGGGAAAAAAGGATGGGCAGAGAAGTTAACCCTGGGATTGTGGACTGTTGGTAGGGAGAGAGGGAGGCTGGGTTTGAACCTAGGCCATCAGCTTTAAAGCCTACCGATTTCCATTGCACTTTGCTGAGCATACAGTTCTGTGTTGCCAGTTGGGAAAGATGGAGGGATAGAGGAAAGGTGATTGGAGCCAGCAGTCACTTGCCACGCTGAAGGCAGATGGGAAAGAAAGCTGAAGGAAACACAGATTCATC
Organism: Mus minutoides; assembly: GCA_902729485.2. Classification (NCBI taxonomy): domain Eukaryota; kingdom Metazoa; phylum Chordata; class Mammalia; order Rodentia; family Muridae; genus Mus; species Mus minutoides. The sequence goes on along the minus strand of LR750554.1, from coordinate 348,049 downwards.
GATGGCTAGACTATTCCCAGTTCAGGAAGCACTTAGCTTTAGACAACCCATAGACACTAGGTGTTAGCTTTGGACATCCTAGCTCTAGACCAATGGGCCCATGTAGCAGTCTCTTCCAAGGGAGCAGGCAACTGCTCTGGGTCGATTGTATCACCTACTTAGGCAGGTTTCGAACATTTTTGCCTTCTTCCCAACACAAGCACGGACCAGATAAGCATGATCCTGCCGATGTCCACAGTTTGGACAATCCAAATTTTAAAAGATCATGTCTCTCATACATTAGTTAACTTCCCTATTGACAAAACGGCCCAACACATGTAGAGCCAAGCACAAAGACTGGAGTTTGTGAGCTGAATAAGCTAACTACTGTTATCTTATTCTAGCCCAGAACAAAACCAAGACAGTCCTTCTGCCTGCCACGAGCCTGTGACATTTTAAGTTGTCAGAGCCACATAACCTTGCCTCTTTTACAGTTGCCACTGGTTTCTGGAAAGTCATGTGGGCTTTTAGGAAAACATCAGTCTAAACAGTCTCATGTCTCTCTGACATGAAGCCCTGTGATCCTACAAAACCTGAGCGTGTATGCGTTGCTAATGGAAATAGGTCACTGCCAGACTTATTTTTGTCCTTCTGTGTAGTAAGCAGGAAGGACCCCTCGAAGCCCAAAGGAGGCTACACGAGGACACGAACTGGCCAGGCCTCTGCCACTTTGCACTGGGTGTGGAAAACACATGGAACTCATTGGGCCTGAGAGCTAAAACTATAAACAAGCCTAAGAAAGTGTGGATGGCTCAGGGATGAGGATGAGTGGGCAGTGACAGGGGATGGGGCGGGGGGGGGGGGCGACGAGTGATGCCCAGGTCTCTGTAGCCTGCTCAGGTCCCCATTAGCCAGGGAACTCTTGAATGAGTGAAGCACCTATGCGTTCCCTGAATGTGTGTGTGCCCAGACAAAAATAAAGAATGAACGGAGAGAGAGCAAAAGGTGTATGATGATGTCCTGTTTCAACGTACATTTTTATTGGAACACACACACACACACACACACACACACACACACACACACACGCTCATGCAACTTACCATTCATAATAAATTGAAAGAATCTTTTCTGATGTTACTTGCAAAGATTTAAAGTATTTCCACATTTTGCTGTAATTTGGTGCACACTTAATTTTATAAAATGATATTCAGTATGTATTCTGCGTCTGTATTTAGCATTGAACTGCTTCCCCCCCTTTATACTAAACAAGCTTACAGGATAACTTAAAGATTTCTGACACATTCCTAATCATTAGTTTATGTAATTTTCAAATTGACTTACAATCCATCTCTTAGCTGACATCACTTTCCTCTTCCCAGCTTTCTGCTGAATAAAATATTGCTGGGATGGACTTGCCTGGTGCTGCTTCCAAGGCAGAGTCCCACATAGTATATACAGAGGAACCTTGAACTTGAGCGATAGCCAAAGAGGACCTTGAACTTCTGATCCTCCTGCCTCCACCTCCCTGCCAGCAGAGAGTTACTTCTTTTTGGAGATAGAATGAGAAATTCCAGAATTGCATGCTGGAATGGTAAGACTTCCACGAGAGGACTTGAAGTCGCTGACATCCCAGCTAGATCGTCCCTGGTTTCTCCAGCTATTTGTTTATGCAGCGGGGCTCTTTCCTGCCTCCTGCAGTCTGGCAGGCTTTGCTGATGTGGCTAGGAATGCAAATCTATCCGCTCTCCCATGGTTCTCTGTGACTGACCTCTGCCTCCCTTTACCTGAATCAGCCGAATGGGGGCTTGGCAGGGCTGTGGCTTAGTAATGTGAGAAGGACAGGGTCAGCCCAAAGCAGAACTGTCTCTCTTCTTTTTCCATTATGTCCCAAAGGAGTAAGTCAGCTCCCTTCTCCCAGGGCCAACTCTACTAAAAGCCATTTTGCACCAGCAGAGATGGAGGCGTTTATCTCCCGGTAACTGTGAGAGCTGCTTTCTGTCCCTCCAGCATGGATGGAAATCAAGCTGTTTACCCAGTGACCACCCCAAGGGACTGAGATGTGGCTCTAATTTGCTGGCACTTCTGAAACACATTGCCTGGATCTCACTTTCTATAACTCTGAAACCTACCAGGAATCTGTAAAATTACCTTGCTTCCATCCTACCCTGGTGGGCTCTGATCACAAAGTGCAAATGGAGAGACCAGGACTCCCTGCTGGAAATGAGGGCTACCGCTTGAAAGGTGCTGGGATGGCAGCGAGCTAGCTTGTTAAACAACTTTGCCCCCACCAGGATTTCTGGGATGGAGGGAGAGATGAATGGGGTCTGTGACAGGTGCTTAGATGTGGTTTCCTGTGGAAGCTCCTGAGGCAGAGCCTGCACGTGCTGTAGGCATCACACGGCAGGATCAGAGTCTCTTTGGCTAGTGACAAACACACCTCTTTATTTCCAGGCAAATTCTTCTTCACAATATGATCCTGTCTTTCCTTCTACCAGCGCAGGGCCGTCACTACATAGAGTGCCGCTATGATGTCACAAAGGCCACCAAGATGAATTGCATCTATTTATTTTACATCTCTGGCATGCCAAAGTCAGAGCGTTCAGTGTGCAATCCTGACAGCCACACTCTGGAGAGATATGGCTGGAGCAGTCATCTTTAGAGTTTGAAGTCATCCTGGGATACATTCATTGCAAGGCCTCTTCTCAAACAAACAGAATCCCAGAGTGCTCTGAGCCGAGGCTCCGGCTTTGCAGGTTTGTCCCGGGGATTTGCTTGTACATCTGATCTGTGTCCTCGATGGACAGGCAGGTCTTCATGAAGCCTGTGCACTTTCTTTCCTAGCTCTTCCCATGAGGTGGGGGAGTTTTCATAATGCTCTTTAAAAAAATCATTTATTTTTATTTTATGTGCATCGGTGTTTGCTTGTATGTATGTCTGTATGAGGGTGTTGGATCCTCTGGAACCGGAGTTACAGTTCTGAGCTGCCACGTGGGCACTGGAAATCGAACCCAAGTCCTCTGGAAGAGCCACCAATGCTTTTAACCACTGAACCACCTCTTCTCCCTGCTAGTTAATACAGATGCATACATGCATATATTCCTATAAAAGGAATATTAAATGAGAAAAGCATAGACAAAACATGATCTTTTTTTTTGTCCCCAACCAACTTTTTTGCCACTATTGTAATTTCTTGAATGTCTTTAAGGGTAAAAGGTAGCAGGCTGTGTTTGAATGAACATTGGTAGCTACAAACACATTATTTTGGATTTGTAGATGTGGAGGCAAACTCACAGGGTAGCGTCAAGATACACACAAACAAATCCCTGTGACAGTACAAGAACTCCTCCTGACTTGAGAACACGCACTGTGTAGATTAGAATAGCTGTCACGGGGGCTGGTGAGATGGCTCAGCGGGTTAGAGCACCAGACTGCTCTTCCGAAGGTGATGAGTTCAAATCCCAGCAACCACATGGTGGCTTACAACCACCTGTAACAAGATCTGACTCCCTCCTCTGGTGTGTCTGAAGTCAGCTACAGCGTACTTATGAAGAATAATAAGAAATGAATCCTTGGACCGGAGAGACCAACCGGAGCAAGCGAGGCTGTCTGGAGCGAGTGGAGCCGATATGAGCAAGCAGGGCTGGTTGGAACAAGTGGGGGCCATACGGGAGCGGCCAGGAGCGTGTGGAGCTGGACTGAGTGAGCGGAGCCGGCGGGAATGAGCAGGGTCGAGCGGAGCGAGCGGGGTTGACTAGAACAAGGGGGAAAAAAATAAACACACACACACACACACACACACACACACACAAAGAATAGCTGTCACGAAGGAGGAGGCCTCTGCAGGGTGAAGCCTGGTTCAGCCTCTCCCTCGTGACGTGACTGCTTCACATCTTCGTGACGTGACTGCTTCACACCTCTGACTTTGCACTTATTTGGATGATGGCTAAAACAGTGTAAGGACACATACAGGTTACACATCTCCCCCTGTTTTTGGACTGGGTCTTGTACTATCCTTGAACCTAGCATCCTCCTGCCTCAGTCTATGTGCTGGGATTATAGGTGCGTACCATCACGAAAGACTGTGTATTCTTTGTTTTGCCTAAAACCTATGAGAGCATCTATTCTTATATCCATTATTATTAATATAGTTATAAAACAGGAGGGCTTCTATCCTTACCTCCATTATTACTAACATAGCTATTTAAATTCTTTTTAGTCTGTGACTCAGAGTCAAGCAAAGGATTTCTTCAAATACTATTTTTGGCAAAACATGGTGTTTTAATGACTTTTCAAAAAGATCACCACCCTCCAGTTGAATTGTAGATGAGCAGTTATCATCTGCCAGATCCTGGGCACTGCATAAAGTCAGTACCAGCTCACAAGGCCCAGACACAGCCCAGCTGTCCTCTCAGTAAGGACAACCCACAGGCAGCCCTCACAGGCTCCAGGCAGGGAGGGAAGCCCCCAGCAGATTATACAGCACAGTATCCCACTATCAGACTGTCAGCCAAAGCTCCCATGGCCTGAAGGAAGCATCCTGAGGCTCTCCAAAGAAGACGGACTAAACCTCCTGCTAGTCCTTCAGCCATGGGTTACTCATGGCCTCTAGTCCTTCAGCCATGGGTTACTCATGGCCTCTAGTCCTTCAGCCATGGGTTACTCATGGCCTCTAGTCCTTCAGCCATGGGTTACTCATGGCCTCTAGTCCTTGACCAGCAGAGTCTCTTCTCATCAGGCCCCTTCCTCCTATTGCACATGACGCAACTGGGGTGAGGAACTGTCGTCCTACACCTCTCCTGGGTATATGTGTCCCCCTGTAGCCCCTTTCTCCCATTATAGCCCTCTCTCTCTCTCTCTCTCTCTCTCTCTCTAGTTTAAGAAAAACAGGAATACAGTTCACTCCTCTTCTGAGCTCAGATGGATACTTGTACTCTCTTGCCTTCTTGGTTGCCACTGTCCATTTGGTACAGGTGCCTTTGACACCGCCCTGCCCCCTCCCCACCCCCCGTGCCTCTCTTCTCCCCAGGCCCCAGGCACCCTCTTGTTCATCTCCTGGCTGTTTCCTTCCTTGTCTTCTCATCTATTTTGCTGACATTCTTTTCCAGAGATCACTGGCCTGGAAACCCCAATTTCTTAGCCATCTACCTACAGATCTGCTCCTTCTTTCTCTATCAAGGTTCCACTTCCAAAGTCTGCCAGATCTGGGTAATCAAGCATGAAACAGGACTGTATTAGTGCAGCCAAGGTATCCCCTATGCTTGGAATCCAATGTGGTTTTGGATTGACATGTTTTCATACATATAGTAAGACGTCTTGAGAATGGTCCTTAAGTCGAAAGATGAAATTCATCAATGTCTTTTATATACTTCATATGTGTAGTCTAAAGATAATTCGTATAACATTTTAAACCATTGTATGCACGGAACAATCTTTTGTGGTGTGAGATTTTTCTACTTGTGGAGTCCTGTCAGGACTTTGAAGCATTTCTGAGTTTAGATGCTCCAACTGGGTATGGTTAGCACACACCTACCTTGCTGTACAGAGTTGTAAAAATGAAGTGAGATAATCCATACACTGAACCTGGCACGGAGAAAGCTCACAAACGTTCGCAATCATCGTCACTATTACTGTGTTTGTTAATATATTAGTCATGGTCCCCTGTTTTTCTACAAAGCACAGCTTGCCAGGTCCTAAGTGTCTTCTCTTCAGACCTCTGTCCTCTGTCCATCCCAGGCCCTTATTTCTGGCTAAATGTTCTTTAAAGACTTGTAAGATAAATCTCTACTGAGATTCGGGGATCAAAATTCTACCTCCATGAAAGAGCAAAACAGTAATGACCCAGATCATGTAACCCTCTTTCTGGGTTCTCTCTCCTTACCTATAAAGAATGTTGGACCCTGGACAGCATTTTCGTAAAATAGTTCTATTTCAAAAAAAACTTCCATTTCAAAAATGGTGGCACTATAACAAAGCCCCTTTGACCACAACAGAGCCATGCTCTGTGAACAAGCACGGGTCTCAGCACCTGTCTCCCACACAACACCTCAGTCATTTGTGTCAACATTCCAATCCTGACTACACCGCCTGGCAGGGTCTAGAAGGCTGAGCAGACTCTCCGAAGAAGGGCCTTTCAAATTTTTCCATTCATCGTACAAAATAATGGGTTTCACAAATGAATATCAAGTGCTTTGAGCATGCCCATTCCGTCTGCTACCCTCTCTGGTCCCCTCTCCTCCTCCTGCTGGTCCCCCTCTGCTTCCCAAATCGTCCCCCCAAGTAGAGGCTTTCACTGGTGTAAATCTCAGCCGCGTAAGGAAGAAGAACAAACCGCGAGCTTTGCTGAAAAACCAGGGCAAGGTTCTCCTTAGTGAATCTCCAGGTACTGAACAGGCAATCATTGGGTATCATGGGCCTGGAAATATGGCCCCCGCCTGGTGCAAGTTTCTCCTGATTAAGCTGGCTGCCAGACACAGGGCATTTCAGGCAGGAGTGGTGAATTTTAAAACCACACAATTACTAGTAGTTTGGAAAGTCCTTTTGAAACACCATGCCAATCATTGGATTCATTTTTCAAGCCTCTTTTTAAATGCAAAATATGCTAATATGTTGTTGGAGTGTCCAGCAGTGAAACCTGCGAGAAGCTGGGGCCTCTCTCCGATGGAAGTTAAATGGAAGGCTGGTGGGAAATGGGTACCGGGAGAATAATGGTCCATTTTCCCTCCAGGGAAGAAAATAGGGCTGATGCCACCCCAGCTCAAGAGTTCCTTTGTATTCCTTCAGCTGCAGAAGGTGCGAACGCCCTTAGAAAGTTGCAGATTCAGAAATAATGGGCTTCTTGGCTACCCCAGCCCCAGTCCAGCCCCTGGTAAGTGAGATGTGCCCTTCAGTTAGTGTGAACCCCTCCCTCCCAGCAAGAAAGACACAATGGAAGAGGAACAGAGAGACTGGGAAGGGAAATTCATAGCACAGAGGAGTAAATTAATTTAGGCCAAAAGGACTGGCTCGGCGCAGCTTTTGACAAATGGTGCAGTCCAGTTCTTTGCAAAGCTCCATTTCTCTTACCTGCATTAAAAGGAAGATAAATCACAGCCCAAGGGGGGCTCTCTCGGAGGTCTTGGGACATCAGTTCATTACCAAATATTATATCTATTTGCCCCAAACCCTGAGCCTCTTATACTCACTTAATAACCAATGCCAAAATGTCATTAGAAGTCGCATCTCTGGGTTACATAACAAGCATACATTGCTGGGTACTAAGTTGTACGTGCAGGACCCCAGGATGAGCCCTGGGAGGGGGCAGTGACATTTAGATGTGAGGGTAGAGTCATTTATAGTTATCAAGCAACTACCATCTCCCAAGGGCTCCTAAGAGTTTAGCATTAATATGTGCTTCAGTGGCAGTACAAAAGGTACATCCAGATTCAAGGGTAAGGCTCAGCATGGTCGCACACTTCCTCTGAGAGCAGAGGAAAGCCCTATGCACCCTATGGAGTCTGAGGCCCAATACCTGTGAATTGTTTGCTTGAAGCTAGTTTGGGCCTTCAGATGCATTTTCGTCCACCTACATCATGTTTTAAGTATTTTGGATATGTCTCTGAGAAACTAAGAGTTTCTTGATTTCTTTTCCTCAAAAGAGTATGAAGGGACTAGCTAGCATCCCAGAGCTCATGAGATCTCAGAACCACTGGCTGGGACTCAGTGGCAAATGGACCGTTTAGTCTGACATCCTCACTGCCAAATCCACCTTCCTCTCTCTTACTTAATCTCCGTCTCCTTTATTCCAGGCACTGGTCTGCAAGCCTGGCCTTGTGCCTCCTTCTTTGTAAGTTAAAGGTGTTCGGCTGAGATTAAGACTTTGAGTTCATGCTTGAATTTGGTGCTCTGATAGACACTGGGCCTGCGATAGACACTGGGCCTGTGCTCTTGGCTACATCCCACTCTGTGTTGTTACCAAGGCAACGTAAGGATACAGAATACCATAAGTACAGTAGTAGAACTGCCATAACCACCTGATAAATGGGTAAGCCAATGGATGCACAAATGCCCTGGCTTTAGATGCTGGAAGGCAAGGTGAGCAAGGGATCTTAAAAGAAGTAAGGGATGGAGCAAGAGAAGCCTGGAAGAACTTAAGAAAGAGATGCAGGCCTCTTAGCTTAGGACCTGGTACTTGGTTTACCCAGTTTTGTTTGTGAGTTTTAAAATGCATTTTATTATAAAATAGAATGCAGAATTGCACCTGACACTTCAACATAGACTGTCTGCAATGATTCATGTTTTTTTTAAAATTCTATTTCCTTTCCCTAAGCCACCAGAGGTTTTTTTTTTTTTTTTTTTTTTTTTTTTTTTTTTTAAGTCAGCACTCACTGTAGAATAAGAAACCAAACTCCTTCTGTCTGGTGTGGAATGTTGGATATATTAGGGGGCAATTGTAAAACCTGCGGCCCGAGCTCCAACCTGCCAGGCAGGAAAGGCAGTTTTCTTTCTGTGGACCTCAGAGGGAGTCACTGCTTTTGGATTCTGTAAAGGACGGGGAGGGTAGGAGGAACCTGCCAGGGTGGCTGTCACCAGAGAGACACTGATGTAGTCATGAGCTGAGGCTGGAAGCGAAACGGTTGCTCTGGCTACAGCAGAATGGTGCCTACCAGAAACCAGATGGCAGAATTGTCACAGACCTGTTTTGGGCCAGTGCTTGTTCAAACTGCTAATCCCCACTCCCCATGTCGAAGAAGCAGGGGTGCTTTGGGACACTGCTAGGTTTATATGGGGTCATGAGGGTGGTGCCATCTTTATGGGATGAGAGCCCCGAGGAGAGAAAGGGAGAACAGACTCTGTCCCCACCACTTAGGGACACATGGGTGGGAGCCAATCTGCAAGCCAAGAAGGGGGCCCTCTGCAGAAACGGAATCTGCCGGCACCTTGATCTTGGACCTAGGCACCTTGATCTTGGACCTAATCCAGTCAGTTGCCAGGAGGGTGAGAGGCAAATGTCTGTAGTGCTCTGCTTGGCAGCACCAACTAAGACAAGCTGCTGCAGAAAGCGGAACTAGAGGTTCAGGAGTCTAAGCCCCTAGCTGACAGGTGAGTGCATGTGGTTCAAGTTCTGATGTGACTTGTCCAAGGTCTGACCTAGACTGTGTATTTCAAGAGTCTCTCTCTCCCTGCCCCTCTCCGAGTATCCCCCTTCCCTCCCCCAACCCTCTCTCTCTCTCTCTCTTGGGCAAGGTCTTATGAACTTCCTGATTCTTCCGCCTCTACCTCCCAGGTGCCAGAATTACTGGCAGGTGCCATCGGGTCTTTCTTCAGCCTGTATTCTATACGGGGTCTCTCACAGGGGCCAGAGGCCTGGAGGCAAGGTATTGATCAGGACGGAGTCTTTCACCAACCTTCCTATTCATGAAAGGGTCTAAGTTTAAACTCTTGACATAGTCTGTGGACAGCTATATGTAGCAGTTTGGAGATGGGACTGTATTGCCTATGCAGTGCCCTGAATAACAGATTTGAAATACCAACATGTGATAGGTTAGCACACAGCACCAAGCTACTGCATAGCATTTTAGACATAAAACTATCAACATGTTGGGTTCTGGAGATATAGCTCAGTTGATATAATGCCTGTTTTAGTTTGGTTCCCAGCATTGTATAAATTGAACATGGTGGTGCTTGCCTGTAATCCCAGGACTCAGGAAGTAGAAGCAGGGAGATCAGATCAGGAGTTCAAGGTCACCCATATATATATATAGAGTAAGTTAGAGACCAGCCTGGGCTACATGAGAGACTGTTTCAAAAAAACAAAATTTGATAGTTCTACCACACAGATGGCCCTGGTTAAGCTAAATGGGACACACACACACACACACACACACACACACACACACACACACACAGAGTCATGAATCTGGGAAAGGGACAGGCAAGGAGGACGGAGGGTGGGTAGGGATGGTGGGATGAGGGAAGATACATGGGGTGGAGAGTGAGCAATCAGAATACATTGTGTACTTGTATGAAATTGTCACGTAAGATAATTAATGACTAAAATGAAAACATCTGACTTAGTGACTTAAATATTTTATAGATTCACAGTTTTTATATTCCAGCTTTTAAATACTTAATCACCTCCAAACATGCCAGCAGATGGGAAGTATGGAAGTCATTGAGGTCTCTCTTCCATAAGGCCCAAGGAGTAAAGAGGAGGGAGAGCATCTCTGTCTTAGCAAGATGAGCAGCACAATAAGCTGCAAGTTATTAAATGTCTGCAATGTGCTGATGGGTAGACCAAAGATGGCCAGCCCTGCTCGGGAGGAAATTGGTGATTACCTGGACTGGATGCTAAGTTATACAATAATGGCAGTAAGGTGCAGTAGGTGTTGGGTTACAGAGGATCTGTGCATTTGCCTAAAGATGTACATCACTGCAGATTACAGTATGATGGGATGCACACCTTCCACCCCTCTAATACTCTAGTCCCGGCCCCTAGAATCCATGGATATGTTCTCTTTTAGATTAAAAGAGTGGGATGGAAGGTAACACAGCAGTAAAGAACTCAACTGTATCATGATGTAAAAACATGGAAGAGCTGACTAAGAGGACAGAGAGGTGACTCACCTCTCACAGCTGTTGACACCTGCACCCCAACAAGTCCCTTTTCCCAAACCAAAGGGATTAGGAAACCCCCTTGTTCTGGGCTCACAGGAGGAATCCCCTTGTCACACCGCAGCAGAGTTTGCAGGACTCTGCTCCCTTCACTTAGAAAGGCTAGGGTGCAGAGTTGAAGAAGGAAGGTGGTGTCTTTATAATTGCTCCATGACCTGCACTCTCAGGCTGGGATGGGGACTCCAGGACTAACAAACGCAAAGTCAGATGTCTCAAGCGAGAGTCACCTCTCCGGGTACACGTCAGAAAAGGAGGTGTAGGGATGTCTTAGATCAATTTCAGGGTTGAGAAAGCACCGTGCCTACTCTCTTTGGTGGCCCTGGATTTCCTTAAGTTCTGTGAGCTTTGAGAAGCTAGAAAAGAAACTGTCTGGTTAGATCAGGTGAGCCTGAGTTAGCTCTCTGAGTGTCTGGCAGTGAAGTCTAAGGCCAGGGATCTGACCAGCACAATAGACTGTAAAGACTGTGTACTTATTTTCTAAATGTGTCTGAGGTATGAAGATCAAGGTCTACTTTTATGTGAGTCTTTATCCATCTGTATCTTCCTTCAGCCTGGGACCCCAGCTGAGCACACCCTGGATTCATGGAAAGTATGTTTTAGAAGGTTGTTAACCTTCTCCCTGAAGTATACACGGGGAGTGGGGTTGGGGAGGAAGCTGCAGAGAGCCAGCCACCTGTCCAAGCCACATTCTTTCTTGTGCAGAGGAGACTGTCTGGGTTTCCACACAGCTCAGTTTGCTCGAGGCACATTATGCATTCAGGTCCTGCAGCAGGAGCCCTCCAGCCGTCCTCCTGAGGGCTCTGCCCAGGCACAGCAGAATGAACACCCCCTCCCTGTGCTGAGCAGCCTCAAAGCCACAGGGCTGTGTCTTGAAGGAAGGCCACTCCAGGAGCTTGGGGCCTGGGCTCTCCTGGAGGGTGGTGAGGTCACTGGCTTGTACCACACATCCCTTCAGGGAAGAGCTGTTGTGGAGTTCGATGGGCACAGGCTGCGCCACAGGCAGGTGCCGCTGTCTTCCCTAGACCCCTTTTTTTCAGGAGAGAGAGAGAGAGAGAGAGAGAGAGAGAGAGAGAGAGAGAGAGAGACAGAGGTGAGCATTACTCTCCCTGCCCTTGTGTTAGCTCATTTCTGGGCATTTGTTCAGCTCAGCTCGTGCCTTTCCCTCTGCCACACAGCTCCATGGGATAAATCCTGCCATTCTGAGTCTTTACAGCATCTCGTATCTCTGGCTGAACACTTAGTAGGGCTTCAAGTCTGGCAGTTCTAGTACTGGAACAAGCCCCATTGCTCTTCTGACCTTGTTCATCGAAGGATAGGGATAGATAGGGTGTTTTTAAGACCCTTCTGTCCCCTACCATCCAGGATCACCCTTTACCAAACCACCCCCCCAACCCCCACCAGGCAGGGCAGGCCAGTCAGGCTGGTACAGGCTCCTCCTCCTCTGGACTTTCATTGACTCAGCACGAACATGAGAACACCAGGTACAACATTGGTTTTGCTTTTCCCTTTTACAGCACGAAATCCACTTTTCGACTGATGCAATCTAATACTTAAGCCAGAGTAAAGCTGCTCTTTTGGACACGGGGGTGAAGGTTTGGAAGGTCTCTTTCTGCAGTGGCCTGGGGGGTGAAGGTTTGGAAGGTCTCTTTCTGCAGTGGCCTCTGAACCGCCTCCGTGTAGCTCAGATCCTTGAGGCACATTGCCTTTGCTATAGATGGTCATTGTGAACATGGCCCCAAGTCTAGCTACCCTAGCTACATGTTCACACATGCCTGCCTCTGCCTTCCGAGGGCTGGGATCAAAGGCTGACACCACTATGCCTGGCTCTCCCTCTGTGTGTGTGTGTGTGTGTGTGTTTATATTGCTCTCAAGGATGAGAAAAATCAGCATTGTGAAGACAAAAATGGAGGGTGAACACATGAATCCAGTCCCATGAGGCTGCAAAGCCGAGCCTCATTGCCGAGACAAAGGACATAAGCAACTCTCTAGGCTGGACTTTTCCTGCACCCGGTGGAGGCACAGGTAGCGCACACAACATGGCCCTCAGCATCTCCTTTCTCCTTCTCCTTCCTCTTTGCCCTGCTCAGTCCCCTTAACTTTAACCATCAACTCTCCAGTGATCGACACGGCAAGCTGGAATGGGACGGAGGCAGGTGCTATTTATAATAGGGCTGTGTTCACCCTCAGAACTTGGCCATTTATTCCAGGCCACCTGCCAGAGGCCCACATTCCCCTGACTCTATATATGGGCCTTTCCACAGGCCTCTGGGCCACATCCTCGCCTCTGAGAGGCCCTAGGAACCCTGGCAAACCAGGAGGCAAAGCCAGCTCCATAGCTCTAGACTGTTCCGCCCACCCGCATGGCTCTGTAAAGGTCTCTGAGACAGCAGGCTAGGGGACCCTGGGGCATTGGCCTGGTAGAGCAATTGTTTTATGTCAGGTGGTTTCCCCCTCATAGTGGTGAGGGGGAAAAAAAACGAATCCTGCTCTAAAACATTAGGTCACCCCCTTCTTTTTGCCAAGCGGTTTTCAATTGTTTCCATCGTGATGTGACTGAGGTCTGTGGCAGCCTTGCCAACCCCTAAGGGCTGTGAAAGTGGGATTTATAGACACTGTGGACAGGAGGGAGGGCTGGATCAGCCAAAGCAGGACTATAGGACGGTGGGGAAGTAGCTACTTTCTGCTGGCTCTCAGCTTGCATTAGCATGCATTAAGGGCACCAAAAGAAAAGCTAGCTAGCCTTCCGGGAGGGTGGCATGCGGAGATCTCACTGGCATCTGGAAGCCAAGCTGGAAAACAGACAAGGCCTGATCTAGCACAGTGCTCACTCTGCCTGCTCATGTCTGCTCCACACACAGGAAGTGTTACCTAGCCTGAAGGCTCAGATGCCGACACTCTTTTATAGGTCTCCGGTCACATTTCTTCTTATCTCAACTCAAATTTGAGTCGTTTTACTTTATTTACTTTTTTTTTTTTTTTTTTGACAGTCTTTAGTCCAGCCTGGTTGAACTCCCTGTGTGTAGCCAAGGATAACCCTGAACTCTGTTGCCTCCATCTCTGAATGGGTTATGGGTGTTTGCTAGCATGCCTGGTTTATACACTGCTGGGATCAAACAGCCTTTCACACACTTGGCAAGCGTTCTCCATAGAGCTACATCCTCAAGCCTAGTTCAAATCCTTCCTCTAGAAAGCTTTCTGTGGCCATTTGGCTATCTTTTCCTTCAGATGGGGAGAAGTTAGCCTTGTGAATACTAAGAACAGGCTTGGACCAATGCGGTGCTGACTCTGTGTCAACCATCTAAGAGCATCCTTGTGTTCTCATTTCTCTGCAGTCTGGATATTAGCTTGTAAGAAAGGAAAGGGAAGCAAAGAGCAGGTCCCAGGTGTGTCCAGCCTCTATCAGTGCAACCTTCCTGTGGACCTCAGGCCTGGGTCTTGTCACTCACATGTGTGGTCCTGGTTATTTGTATGTAGTCACTGTATCTTGTCAGGCTCTGGCACCTTGCCTGTCCAGAGAGCTCGCATGTCGAGACCATGTCTTCTGTGTCCATTCCTCTCCTACACATCCCTCCTCCAGCACCTGGAACCAACTAGGCCAACCGAAGAAATCTCCCATCATGCAATGACATTGTTGTCTGTGCACACCTTCTATCTTTGAGCGCTCTTCACTTGTACACAGATGCTTAACTCTCTAGACTGGGTAGACCCTGAAACCTTTAAATAGTGACCATGTGCCCCATAGCTACTTTGTTGCCTATGACAAATTTGAGAATGGTGTGTCAGCTGCACAAAGCAGCAGCCAGCAACGACCTGCAACAGCCAGCAACAGCTAGCAACAACAACAACAACAACGACTATGATGATGATGATGACCACGACAACTACGTGCAAGACAACAATGAGTTGGCTGAAGCCCAAGCAATGAAGATCTTGATTCATGCAAATGTCCTCATCATTGAAAAACAAAACCAGGACAGGAACTTGGAGGCAGGATCTGATGTAGAAGCCACGGAAGGGTTCCTCATTCAGGAGACATATTTTTAAAGCACATTTTTTTGGACTTCCATGAAGGACAAGCAGGGCCTGGAGGGAAGCTCCCCTTGCCAAGTGTCTTCTCAATGACAATGAGATCACGTGACAAAGCCTGATGGAAGTCTGGCTAATCTGGACACAGACATGGGTATCCAATGTGACTAGTCACTGTACAGAGATGAAGGATGCGTGAGGCTGTAAATATTTCAGATAACCGTAAGTAACCCCCTTCCCCTTTCTTCCTCCGCTTTTTCATCTCCAAAATGAAGGGCAGGTACCAAACGGATGGTAACCTGGAATCAGTTTTCTTCTTACAACGAGCCAAGACCTGGATGTGAATCTGGATCAACTGATTTGATATTGGCTCATTGATATTGTACTGGCTGCTTTTGTATGTCAACCTGACACAAGCTAGAGCCATCAGAGAAGAAGCAGCCTCACTTGAGGCAATGCCTCCATGAGACCCATCTGTAAGGCATTTTTCAATTAGTGATCAGTGGGGGAGGGCCCAGACCAAAGCAAGCTGAGCAAGCCATGTGATGTGAGCCAGTAAGCAGCATTCCCTCCATGGCTTCTCCATCAGCTCCTGCCTCCAGGTACCAGCCCTGCTTGAGTTCCTGTCTTCACTTCCTGCAATGATGGGCTATGATCTGGAAGTGTAGGCCAAATACAACCTTCTGTTTGGTCATGGTGCTTTGTCACAGCCATAGAAACCATAACTAAGACAGCTAGTATAGGGTCTCTATAGAATGCTTGGGAAATCCACTGGCTCTTGTAGCTTTACCCATGGTCCTGGATGGGTACTTGTAAGCCAAGCAGTGAATAAGAAGAGGGTAATGAGATGTTGCAAGGTGAAGCAGGCCCTTTAGACGGGATGTCAGCAAGTACTCTGGGCTATGGAGAGGTGGGGACTACTGAGGGCCGAGTACTGTATGAAGGCTTCTTGGGGAAGGAGAAACATGCCTGTTTGTTTGAGGGTCTCTAAACAAACAGTTTTGACACGATCTAGAGGAGTTAAGGGCCCTTAATACAAGGCTCTTGCCAAGGTCTCCGGGCCTTCCCAGCAGTTACAGGGAGGTGTCCATATGGTATCTAGCCTCCAGCTGGTGCAGTGACTTTATCTCTGAGGATGGCAGGTACTCAGTTGAAGTATTCACTGCAGAGCAAGTGGTGAGACACGCAGTTTACTTCTGGCAAAGGGCTGGAATCCCATGGCTATAGAGCTTTTGCATTGGTGGACCATCAGTAGTAGCTCCTGCTTCCCTTGGATGCCTGATGGAGCTCTAGGCCCAGTCAAGAGAACGCCTCTAGCCCAATTCTCTCAGTTCTCTAAAACCCTCTGTACACGTCTGTGTACTGAAGAGGCCACCACCATTTTCTGCATCCTTCCAGCACTGCCACTGAGGGCCTGGGGTCAGGGGTCATAGAAAACAGGACGCCGGGTTAAGCCTTCCTGAGAGCTCTCAGTGAAACTCCCCAAATGCAGTTGTCTTCCTGTTTCCTCTCATGGAAACTATGCCACATGGGAGAAGTCTGGTGCTGAAAACAGTGCTTGAGGACACAAGACTGTGGGCAGTGGGGAGCTGAGAGTGAGAGCTGCAGCTCAGGAAAGCCGGAAGAACATGGATGCTGTGCTGTGTCTAGCTGACTTCAAGGACTTGCTTGAACCTCTCAGTCTCTGGTTTCCTGACTACATTTCCCAGCCTTCCTTGCAGTCAGATATGACTTTGTAATTGCTTTCTGACCAGTGATACCCAAATAGAGTGATGTGGTCAATTCTAACTGACTTGACTAATAGTAGAAGTCCCCCACTTGTAGTTCTCATAGTTTCCCCATCCCGCCACCAAGCAGTTCCAGCTCTCTGAACCAGAGGGAGGCGGGGCTACAAGAAAGATGGCGTTGTGTCTCCCGAACAACTGTGGGCTGAAAGTTAAACACACCAGAACAGTGGTGTAAGCAAGAAGCAAAGTCTTAACGTGTTGAGTCATTTTGACTTTTGGATCACCACAGTTATTAACCCAATGTCGTATCATCTCTAAGTAGTTGAGTAGCTTTGGAGAAGTTTCTTAGCCTCTCAACTTTGAGTTTTCTCACGCGGAGAGTGAGAGTTACTAGACTTTCATACCAACAATTGAGTCAATGTTTATAAAGCTCCCACAACCAAGGCTTCATGGTGACTTACATGAGCCCTGGTCGGTTCTGCCTTTCATGGTCTCTTTATCCACACATAAATAATATTAGCAAATAACTTTTCACCAATGAAATGAAAAGTAATAAACTTTTATGACTACATCGTAACATAGATAGAGACAATCCAGGTTGATATAATTATGATGCTTAATCCTATTTTTTGATACTTGATTTTAAATTCATTCTTGTATTCTTTGTTTTCTTCCGGATTCTATAAGAAACAAAATTAAATGATCTTTGGGGGTTTGAAAGCATCACAGACCATGGGCATGGTGTTGCTGTGCTGAACAGAGGGGCTGGCTACCTTCTAGAATGCCCAGCCTAGCACGCGTATAATGTGTACAACTAAAATGGGCATTTATAAATATAGCAATAGGAGCTATGAAGCATGAGACAGCATTGATGTCTGGGAAGCTGCCTTTGCATCCTGCATTTCCTGTAACTCTCATCCCCGACTTGAAATGGCTGTGCCTGTAGTTTATGATGAGAAAGTGGAGGATGGAGTCTGTGCCTGAGTGGTATGTGCAAAAAGAGTCCAGTGACCACTGGGCACTCTCCTTAGCTACCCTTAGTTTTTCAGCCTATAACAAGGCAGGGCTTCTATTTAAAACCTGTTTTAATGACCGACAAAATCAACTGTTGCTGAGGACGAGTGCTAAACGCAAGAACTGAAGCCACATCTCCTGGTGCCCTAGATGCTCGATTTGCCACCTGCCTCTTCCATCTCTCAGGAGCTGTGACACAGAACTGATAGATGGCAGTCTGGAAGAGAGTGGCAGACACACCGACACCTCCTTTCACAGAATAGAGAAGAACCTGCTTAGTGCTGAAACCAAACACCTCGTGCCAGATTAAAGCATTGCTTCTCGTTCTCTACCCAAATGTACTCTTCAGAAGGTCTAATTATAGTGACTTCTATTTTCTTGTAAATAATCACATCTGTCATAACTGATTTCACTGATCCAAGACTCCACGTTGGTAATCTTGGCAGCCCAAGCCAATGCGTCAATTATGCCAACGAGGCTGTGAGCAAAAGTTGCGTGAAATGGAAGAGAAAGAGGAAAAAGAAATCAGTCACAGTCATATAGACGGTGGGGACCAATATGTGCTTTTTCACAGCCATAATATCAACACAAACTCCTAAACCTGGCCAACGCATGTCAATCCCTTGACAACCTGACTTAGTACAGCAGATGCAGCCAGCCAGTTCCCAGAAAATGAAAACAATCTTTTGAGCAGAGAGCCAATCCTAAAGACTAGCTTCTTTGATATCTTTTTATTCTAAGTATATACCGCAAGGAACTTGCTAAGGCTCTTCATGACTCTTTTCAGGAAGATGGGGAAATATGGGGGCTTTTGTGATTTATTGCCTCCAGGGACCTTGAGACTGTCTATGGAGCATTGCTGCTCACTCAACAAAGACTGGTGGATACGGCTGGACCGGGATCCATGCTTTTGATCCAGCTTATCCTTATGATCTTGTGGCTAAGCAAAGCAGTTATCCTTCCTGAATTTATCTCAGCTTCTCATTTCTAGATAGTGGTGAGAAGCCTACCTGCCAGAACCTGTGGGGCTTAAGTGATGTAAAACCTGGACATGACAGACCAGTACAGTGGTGTGATATTTTGTATATGCTCAGCCAGGGAGCATATACAATTAGAAGGTATTAGAAGGTAGAAGCTATTAGAAGGTGTGCCCTGCCGGAGTAGGTGTGGCCTTGTTGGAGTAGGCGTGGCTCTGAGGGCTTTAAGCCAGTATCCTGCTAGCAGCCTTCAGATGAAAATGTAGAACTCTCGGCTCAGCCTGCACCCTGCCTGCCTGCATGTTGTCATGCTCCTGCCTTGATGATACTGGACTGAATCTCTGAACCTGTAAGCCAGCCTCAACTAAATGTTGTTCTTATAAGAGTTGCCTTGGTCATGCATGGTGTCTGTTCACAGCAGTAAAACCCTAAGACAAGTGGGTAAGCCCTATACAAACACTTAGTCATCATTGCCAGGTTATTAACTGCTGAATCTGTTGTCAGTCCTTGAGGATGGCTTCTTTCTATAGTCCGGTTTCTCTACATGTTTGACCCAGTTAGAGTATATATCAGAGAGTGAAAAAGACATATACCCAGAGAACTCTTCCAGGGGACCCCAAAGTCCTCTTGTCCTTGAATTGGGTGGACAGTCGTATGAGAGTATCTCCCAGGAGAGAAGGCAAGGCAAGGAAAGTGGCTGATCCCCAGTGCAGACCTCACAGGAAATGGATACATGTTCTGCGTTACCTGAGCCTGGCCATTGGTACAGTCTTCCTTGGGTCTGGCCACTGTCTGTGATCAGTCTTGTGTCAAGAAGGCAAATGCTTAAGCCAGGCTTCTAGGCTGGCTCAGCTACTTATCTGTGGCACGCATTTGGACTAATTAAATCAGCTTGGTTCCCTCTGCTCTAAAATGAGGGAAAAAACCAGAGCTTGTCTCTTAAGGTGGTGGTCAAGGGTAACCGATCGTCAGATGCAGATATTTTACAACAGGGCCAGGTTCTCGGGAAGCAGGGCTTGCACAACAGGACGTATTAATGCGGATGTTGTGACCGTACTGAAAACCAGTGGTCTACCTTCCTTTACCCTGGATTTGCTAGTGTAACCTTTGACGTGTTATCAATAGTGCCCCACAGTACATCCCTCACTAGGACAGAAGCTCTATTACTGTTAATGTAGAAGTCTGACATGCCATAAAAGCACAGTGCTAAGAGTCCCGCCATCTACGTACGAAGCTTCCAGAGAGGCTCAGTCACCTTCTTCATAGGAAGTCCACACCCAGGGCAGAGACATGGAAGAAGAGTACTCTGGACAGACACAGGGGAGCTATGTCCCAGCTCGGTGCTCTGATCCTATTTTGTGGCCACTGACAGGTTGTTTTTCTCCTCTTTGGTATTAAGATTCTCAGTGGTAAAACAAGGGGGATTTTGACTACGCATCTCAGTCCATTCATGTCTAAAAAAGGTCAAATGACCCAAGCTACCAGAACTGCCCTAGATGGGGTCTTTGGCTCTGTGAAGCTGTGTCGCCCAGCCTTAGTGTCCTCTAGAACTCAGCCATTCTGGCACATCCACTGTTGTCTTTGCTTCCCCTGTCTTCTCAAGCACATACCATATGACCTTGGTCCCAACTGTCACCCTCTCTGGACTCCTCTTTCCCAAGATAACCCCAATAGCACACCCACTCACCCCCTTTAATTCTCTGGCTGTCCTGTCAACAACTGCCATTTTCTAGCAGAGTCTATCATTTACTACTTAGCGTGAGCATTGCCTTTCTTTGTCTCTCCCCAGGTCAAAAATTTAAGTTCTAAGAGAAGAGAAACAAAACAAAACAAACAAACAAAAAAAACCCACTTCATTTTCTTCTTCCTCAAAGTCCAAGGAGAACACCTGGCACAGAATAGGTTACAAATATTTGGGGACTCAATGCATGGATGAACAATATGCATCATATACATAAGGTGCATGGTGGCCAAATTCTCAGCAGCCTTCCTAAATGCGAGAGGCCAGAATAGTTACTCTCTTGCCTTCTTTCTATACTGAAACATCTTTATTCAGCACCCAGGGCATGTTCTGTTACCATGAACCCTACTTTTCCTCTAGGGCATGTGGTCCCAAATGAGTGCGCTGCTAAGAACCCTCTCCCTTTTGCCTTGCTGCGGTTGGTCTCCTGTAGAGATTTCTCCGTCTGGCTTTAGCCCTCAGAGAGCAGCAATGGCTTGCTCTCTGTGCAAGACTCTGCCTGGAAGATTCCAAGTCCCCTTGCTGGGCTCTTGCATTGGAGGTTACCAGGGCAGGGTATGTCAGAGTACCTAGTTGCCTAGTGGACTTGGGTCACGGTCTCAAGTTTGCCTTGCTCAGCAACACTGTGTGTATTTTGATCTTCAGCTGTCTGGCTCTCCTCGCTGCCTACGTGGTTCTCAAGCTGCTCAGCTAGTGGCGTTGTACCATTTGCTGAGCCCCAAACTCCAACACCAAATACTCCCAGCTTTAAAAAGAAAACCATCCACCACCTTGTTCCAGACTGTCCGCAATCCCGGCCACGCTCCTTCGACATGTTATTTCTATGCGTGTTCCACTTTACCCACAAGAATTGAAGCTGAGTGAGTCTGTGCTGGGGTCTGTATTCTTAGGAGAGGGGAGTGGTCAGTGCTTCACCTTGCTACCCATGGCTTACCTTCATGATCAGCAGCCCGTGGCTTACCCTCATGCTCAACTGGCCTGGATTTCCACAGCCCCAGGAGATGTGACCTTTGGTCACATCTGTGGGGGAATTTCTAGATCGTGTTAACTGAGGTGGGAAGAACCATATTAAATGTGGGTAGCACTTTCCCCTGTGGCCAGGGCTCTAGGCTCAGTAACAAGGAGAAAGTGAGCTGAGCTCCAGCATTCATGACTCTTTGCTTCCTGACTGCGAAGGCAAAGTGACCAGCTGTCCCAGGCTCCTGCTGCCACAGCTGACAGCCGCTTCTGATGCTATGCCTTCTCTGCCCAAAATAACCTTCATCGCTTCCTCTGACTATTTTATTATCGTAACAAGTAAAGTAACTCATAGGATGCTGTTAAAAGATGTGTTTTATGTCCATCATCCACTGCAGCCCTGACTGCATCTATATCCACAGAGTCCCTACCACCATGTCTCTCAGTCACTAGATTTCATTCATCCTTTTTGTCTGTTGAGACATCATTGCTCCCAATTTCAGGTCATCTCTGGCCACAAAGAAGTGACAGTGACCTCGTACTGGATGCTTATAAGCACTCGGGCAACAGGGTCAGCATTTTCTGTGTTGTCACATTTAGTAATCCAAGCAAGCCACTGAGGAGGCAGGGCTACAGTTTCCTACAGTTTTACAGTCGGGTCATCGGTGCCTTCATTTGTCACCTTAGGTCTTAAGTACCAGCAAGCATTCTGAGGCCTACAAGCTGGAGAACTTCAGTAGATAGCGCTTAAGGGCATACAAGCTACAAATGAAAACACCAACAGAATGGCAGTAAATCCAGAGAATCCAAGCTCCCAAACAGGTCCCCCAGCCCAGTTGATGTCATCGGGATCCATCTGCAGTTTTCCTGTGACCATTTTGTCCAAGGGACAGATGACCAGCCTCCTCAGGTACCCTGATTTAAAAGGCAGGGATACATGATTCATTGCTACGCCCCTCCACCCCCCCCCGGCATTCAGCAGCTCAGAAAACATTTTTAAAAAATGAAGTAAAGCTGGCTCTTCCTGATTTTGGCAAGCCCGTGCTGGATTCCCCTAACCTCTCCTTTGCCCCTTTAGTTCTCCAACACAGCGTTAGAAATGGTCTGGAAACCCGAGGACTGAGGCTCCAGAGGCTGACCCTGGTAAAGGTTCCAACTAGGTCAGGACTGTGGTACATGCCCACCTACCCTATTTAGCAAGTAGGACTGGGGGTGAAGAAGAGATACTCCTGGAGCAGGGTGAGATGGCATCAGAGGGTCCGACTGGCGAGAGGGACTCTGCCCAGGCCTGTGTATTCCCTTTCCTGTCCTGAAATTCTGGAGCTTTAGGGCTGCAAACAGTTGAATTAGGGAACCCTAAGTTCCTTCGGAGCCATTTAGTGCCAGCAAGTCAGCCTGCTGCATGGAAATGAGCGGCCTCTGTTTACTAAGTGCTTACCAGTGTGCATAGCATTGGACTTGCATAACCTCTCAAAATTTCTAAAAATACCTTTTAGCAAAGAAAGACGAGCCCGCGGTCGAAAGGTTTATAACAAAACACACCAGTTTATAACCCACCCACCTCCATCACGTTCCCCCAAAGGCCATTTTTTTTCTAACACCTCTTTGCTACTATTTTTAGTGTATGACTTCTTTAAGTACAGAACACTTTAATACGCTGATAGGCTAGATAGCAACTATACAACCATGACCCTTGCTTACAGACGATAAAGTGGCCACACAAGCGTGGCCAGGATGGGTGGTGGGGTAGGGGTGGGGATGAAAAGGGTTATGTGGGAGAGGGCAGGTGTCAGACTCACATCTGCTCTCCATAAAGTTTGGGACACAAACATGCCTGTTAGAAGGTACAGGGCTTCTGGGTCACCTGTTGTCTGAAAGCACTCAGGGTGGACGTAACTAACTGTGCCAAAGTGACCTGTAGGTAAGCTTCCTTTTCATGGGAGACCTCCTTGTAGAGACTTCTGATTCATTCTCTTGTAAGCGTGGCAAATTTGGTTGCTGTTTCAGTCCAAATGCAGCATGACTTCAGGACCTCCAAGTGTCCTGTCTCTCATTTGAGGAGGTTGGACTAATGGCATTTATTACCATCTCATTCCGGAGACACAAAATATCCCAGTTCCTTCCAGATCTAGCTTTGAAAGGAAATGGCTTCCCTTGGCTCTGTGGTTACTCTGTGTGAATTAAGATGTGTATGCATTGTTAGAAGAGTCAACCCAGGGAAGCTGGGGGTGGATCTTTCTGAGGGCATTTACTCACTGGCTTGGTGACTGGCACATTGTCCCCCTTCTCTGTGACTGACTCCTCAGCTGTCACCCCGACTCATGAGTTAGCAGATAGCCTGTGAATCCTCTTAATTAGTGACAGCACCCTCTAGAACCCAGCTTCTTAACCTACAGGGTGGAGTAGTGATGTAACTGATCAAAAAAAAAATCAGCAACAGTAAAAGATTTCTGAAGATATGTGATGGCCAAAGGTGAACTCAAAATCAAATGTGTACCAAATATGAGGTAACACTCGCCCTGTTGCATCTTATGATGTCACTGAGTCCTCGGTTGTGAGCATACAACATACATGCTTTGCGGCCTACTGCACACACTACAAACACCTGGCTTAATTAGCGATTATTGTATGCTATGATTTTGATTACTGCGTGTTATGATTTCTAGTGTCTTTCATTATCCATGCAAAAATCCAGATCTCACAGAAACAAAATGGTAACTACAGAAGACAAAGACTTTTAATATTTCCTACCAGCGTTGCTCAGCACATAGGTATCAAACGACTATACCTCTGAATTGTGCTAGGTTAGGATGTTGGATTTTAAACAACATCTGAGTGGGTGACAGGTTTCATATAAAATTGTTAACTGAAGTTTCACTTGGGATTAAGATAGGATTCCCTACAGCTTCTGAAATGGCCCTAAACATCTGTCTGTCTCCTAGTCTTGTGTCTTGTCTCTATCTGAAAAATGTTGAAGATGTGTGACTTGAGAAATTAAACTCTCAACCAAGGTTTAAATCTTTATAGTTATGAAAGAATAAACTAATACACATGTCCCATCAGAGTATGATTTGTTTTCATACAATATATGACATGTAAGTATATATATATATATATATATATATATATATATATATATATATATATATATATATATACACACACACATACACACACACACACACACACACATATTAAAGAATTGTAGTAAGAAGCATTTCTTCATGATTTATTCAGTAACTTCTATTTGTGTATCTATTTTATATACCTATGTATTGGGCATTATAGAAAGAAGTCTTGGTGAAAGGGGTTGTAGGCAGGAATGTTGAAGACGCCCAGGCAATTACTATTACTGTTACTATTGTACTATTACTGTTGGTGCTGTTGTCTCTCACCCTGATGTTTCTTATCTTCAGATATAGCTCTGTGGCCTACACATGGAAGAGGAGCTGGGCAAAAAAAGACCATTAGTGTCTTACAAGTATTTAAAATTGGAATTATAAGCTCCATTATATGATGAATAAATGAACTGGAAAAAGGTAAGGGACCTGTCTCGAGGGTCAGGGTGGCTGATGCGAGAAGTCAGTGGGTGCCGCCATTAACCTTGGCCCCTAGGTATCATCATCGCTGTGATCTTAATCCTCACTGTGGCCATCCCATGTCCTCTCGGTGGATCCCTGGCCCCACAAGCAGGAGCCTTAGGCCCTTCACTTCAAGGGCAAGGTCACCACCAAATGTCTAACACATCAATATTTTGTTCTTTCTACCTGTAACCCCTGATTGTAATGTTTCTGCTTTCCTTCACATGCAGAGTAGAATTCAGAATGAATGTTAAAAAAAAATGATTCCCTCAATCAACAGTTTTCAAAACCCTTAGGAACAAATGGTTTATTTTCTCCATTAGCCGAAGCTTAAAGGGATAATACTTTTAATTATATTATTCAGTAACAACGCTATTTAGGGCCTGAGTGATGGTCTGATTTGTAGTTAATAGGTCAGTGACTCGCTCACTGGAAAATCTCTGAGGCTGCCCACGAGGAGCCAGGCCCTGCTTCATCCCTGATGATCTAACATGGACAGTACGAGCAGCTCCCTGGCAGGCTGCTCTGGGTCAGATCCCCCTGCAGACCCACGGCCCGCCTGCTTTACCCTCTGTGCCACCATCATCATCGCTACAGCAGCCTCCCTCCATCTCCTGCTGAGCTCTGACAGTGGGAAGAAGGAAAGAGAGATGAAGGTCAAAGGTCCAAGTCATCTGGTAGAGATCCCTGCTCTCTGTTCCCACTGTGAGACCCGAGGGAAAAGACAGGCCTGAGCCTCAGGCTTCCAGCCTGTGGAATGGGGGAAGGGCATCCCTCACCGTGAGTGTAGCTTGCATGTCTCAGTGTATCTAGTACAGTGTCTGGACTCATTAGGCATGGGTCAATATTGGCAGGTACACCCACTCTTAAATGGGACAGTCTCCCAAGACCCAGGCCAACCCCTGTCTGGCTCCTTCAGGCAGAACTTGTCATCTAGTTCTTGTCTAGTTCTTGGCTTTTTGTTTTGTTCTGTGGTTGTTTTGGTTGTTGTTTTGTTTTTCTTCTTGCTCTTGCAGATCCTGTTTAACCCTGCCTGTCTATAAAGCAGTTCATAAACTCTCTTGACATTGTGCACGGCACTTCTATCTTGTTGGATACCTGACTCAGCTGCCTCTACAGTATTCCATGGTGTAGGCAGTGTTTATTGAGTTTTTTTTCTAACATGTGCTTGTAATAAAGCCTGTTTGTGTCCATTTCCACAGATGGGAAAACAGAGGTATAAAGGCCCATGGGACACTATAATTAAGTAAGGATCATAATATTTTGTCATAATGTTTTATGAGACAGCCCTGAGAAGTACGGTCTTCTGTGGTGCCCAGTGTTACAACAGGATTTAGTTCTAGCTGTCCGGCACAGTGAATTCCTTGTCTGGACTACCTTCTCTTACTGGACTTCCTCTGTGCTGGCCACTAGTGGTCCTCCCCTTATTAAAGAACTGTTTTAGGTCAGTCTTTGCTTTGGGGTCTACTCCTAAGAAGCCTGAATCCAGACAGTCTTGGTATCAGAGCAGAGAAGAGCTTGGGGCAACTTTCTTGAATCTGAGTTTGGGGCAGGGCTTCTCCTTGTAGCATCTGCCTTGCTCGTGGGGACCCACAGGACTCCTCTCCAGTCTCACCTCTGTACCTGGCACAGGGTGGTGCAAAGAGTGAATGATTTTCAAGAGGCAGACCTGGCTTTGCATCAGGTGACTCTGGGGGGTGCATTAGGTAACTCCCTGGAGCCTAGTTTTCTCCCCTGGGAATGGCAGCAGCACCTCCTGTGAAGAACTGTGTGGATTAGCAAGTGTGAAAATATGAGCGGAACACCTCCCACAGGGGTGCGGGGTGTCTGGGGCCTGTTGGGGGCGGCCAGCTTGCTCTGCATTCTAACTGCCATCTGCACCTGGCACCTAGACACGGGAGGCTCCTGGGGTCACACTCTCCATGTCTTCCCACTCCAGCCTTTGCTCCTGCTCCTGGCACAGCAGCAAACACTTGATGTTTGTTGGATGAGTAACACAAATGAAGACTCCCTCCAGAGAACCCACCCATGAGTGATGATGAATTCTGCAATATTCCTTCAACGCTCAGTCTTAGTCTCGAGTCCCTACAGGGCTGCAAGCATTGTTCTAACTGCCGACAGCGCAGCCAAAGCCCACCACGTGCCCTTCTCTGGGGTCGCTTACCATCCAGTGGAGATTAGAGAGCCTACAGGAAGGCCTCCAGACTGATTTGGGACACTTTTTGAAGAGTTCCACACTGAAGAGAGCCAGGTTTTTTGATTAAGGTACGGTGAGGTATGCAAGGGGTTTCTAGAAACTTCTTAGGTGAGTGCAGTGTGCTGCCAGGTAGAGAACTATTGGGGCCAAGGGAAAAAATTAAGGACCATTACAGAGAGTGGAGAGGCACGGGAAGACAGAAAGAGGAGTAATTTGGACCCGGGGTCTTAGTGGACCGTTTTCACACTTCCAGGGGACTGGGTTATGGGATAGAGGGACATGGCTTAGGGACCCTTTAGAGAGCATACTGTTTGGGGGAGAGCTGAGACCTGGATGTCACAGTAGAGAAAGCTATGTGAAGGAAGGGGAAGATCCCTGACTCTCAAGTGGGAACCCTCAGCAAAAAGATGATCCCCCACCTGCCCGCCTAGGAGAGGGGTTACAGTTCCGCTGGTGGTAGTGCTTTGGGACTATCTGTCTGGGGCTGGGAAGACAGAAGGTTAGAGTTCCTAAGCTGCTTTTAGTTTTCTATCTTCACTTCCTTCCCACTCTTGCAGCAGGAGAGGGGGCAAGGGTAAGGTCAACCGGGTGGGGATCATTTATATATCCTTAATATCATCTTCTGACTCAGCTCCCCTGTAGCCGCCACCCCCTTGATCTCCAAGAGTTCTGACTCGGGGAGTGGCGGAGTTCTCCAGAGAGATAGCCTCCTACTCCTCCTACTCTCCTCTAGCCCTGGAAAAAATGACTTCCTGAGAGAAACTGGGATCCACGGGGCAGTAAATACACATTGCATTCCAGAAGGGGAGGAGGGAGGGCCCTGTGGCCAGTTCCTCAGTGCGCATGCGCCCTCCCCTTACCATGACCCACTCACTTTTCCATCCAGGCTCTGGGGCTGAGAACCTGCCAGCCCTTTCCTGCCCCACCCCCTGCCACCCTTTCTTTCCCCCTTTCTAGCACCTTCTCCTTAAATCGGTTACAGACACTGCTCTGGAACGCACTGGCTTGGACCTGCAGAAGGCATGCATGGCAGCTGGCTTGCTCAGCACTGCGGGCTTTCCAAGGAACCGTCAGGACAGATTCAGCTCCACAGGAACAGTTTAGGTGGCAAGTCGAGTTCTCTTACTAGAATTCCAGAAAGGCTTAAGTCAACTGGTTACTCCCAAGAACTTGGGAGCCAATGGGCTTCTGATAGGCTAGTCCCACCTGCAGATGCCTGTCAGTTTGAACTGGGCAGAGCCAGCCTGATAGGGTAGCTCAATGAGAAACACGATTCAGAGCCCAGAAGGCAGGTGGGGGGAAACTGAGGCTATGAAGGGGAGAATGACTAGCTCAAAGACAGCAGCAGGATGGCGGAGTTGGCTTCAGCTCTCCCAAGCCTGATCATGAACTTCGCTCAGGCTGTGTGCTCCATAGTAGAAAGTTCCACGACAGCACATCCAAACAGAGAAAGAGTGGGCCATTAGCTACATCCCACTTCAAAAACGCATTTGGGGATGGTGAGGAGATACAGCAAATATTTGTGTCTCTTAAGATCCCGAATTTACTTTCTGAAATAAAAACACCCAACATGTCCCCAGACTCCCCCCAAATGTAATAAATTAAACTCCATATCAAAATCTTGCTCATTAGAAAAGCTGTCAATCCCAACCTATAAAATTCATTTCATCTCACAAAAGGAGTCATCTTGGGAGAGGTGCAGGAATATGTTTACTTAAGTAATTATTCTATTAAAAATGATAATTTGCCCAATATGTCCTTAGACTTTTATTACATATATCTAGAATGAAGTAGATAATTAGCAATAACGAGCCTCTGACTGATAACCTAGGATTTGGGGTGCTTCACAGATTTGCTATTAAACAAGGCTCCAAATGCTACACAAATATATAGCTTTTTCCATTCACGAAAAGTCAGGACGGACTGAGTGAGGTGTCTACAAACGGGAACTCAACAAAGCAGACCACCAGGTTCCATGTGTGTCTGCTGATGTCAAGGTTGTGCAGAGATTCCAAGTAATGTCCTAGCAGTGTGTGCACCTGTCTACATGTGCAGAGTGATTCCAGATGTGGGCTTAGTTTTGTTTGCATGTCTTCCAGGCAAGCCCCCGACATGCTTCGGAAATGAGGAAAATACTCTCTGTTTTTGCCTGCCTGCCTCCCTTCTCTTCTCTTCTCTTCTCTTCTCTTCTCTTCTCTTCTCTTCTCTTCTCTTCTCTTCTCTTCTCTTCTCTTCTCTTCTCTTCTCCCTTCCCTCCCTCCCTCCCTCCCTCCCTCCCTCCCTCCCTCCCTCCCTCCCTGACTTCTCCTGGGAAAAGACTTGGCTTGTAAATGACCACCCGATACTCTCATGATTAACTCCAGCATTGCCTTTGGGGTTACCAACAGCACAGGGTACAAAGATGTCTCATCTGTTGCCAGGACAAATCACCAGTGTGCCAAAGTCTCCAACCGCCTATATCTCAGATAAGGGTCACTGTGGGTCCATGAGCACTGAGAAATTCCATGAATATGCACTAAGCACCCACCCTGCATAAAGGGTGGCCACTGTAGCCTGGGGGCTTCGATGTGCTGTCTGGGACTGAAGAGGCCAAGGGTTACAGGCAGGTCACCAGCTGCCTTAGGGATGACTACCAGAGCAGAAGAGCTGGGGCCACCAGGATTCTGGCTATGGCTGTTGCGTAGATCCAGGACAGAGGAAGGGACAAGGGCTGAGATGGAAGGGATATAATGGTGACCAGCTTCTTTGGTCCTCAGAAACAAAGTCTGTAGGGCAGACTGTTTCCAGCTGTACCACTTGGGCTAGGAGGAAGCAAAAGCATTCATTCTCTGCTCTCAAATGCTGCTTCAGATGCCTGCTGCTCCTTCAGAGTAAAGGTGTTGGGGGCAGGCAGACAAAACTCTCTTAGATTCTCAGGAACAAGACTGCTTTCCACACCTGAGGATGCAATCAAACTGTCTAAGCTTGCCAGCAAGAGAGGCCCAGACCAGAGGTTGCCTTTCCTGGCTTCCCAGGGGGCTGATGACCGCTCGAGTTCTCTGATTCTGCTGTGTAATTAAACCAGTCCCATTAGCTGGGCAGCACATTTTAATATTTAAACCATGTGATAAAAAAAAACCCATGGACTTTAGGCTGGGGAGATGGCTCAATTGGCAGAGTGCAGGTCCAAGCACCTGAGTTCGGACCTCAAGAGCCATGTAAAAGGCCAAGGGGTGGAGGAACACGCTATGACCCAGTAATGGGTGGGGCAGAGCATTGGCTAGCCATCTTAGTCAAATTAATGAACTCTAGGATACCCTGATAATTCCTTGTCTCAAATAATAAAGGAAGCAATTAAGAAAATCACTCCTGATAATGACCTTAGGTCTCCAAAGCATGTGTACCTGTACACACTCAGACTAACAAGTACAAACCACACACACACACACACACACACACACACACACACACACACACACACTTATTTTATAGCCTACGTTGACCTAGAATTCATTATGTAGCTCAGGATGTCCCAAATAATAATTAATAACACATTTCTTTTTTCTTTCCTAGTCTCTTTCCTATCCATAGTTTTAAATAATTGTCTTTTTCTTTTGGTTCTTCCTTTTTTCTTTTTTTTTTAATTTTCAAGTCAGGATTCTTTGTGTTGCCTGTTGGCTGTCCTGGAACTCACTCTGTAGGCCAGACTGGCCTCAAACGCACATAAGATTCCCCCCTGCCTCTCTGCCTCCTGCCTACACCACTACCACCAGGCTAAACATCTGTCTTCAGCAGAGAACTTGGCCTGAAATTCTGCTATTGAAAAACCAAACAAGAAAACGAATCACAAGGTTCTAGCCCAGGTCCCACTGGCAAACATTTAAGGCTAGACACGGTCTGTTCTTCTGAGACAGATATTACAGCTGTGATTGGTCCCTTGAGTCTTGCCAACAGACGAGGACACAGTCCTGGGTCACTGTCAGTCCTGGACACTATAGGTAGAGAGGAGAAGCAAAAGAAAACTGTCTAAAGTGTCACAAGGGCAAAAAGTGATTTACGGGGCATTCTTTAATGTCCTAAAGAGGAAGTATCACTGTACCATTTATACAGAGCGGTACTCTGAAACCATCTCTAACCTGGAGACACTTCATACCAGCAGTGGGACCCCGAGTAATTCAGAGGCTAGGGAGAGTCCACATTCCCCATCTTATAAAGCCACGGCTGGCTGGACTAGATGAACCTGAAGGCGGTCAGCTGACTGGTCACCACAGAAACCAGTGCAAAGTCGGTCACATACACACACTGCCTGCTGGGTAGTCCCAGGATTGGCTGGTGGAAGAAGGCTTGCTGCCCACGTGGAACCCATCTGCCAGGCAACATTTCAGAGCCAAAATCTGAACAGACAACCAACCGTTCCTGACCAGTGTGCTGAGCTCAAGGTTCTTAAGGGATCCTTTGAAGAAGAAACAAACAGACTTGAATGGAAAAAGACGTGTTTCGTCTCGCCATTATGATAGGCCTAACGTTTAATGTGGTACCTACCATATAGCAATCTTGTGCTTGCTTCCTATAGGAGCAGCACACACAGAAACAAGCCAAGCACCCAGAATCCCAACGGCTTTGGACTGACCCCAGAATGGCTGGGTGGAGTGGAATGTGTAAAACCCTGTGAGTACCGAGAGTTAAGTCCTGGCCCTTTGGGCACTGCCTAAGAGTGTTGCGTATCAAGTCAGCCATTCCTCCGCACAGCGAGGCCCAGCTGGGCCCCTTCTTAGCTATACTTTTAAATGTTGATCTCAGTCTCACTTTTCTCAATTGTTCCATGGAGAGTCCCCAAGCCTCTTTCAGGAGGAGAGAAACAGCAATGACCTCACACGGGTGGAGTGTACAAGCTACAGCAGTAGTGCTGTGGAGGGGCGGCATGCTGACGGCTGGGGTGAACTGGGGCTATTAGCATTCCTACTGGGACACTTTGCAGTAAGTTAGGGCCTCACTGAATGTTAACCTTTATGCTACACTGACTGTTCAGTGCAAACCTAAACTGTAATGGTATGCTCCAATGTGTACGTGAAAGACAAATAGGTAATACATTAAAACAACAACAACAATAACATGTTTGGTGGCTTTTCACTTTCCTATGATGGCTCCTTTACATATCACTGAGAAGGAAACTGGGTGCTGCCTTTAAAGCTGTAAGATGGCCCCCCCCCCCCCCCGGGACTAAGTTCCTGGATGCTTTTGTTTAGACCTAGGCTTTGCTGCTAATAATCTTTGTGGTCCTGACTCCCAATTCAATCAAGGGCCATGTCTTAACTCTAGAAGAGCAGGACCTGCCAGAGGTTGGAGAAAGCTTTTGGTATTTCAGCACACAAGACAAAACAGAGCAGTTGCAGGTGATGTCTGCTGGAGCAGCACAGCCAGGGCTCTAATGGGCAGAGCCCTCTTGCTATGGAACAAGGAGTCAGGCACACCGAACACTGCCCAGGCTCCCTGTGCAAGCACGTGAGGCATCTCTGAGAGCGGCTCTATGTTTCTTTCTCTTTCTCTGCCGCAGCAGCCAGAAAGCCTGTGGCTTCAAATGTCACAACTATAAAAATCTCACCAGCCTGGACCCTCCAGGGGACCGATTTCC
Organism: Mus minutoides; assembly: GCA_902729485.2. NCBI lineage: Eukaryota > Metazoa > Chordata > Mammalia > Rodentia > Muridae > Mus > Mus minutoides. The sequence continues at coordinate 315,586 of LR750554.1, read as the reverse complement.
TGAGAGGCAGACCCCGGTTTGTTAAGCCCCTGGGAGAATGGGGCTTATCTGTCACGCACAGCATCACATCTTATGTTAGTCTGGGGGGTCAGCTCAAATTTTATTTTTGTTGGTGGGATAAGTAACCCAACAGAAATCATCTTGGGAGAAAAAGGGGTTTGTTTCACTTTACAATTCTGGGTCACAGCTCATCAGAGTAGGGAAGTTAAGGTAGGAGGGTCTGGAGAGAGTGGCCACACCATGTTCAATCAAGAGCAGAGAGAAATGAATGTCTATGTACGTACTGCCTAGCTCAATTGATTTCATTTTTACACAGTTCAGGGCTCAGTCCATGAAATGGTGGCAGCTATATGCAGGGTGGGTTTTTCCACCATGTTAGCTCTCACAGGCAGGACCGCAGACTAGCAAGACCCAGCTAGCCCTTCCTTGAGGGTCTTCTTCCAGGTGGTTCCACACTGTGTCAAGTTGACAATTAAAAATAACCGTCACCGGGTTTCATGGACCTTCCTTGAAGAACAGTCTGTTAGTCACTATTACACGCACACATGCATGCAAATATGAGGTTGTAAACCTGACAAGGATTCTCACTGCACAGGATGGCCCAGTAGGGTTATTGGTCTTCCGGTTCTTTTGACAGGGGACAAAACCACAAGAGTGTTGTGAGGACAAGGGGCTGCAATAGTGCCCAAAGCACCTTTGCTAGAAAAGAGAAGATCTTTCTGTTGACTCCAGTCTTGCTGTTCATGAACAGAGTCTGCCGCACTAGGGGAAGACAGGGCAGCTCTCTTTATCCTCTTGCTAAGGGTGTGACGCTGATTCTCCAGTGTCACTCTTTACAGACTCTGATGTCACTCAGATGTGGCTTTGAACTACAGCTCTGCCATTTCCAGTGTACTCCATCAGATTCCTCAGTTTCCTCCTGTGGAAAATGGGTGTAAATTTCCCACCAAATTGGGGAATCTTCAATTACATGAAATAGGGGTCTAACACATACCATGCTTGCTTCAGTGGCTGGTGTCTAGCAAGCTCACACCCCTTTTTAATACTTTGGAATTTTGTTTTGGTTTATTTAGGAACAGGGTGGCCTCAGTTGGACTCATGATCCTCCTGCCTCAGCTTCCTGACTGCTGGAATGACTAGTTTTCTGGGCCATTACCTATCACTCTATACTTTACCCCATTTCCTGTTGCCCAACTTAAAGTTAGGTTTCCAGTTCAGTCTCTGTAAGTCTAAAACTGGAAGCAGTAGAAAGGCCCTTCAAGGGCAGTGCTCATACACCCCGTTTGTCATTCAGGAGGGGAGGCCCGGTGCTTCTGAGGAAAAAGAGTGACATCCTGCCAAAAGCAGGAAGCTGATCCAAGAAGTACCTAGGCTGCGTGTCCAGATGAGGCAGCCTGCTGGGACCAGGCAGGCAGACAGAGGTTGCCAAAAGCCTCTGAATTTAAGATAAAGCTCTTTTGGGGCAAAGCTGACTTGATGGCCTCCTATTTGAAAACTGTCCAGTTAGTCCTTCAAGCCTTTGGCACAGACTGGCCACCAGGGGCAGCAGTGAGCAGCAGCGCATTCAGCACTTGTGCCAAGCCTGTACAACCCTTCTCTCTCTGGAAAGAGAGCCTTTTGCTCACTCTTGCAGCCACCCGGGGACTCTGCAGACCTCCATTCTCAACCCCCAGAGTGGGCCAGCTCTGAACTGGTGCTCGGAGAAGACAGACAAACAGGAAGCTCTCCCTGTTGGTAGAAAGTGACTCTTCCCTCCCTCCCCACCCCTCCTCCAGGCAAACAGATACAGAAACAGATCAAAATCCACGAAGTGACGACTCTTTTCAGGTCACCCTGGCCTCTCAGGGGGAGGGGCAAGAATCACCACAGAAGGAAAGGAAAAGTTGGGATGGGGCGGGGGTGGGCGGGGGGGGGGAGTCTCAGGAGTCCCATGTGCAGCTATAAACGTGGGGAAGGGATGGCGTGCTTAGGGGTTTGGAGCAACTGAAATGGGCACACGCAACAAGAGGTAAAGCAATTAGAGGAAATCTGCCTGCTACGAAGAAATTGGCTCCAAGACAGCCAGTGTACCAGGGTCAGGAATTTGGACTTGACCCCACGGGTCAGAAGTTACTTTCGTTTGCAGGAAGGCTAGAGAGTTCAATTGGAGAACTAGGTAGATGCTAAGAGTTAAGGCGCTTTCTTTTCTCCTCTACCGTACCTCACCACATCTTATTGGTCTACACTTTACCCTTCAGTCTGTCATACTTTTGCTGACCCCGCCCCCCCCCCCCTCGGGAGCGTTGGGTTGGACTTCTGGGTACCGAGTGACCAGGGAAGGTTTAGTGAAAGCCAAGGATTTGGGGTTTTCAAATTACACCTCAGTGGAGCTGAGGAAGGGAGGGCTTGGTGACAGATGACAAATCAGTGGCCCTTCCAGTAGGACTTCCTCTTCTTATTTGAAAACAAAACACAGATGCAAAAAGAAAACAAACAAGAAAACCAAAAAATAAAAATAAAAATTCACTTTAGTGTAGTTAGAACCAGCAGTACACTGCTCTCCTGTTTCAACACACACACACACACACACACACACACACACACACACGCAGAACTCTCTTGTATTCAATTCCACTTATCAGTTTAATAACTATTGAGCAACCACTCAGTCAAGGTTAGGTGCACTCGTGGCAGGGGGAAGGGAGAGAATCAAAGGAGAAAGACCCAGAGTTCTAGCTTGAGGTCTCCCGAGAGCTCCACTATCAGTGGGCAGTGCGAGGCAGAGGTGACCCTCTGTATAGATAGTCCTGATCACCATTGGCTAGATGCTAGGCATGTTATATGCAGAAGGCTAGGAGGAGTAGCAGGAAGCTGAGCAGAACCCCTGAGCTTCTGCTGTTAAGAGTGAGTCTAAGACACACACAGGACCTATGTGGCCTTGGACTAAGCTGAGCAAAAAGACACCCATCATTCTAATTGTTTGAACAACGAATACATCTCTTCTTTATCTAGATATTTCAAAGTAGACTCCCCAAGTCCCCTCCTATAGATTGTGAATCCCCTCTATACTCCAACTGTGAAAGGTCAGGAGGCTCAGAAGGTGCCAGATAAGGTCACCAACAGGGCCCATTCCACAAGAAGAATCCATCGCATCCCATATCTGGCTGACTCTGACTTCATGAGTACTGTCTAGCAGTGGGTTTTTTTTTTTCCAATTTGGAGAGCACAGCCTCATGCTGGCTTTGGAGATGGAAGGGCCAGTCACAGAACATGAACTAAAGCAAGACCAGGACTTAGACGCCCTGAGGTAGGCCCAATAGATCCTCATCCAATCTGGATTTACCCATCTCTCCAAACTGTCTATCACTGGGAGGTGACTCATCCTTTCACGCAGTGGGCATGGGGCTTCAGGTCAAGGAAGAAGGATATCAGGGTATCCCTTAAGCTAAAGTGACTCACGGTAGCTTCACAGTGCCTTGGGTCAGAGACCTGTCAGCCACCACCACAAACAACAGTGCCTGCTACTATCTCCGGGGCACTTGAGGTGCCAGGCACTAGGCTAGCTATGTGCTTTAGAGGCTAAATCCTCTTAATTCTCACCAACCACTTAGGAGCATCAATGAGGCTTCTGCAAGTTCAATCTGTCCAGGGAACAATGTAGGCGTGGTCATCTTTTTGTTTCCCCACCCTCCCCAGCTGTGAGAGCGGTACTCCATTAAGGTGGAGCAACTGGAGCCAAGATAAGGCAGCTGGCAAACCAGGAACATAAGAGGCAAAATTTAAGGAGGCAGTGACTTTCCAGTACTAACTCTATGCTTCTTGGGGCCAAGAGTGAGTGTGTCCTTAAATCTTACACACAAGACGCCTTATTTACCCTGCTATAGTCCTGGTCCTGGGTAGTCGCTGGACAGATTGCATGTTGAGTCCTGCTACTCCACACTTGAGCAGTGAGACCCTCCCTTCCCTAAGCCTTTATTTCCTCATCTGTAAAGTGGGCCAAAGGACAGTGTCAGGGGCTGGCAACTATGTTGAAGAAGTTTCTTCTCTAAGTATTCCTGTACTTAAGTGCCTAAAAGAAACGAAAACATTGACAGATGAGGTATAGCATTGCATGTCTATAATCCCAGCATTAGGTACGTAGGCAGGAGTATCAAGGGTTTAAGACCAGCCTGAGCTACTTTGAGGGTTTAATGCCAGCCTGAGCTATCTTGCCTCAAAACAAAACAAAACAAACAGCAACGAAAAGGCATGTGTAAGTAAAAACACATGTGCAGAAATGTTCACAGTGGCCTTCTCAAATTCCCCCAAAGGGAAGCAGCCAAGTGCTCACCAGCTGGTGAATAGATAACAAAATAAGGTATATCTTCCCCGTGTGGTACTGTTTGGTAATACCAAGGGATGAAAGACTGATACACACTACTATATGGCAGATGACCGCAAGTGCTTTAAGCCACGTAAAAGAAGCTATATGGCTCTTCACAGTTGTGGTTGCAGGCTATATAATCGCAAAGGCGTAGATCAGCCGTCCAGAGTGGGTGCAGTGGGGGAGGGGGTAAGCCTGCCAGAGAGCAGCTGCTAATGGGTGCTCGAAGTGCCGTTTGGGGGCGATGGAAGTGTTCTGAAGTTACGACGTGGTGATGGCTACATAAATTATGTAAAGATACTGAAGAGCAGTATTGGTGTAGTTTAGGTAGGTTAATTTAATGTGCTATCTTCAACGGAACTCATTCAGTAGACTAGCTGTACCTTCTCTAATTCCAGCAGAAGGATTATGAGTTCAAGGCTAGCCTGGGCTATATATGAAGACTCTCTTTCCAAAAAAGGAAAAGAAGGAAGAGTTGGAGTAAAGGAGAGAAGAAGGAAGGAAGGAAGGAAGAAAGAAAGAAAAAGAAAAAGAGAGGTCTTACTTATGTATGGCTCCAAGCTTCACAATGCCTGACACGAGTTTTAAATCCATCTAACTGTATGATTTTCATGCCACTAAGTACTTGTTATAACTACCTCAGCTTACTAAATGTTCCTCACATAGGAGACTCTGAGGGACAGACCTGGGAGTCTCTTGTGATTCTGTACCTCTGAGTAACATGCCACCCTCTTTGATATCGGCTTCCTAGAAAGAACTACCAAATGTGTCATGCCTGAAGTGGATAAAACCCTTCAGGTCTTGGATCCTAGAGGTCTGCATTCAAGTTCTGGTTCCCCCATTTGTGCTAACCACAGGCACAGAGGGTAGGAGAAGCAATGTGTGCCCGGAGCCTCATTAGTCCCGGAGCTAGATGGTGTTAGACTGCATGGCTTCCGAAGCCCTCAGACAAACGTCTTCCTCTTCTGTGTGCCTTGCTTGTTAAAGGCAGGAGGCTGAGTCCTAATATCTCTTAGGGATGTCAGAAGCATGCCCACAAAATGCCTAGAACTGAACTCACGACATCAGTAGGATTAGCTCCGTGGGCTGGGGGGGGTCAGCACTGTTGTGTATGGACTTCCTGAGAGGAGGGACACTGACCTGTCACTCTGGCAGGTGCTCAGCTGGTGCCAGGAAAGAGGAACCGGAAGTGGGGAGGAAAAGGTACAGAGATGAGCTGGCTGATAAAGCAAGCAGAAAGGCCCCAAGTATCTGTGCCAGACAACCAAGGGCACTGCTCTAGGATTGTGGGATGCCAGGCTGATTGGCACAGCTTCCTAGGTCTCAGCTTCTCCCTCCCTCCCTCCCTCCCTCCCTCCCAGAGACAGGCAGGGCCATAGCATGCCACTTAGTTGCCCTGAGCAGCCAAGAACTCCCTTTTCAACCAAGGCAGTCATTCTCCTGTGTCTGCCTCCCAGGACTGCATTGCAGGTGTGTGCCACTGCACCGGGGATGGCTTTGAAAGTTTCTCGTCCCTGGAACATCCATGGGTCCTACTAATAAACTTATTTCCTTGAATGTCCTTTCAACTGATTGTAGGGTATGCACTTAGAGACCCAGTGCTCTCTTTCTAAAAGCACCAAGGCCAGACACTGTCCAACTGCACGTTATTAGTTAGAATGTCGGTCGTCGGGACATCCACCATTTACCCTTGAAGTGATAGTGTCCATTATCCATTCTTACAGCGAGATAGCTCTGGTTTCTAGCAGCAGCACTCTGCTTGCTCAGAATCAATTTTTGTAACACAAAGTTCCCCAGAAGATGGTAGACAGCAGTTCCAGAGGAGCAGGAGAAGCTGAAGCATCAACGGAAGAGATCAGAATGCAGCCTGCTCTTGCCTGGAGCTCACCCCTCCTCCAGAATGTCCTGGCTGGAGGATAACCCCCTTTCCCAGCTTCCCGTTTCCAGTCCCTATGTTCCCCCCGCTATCCACTCTAACATCACCAACACAAAGACATTAAAAAGAAAAAGACAAGGCACTCCCATCCCAAGAAGTGGGGTGTGTGCTTTCTTTCCCCATAGCCCATCCTCTGCCATCTCTAATGTGACCGTCCCCTCAGGCTTGGACCAAGCTGTGTGCAGGTATCTTGAATCTGTTTCTAGGAAGGCAGAGGCGAAGTTTAAATGAAAATAATTTCAACATGTCATCCTCCACAGGCCAAGGAGATCCTTTGGGGACTCTGGGTAGGCCCAGGGGCTGGGAGAGCCTGAGATGGCTTTGTCGTTAGAGCGATTCTGCCTCGTCTCATATTTTAAGAACAGCGGGAACGTAATATCAGCTGAAAGGAGTTTTCTGTGTGCTATTTAACTAAATGGCTCTGCAGCTGGAGAGAGCCATGGGCAGACGTGTTATGATTCAAAGGTTCCCAATTACAATGATTCTCTTTTATTGTATAAAAACAGCCACACAGCTATTCCCCACCCCACCCCCACGCTTGCTCCTTCCACCCCTGCTCCTCATTGGCCAGCCAGGCTTTGCTGTATCCTGAAGGCCCCAGCTCCTCTTTGGGTCCCAATTCTGCAGCTTTTGGCTCCCTGGGATTCTTTCTGTCCAGGTTAGGAGAGCATGGAGGTGCCCCTGACTGAGGCAGGGTGGCACCGTTCTCCAGACGTTCTCCAATTAAGAATCCCAGTTCTGATCATATTCTTCTATGTATCCATACAGGTACACATGTTGGCCCACTCCCTAAATCTCTGCAGAGGCCAAGCAACCAGATAGAGAGTATGTCCAAACCAACCCCTCTCTCCACACATCCTTACAAGCTGGCTTGGAGCTCCCCTGTCTCCGTGTTTTTAAAGTCCTGGAAACAAACTGATCAGAGTGAGCCGCCTGACTCTCCTACCTCCCCTCTGTGTTCTTGAGCCAGGGCTTTGGCTCTCTGAGCTTTGCATTCCCATCTCTGCAGTGGGACCATACACACCCTTCCTCCTCTGAATAAGTGTCAGAATTCAGGGGAAACATTCAGCCTGGTGTCTGGCACACAGCAACCACTGCCGTTCTTCAGATGAAGTGATTTGTGGGCTTGTGGTGTGTCTGGGTGAGCTAGTATCTCACCAGTCAGAGCTGACAAGACTGTGGGAGTATAGCTGGCCCACTGAGGAGTGTTTTTCTGGAATCTTTCTGCAATACTAGTTTGAAACTGTCACCTGTACGCAGCTGATGTCTGCATCCATGCATGTTGCCTGATCTCTAGCATTGAATTCTTAGCCCCCACCCCCACTTTCTGCAGATGTTTTAGAGTCCTGCAGCTACAGCTGCAGGCATCCAAGCAGGCCAAAGAGAAGCTGTACTCAGGACTTTCTGCTTATAACTCATCAGCCAGGCCAGCTTCTCTCTTTCACAAATGGGCCCTGAGACTCTAACATGAAGGAGTCCTCCTCCAAAGAAGGAGCTCACTCTTTGTGGCCATACCAGTACCCCAGGGGCACAAAAATCAGTTCCTCCTACTGCATGGCAAACGGTTTCCCTGGGATTTTCAATGGTTCGCTCTGTAAGATAAATGAACCAAGGGCCTGTAACTCTTCCATTGCATACCAAGTCTGTGTACCCCTAAGGAAGACGATAAACCTTTTGCCTCGAAGTTAACACTTGGTCCGTGCTCCCTACTATTGAACTTCCAGTGGATCAATATTACACAGATTTCATTCACTGCAGATTGCATTTCGTGTAAAAAGCTATTGCTGTAAACACAGTGTGGCTAGACTTAATCTCCAGGAACCTTCTCATATTAGGCAGTGGGGTGGGTTGGGGAGGGGAAGGGAGGAGGAAGAAGGGGTGTAAGCTGAGGGGTTTAGGGGTAAGCTATCCACCAGGGCACAGGGAGCCTGGCTCTCTGGTCCTGTCCTTTGCTGTTTCTTGGAGGAATGTGGGTGAATGCTGATGTAGTGTTGTTAAGATTGCTTTGTTCCTTGGGGGTCTCTTTCTCACACACCACTGCCAATCAACCTCTCTTAAATGCCTGACTACAAGCACAGAACAGGAAACAGCTTGTGGGAAGATGCTCTTAATATCACAACCTGTTCAACGTAGGGTGGGGGCTTTACAGAAGGGCTGGGGAGGGGAAAGAGGACCACAGTTCCTCGTCTTACTCTCTCTCTTTCCTCTTCAGGTCAGAAGAAAACGACTTTATCAATTACACACGGTGCCCGCCCAAGTGTCTACCAATGGGGCGTGGAAATAGCAATGTGACCCTCAGCATGGCTCTGCCAGAGTGTGGACCACGATGCCACACAGGATGTGCCAGTGATTGGCACCAGGCTCTCTTTAGGATTTCCATTGCTGTGACCAGGCAGATTTGCCACAGAATGAGTGGCTGTGTTCAGAGAAGAGGAGAACGAGATGAGCTGAGGACAGGGAGCCCCTGGTGGGTTGTCAACCCTGAACATGCTAAGTACAAGGTACAAGGTGGTGGGGTTGATTTGCTGAGTCCAATAACGTGTCAGACGAAGTGCTAAGCCCTTGTCTAAACTTTTTAAGCTCCACAGTAATCCATACAGCAGCCACAAGTGGTTCTGTTTCAAGACAAAACAAATCAAACTAACCAACCAACCAAAACCAACCAACCAACCAACCAACCAACCAACCAAACAAACAAACAAACAAACAAAACAAAAAAACCTCAAGGCTCAGAGAGGCAGTTAACTGTGTTCAAGCAATAGGGTTTGAGCAGAGAGAGCCAGAGAGCTTGGCCCCCGCTGGAGAGTCTTGCATGAGGGAACCGGCACAGCTTTGAGGCCCACTCAGGACATCTTGATTTAAAGCAATGAAGGATTGGATCCAGGTGATTCTCTTGTAGAGAGGTAGAGCTGACCCAGGAATTCCAAAGGCCAGGAAGAAGACAATGAAATGCTTGACTGGTAAAGCCCTCTGTCCAGCTGCCTCTGCCCCATGCACTGAGTCACTGTTGAAAGAGGCACATACATCCTGGGACAGCTCAAGTGCCTCAAAATAATTTTGGATTTCTGGTTTTGGGGGGTGGTGTGTGCGCGAGTGCATGTGTGTGCCTGAGCTCAAGTGCGAGTTCATGTGTGCGTGTGTGTGCTTGTGTGTGTGCTTGTGTGTGAGTGTGTGCTCTCGAGAGTGTGTGGTCACATACAGCATAGAGAGCAATTTTGCACGGTGACCTCCATCACTCTTCGAGTTATCTTTTGAGACACAGTCTCTCACTGAACCCAGACCTCACTGATTCAGCTAGACTGTCTGGCCAGGGAAATCTATGAATTCCCCTTGGTCATCTCTTCAGTACAAGGGCTTGATTTTAGATTCCTACTTGCAGGATCTAAAGACTCTCTCTCTCTTCTCCCTTTCCCTCTCCATTGTACTCTGCCACCTTTTTTTCTCTGGGATGACACTGGCCTCTGTCTGAAAACGTCCTTGATTTCATTCTAGGTCAAATGAGAGCTAAGCAGGTTCACAGGTACGAGGTACATCGCTTCAGCCTTTCTCTTACTTTCCTTAAAATATGTGACAGTCCCTACTCAGAAGCCTGCCATGGCTCCTGGCACTACAGAGTAAATCTAACTACCTGTACAGCGAAATCTGACAGTCATCAGCACCCCCCCCACCTCATCCCTTTCTTCCTCTTCCTAGGCTGCAACCCTCCCCCCACAGCTCTTTTCCACTTCCTATCTGAGACTTCAGACATCCTACCTGCTAAATCAACAGCTACTCACCCCTTTTCTGCCCTGTAAGCCAAACTCATTATGTTCACAGCAGTAATGTGCCCGACTAAGAACGCTTGATCAATCTCTCCCTGGTCCACTTGGGTCACCACACAGCACAGCTCTGGTGGAGGCCTGGAGACAGTGCACTCCCCTTCTCTTAAACCTCAGGCCTAAGACCCACGTGCTCAGGGTGACACAAGGAAAAGACACAGTTTGGGTTCCCAAGGATACAGCTGAGGCAGCATTCCGTGCGCCCCCCCCCAAAAAAAAAGTCACGTGGCCTTCGGAATTTCTGTTGCTCACAGCTGAATCAATGCTATCCTATGCAACCTCACCCAGGCATTGTTCTTTCTCATTCACGGGTCAGTTTAGATGCTATCCCCTCCAGGAGAGTCCCTGTGAGGCCCTCAGAGCGAGCAGCACAATCACACCCTCCCTGAGCATCCACAATGGCTGCTTTCCTCAATTATAGCACTTACTTAATTCTGCTTGATTGGGCCTAATGAGTGCTCCTACTGTCTGTTCAAACTCCTAGAGGGAAGGGGGTCTTTATCCCACCAGCATCTCCATTAGCGTGGAGCCAAGCTTTGTGCCCAGCCCAGGGGCTCTGGTCTCCGAAGCATCCCCACAATGTCTGGTGCAGTGCTCTGTATCACAGCAGTGGGAGCACCCATGCTGCGGGGGCTGACATGAGACTCATGAGCTGTTTGCTCTAGGACAAGTGAGTTGACCTCTCTGGGTCTCTGCTTCTTCGTCTATAGAGAACTGGAGCCTCTATATCTCCTGGTTGTCATGAAGACAAAATAGTCTAATAATAAGCACTTAGGATAGTGTCTGGCATAGAAAAGCGTTTAATGACTGTGGGCTCTTGTTAGCATCCGGAACATTATAGTTGTTGAATGAACAAATGCATCAAATGCTTACTTGCCAAATAAACGAAGAAACAAATGAAACCCAGACGAGTCCCTGAGTGGAGACCCAGGGCAGTAGCTATTGCACTCAGTTCTGCCTGCACTTGACCCTGTGGTTGGTCATTGTAAGGACCGCCTTGTATCAGAGATGGATGACAGGGTGTCAACACAGACTCTCTACATTGCGCCCTGTGGGTTGGCCAAGCTTTCTTTACCTCTAGGAGCCTCTGTTTCCTCCACCAGAATCTAAAGACAATACTAATAGTTGGTTTGTGGGGTAGTGGTGAAGAGGCCTGATAAAGCATGCTAACCATCCAGCAAGCCTAGATACTGTAACAGCAGTACTGGGAACACTTACCAAACAGCAACATGATTCCCCTCCCCCCAGGGTTGTTAAAGGCACAGTGTTCTCAAAAAACACCAAGGCCCGATGCACCAAGATGTGATTGGACAAATCAAGTTCCCCTGTTTTCAACCTGGGAATCCAACGTTTGCAGTGTATTTGCTTTTTATTTTTCCACCTCTCTCTTTAAATGATGAGTCACTGATTTATCCCAAAACTTCGGCCTTCTGAATTTTCTCCTTAGCTGACATCAAACCCTGCTAGAAAGTAAAGTACAAGTTCATAGAATAGTTATGGAGTCCTCGAGATTTTTCTTCTTCTTCTTCTTTTTTTTTTAACAGTAACAACATTCCATACACCACAGGCCTGATTATTGTCAGGGAGACATTTTTTTTTTTGAATCTTATTCTTAGATTTCTCCCTGGCCTTAAAAGAACAAGTGCAAACAGCTTTATGTAACTTTCACTTCAAACTTAAACCTTTGTGTTGGTCCCACGGAACCACTTGCCAGCCCCATTAGTCTATTTTTACTATCAAACAGGTCATTTAACAAGATATTTATTCCTCTTGGCCATCATCCAAATGCGTTTTGACATTACTGCCCTGGGTCTGAACCGCTTAAACTGGAGGCTCTTAGAAACAGAAAAATCACCTTTTGACTTAAGTCTCCAGGAGCGCTGAGCCTCTCTTCACTTCTGTGGCATTAAATTCTGCTCTACTCTTAGAGCAGCCAAAACAAAAAAACCGTATGTTTTAAGAGAATTGTTGGAAGTCCAAGAGCTTAGGGGGTCACAGAGAGGCATTCCTGTCTGCTAGGTCCTGCTTCAACACGGAGCTGGCCTGAGAATTGAGGAGCTGTTCACTTCCAGAAAGAAAGAGATCTTCAGAGAGCAGCAAATGGAGAACTCTGGGCTTTAAAGGACAGTGATGCCTGGGGCCCCAGCTGAGCCTTGACTCCGAAGAGGGAGGGGTGCTTCCTCCTCCTCCCCGCCCCCAACAAAAGGCCTTCGCGGAACAGTGGAACACTGAGACCCCAGTGGCTTTGAAGCCAATCAATCAGGTGGAAGTCTGGACAAATCACGACTTGGCTGCCGCGACAGGTCTCCTCCACCCACCCAGTTGGATAAGCCCTCCTCATCCTCCTCCACCACCTTCGGAGCACAGCACAGCTAGGGGGCCAAAGGGACGTTCCTGTGATGCTCCTGTTTTCCAACTTTCCGAGCTTGTTGGTCTCCTGCAAAGCTGCTAGGGAAAGGGCAAGTTTGCAAAGCTCAGGATCTCAAGTCCTGGGGGAAGCCACAAAGACGCTCCAACGCCAGCCAGCAATGCTTAACCTCTTGTGGGGCAGACTGGAAACCGCCACGGCCACTCAGGCGGGAGACCCGGGCTCCGGCTGGTCCCGGCAGGCCAGGGACAGCAGGGCCCCTGGGGTCCGCGCGTCCCCCGCATCCCCCTCCCCGCGCACCTGAGCGGGGCGTGGGCACAGCGCCGCACTCAGGCCCTGCCCGCAGGTCCCTCGCCCGCCGCCCGCGCCGCGCCGCGCCGCGCAGCGCGCCGGCCGCCTGCAGCCACCGGGAGCGACGCGAGGAGAGGCAGCCTCAACACGGCGTCATGCTTCCTGCCACCACATTACGGCGAATCGTCACCAGGAGAGGAGAGCAGAGGGGAGAGCGGGGGAGGGAGGGGTGCAGCCACACGCAGACCCCAGGCTTCCAAAAAGCGCCGAGACGGGGCCACGTCCCGGTGGAGTCCCCGCGGGACCTGCCCGGTTCGCACAAAGCGCCGCAGTTTGGCCAAGAAGGCAGGAAGCCGGCCACAAAATAAATAAATAAAAAACAGAGTCGGGTCTACGTAACGCCCTGTCGAAAGCGGACGCCATATTTTTTTGTGGCTTATGTCGACATAGGGAAACGTAGACATGTTTTTCCTCCTCCTCCTCGGTCTGGCTTCCATTTATCCAAACTTGTAATCAAAACTATTTCATTAAAAAAAAATCTCCGTACTCCCCTCCCCGAAACCGCGGATTTCCTCCCACCCGCAAAAAAAAAAAAAAAAAAAAAAAAGGAAAAGAAAAAAGCCTGCACACCCCCCTCCCGCGCACCCCCATTCCTAACCCGGCCAAGTCCCATTAACGACACATTTTCGGGAGCGGCGGCGGCGGTGGGAAAGTTGGGCTGGAGTGGCGGGCGCCCGGCGTGTCGGGCTCCGGGCTGGCGGTGCCCGCTGCGGGTGCTCCGCGCCGGGGCGAAGTTTCTTACCTGCGCCGGGGCTGCGAACGCGGGGACCCAGGCTGGGAACGCGGAGACGAGGCACGGGCGTTCCAAAATGGAACTCTGCTGGCTCCCCCCACCCACTCCCCACTCCCCACCCGGCGCCCGACTCGGGCTCCGTGGGAAAGAGGTGGTGGTGGGGGAAAGCCAGCCTGGCAGACAGACAGACAGACAAACAGACAGAAAAAAGCCCCCGTACGGAGAACGGTTGGTCGAAAATTTTAAAAGAAAAAAAAAAAGAAAAGAAAAAGAAAAAAAAAAGAAAAGAAAAAAGAAAAAAAAGGGGGAAAATGCCTCGATCAGTGGGGAATCTACGCCAAAACCCACATGATCTGTAACGTCAGCATGCGTATTTGCATACGATACCACCACCGGAGCTGCCACCCGGGCTCGGGTTCCGCAGAAAGTTACAAAGTGAAATTCAGGCCCCTCTGAAGACTCCGGCAAAATGTCATGTTTAGGAGGGAGCTGCTGGTGGGGGGAGGCTGCCCCTAAAGGCTCAGACGAGTGGTCATCCCGGGTGTATGGGGGGGGGGTGCTTAAAAGTCTGAGTCCAGTAACGGACTCATTGGAATTTTTGCGGGAAGAGGTGGGGGGAGGCGCAAGCGAGATCATTGACTATTGAGCACGACCCGGCGCGCGGCCCCGGCCGTGCAATACCCATTTTCTTTATGAAAAGTTCAAGGTGTCACTGATGAGCTCAACAAACTGTTGATTCTCACCACGTGGAGTGGCGGACCGTGAGACCGCAGGGTGCTAGGGCTTGCCCGGCGCTAGCAACACCCCAGACTCCAGGTCCTCCTGCAGTGCGTGGGGGCAGAACGCGGGTGGGGTCGTCACGCGCCCTGGGCTCTGCCTGCGTTTTCGCCCGCCTTCTGGCGAAAGAAAATAATAACATACTTAAAAACTTTTTTTTTAAATCGAGATGCATTTTACTCCCGGAATAGTAATGAGAGGGCTTGGGAATAGGGCGGGGAAGAAGGCGCCCCACTTACATAATCACTTGAAGTTAGATCACTTTTGTTGGGGATTTCCGCTTGCGCCTGAGCTCAGTCTGGTTAAAGATCTTCAAACTTTTTCCCTCCAAGCCCATAAACAAACAAAGACACCCGGGGAGCTGACTTAAACTTGTGTGGCCCGAGTTCACAGCGATTCTCAGCTTCGGGAAAATGCACGCGCCTGCAGCGCGCACACTGGAGTGTCCCTCAGAAGCGAGACTGGTCATTTTCGGAGCTGGGACAGCCTCGTTCCCGGCGGGAGGAGTGTGTGTGGTGTGTGTGGTGTGTGGTGTGTGTGTGTGTGTGTGTGTGTGTGTGTGTGTGTGTGTGTGTGTTGTCTGCCCTTTGCAGCCCTGGGAACCGTGAACTAGCGACCCTGCTGCTGTGCTCCGGCGATCACGCAAGGTTAAAATTCTCTAAGGGAGCATCCGAGGGAAGATGACGGACCTAGCAACCTGTCTGAGTTGTGCATTCTTGCTCTTAGGGACCCTGTCCCCTTCGCAGATTCTGGGGGCGCTTGGGAATTTGTTGGGTGTGAGCGCGCTGGAGCCCATTGTAGCGGGGGCGGGGGGGCTAACTCTGGGACCCAGATTTGACACTAGGAGTTACTGGAGAAAACAGAGGGCTTGGGACTTGAAGACTGCGGAGTTACCTCCCATCCTGCGGATTAACAGGCGCATCGCGTTCGGGCTTCCCAGCCAGCTCTGCTCCGGGGAATTAGAACGAACTCTAGCGGCCGCTTGCGACTCCGCTCGGGGCGCCAGGACAGCAACAGGTGGCTGTGTGCTGGTTTGGGGGACTGATGGATGGTCACGACTTTGGGGAGCCTCTGCTGGCATTTTTTTCATATTAGTTTTTTTTTTCTATTTAAGATTAAATCAGCGCGCATGCAAATTTTCTTACTTACCTTCCAGCTTTAGTTGGGTTATTGCTAACTGAGGGTGGAGGGGTTGCCTCTCTTTTCTCCCTTCCCCCACCCCCGTCTCTGTCGGTCTGTCTTTTTCTTCCTAGATGGGTTTAAAAGTCCAGAGAATCGAATTTTGACTGTGGATTGGCCTTAGTGCTTCCTTCCTCACTAGAGAGACAAAATCCGATGGGGTTCAGATCTTCGTTGGTGACTATAATCCGCATAGTGCCCTGTCTTTCTCAGACTCATCTGATACCTATGATCTGAGAGTCTTGTCAACTTTTATCCAACACCAATATTGGGGGATGTTTAACTGAGTTGGGTGATTTTTGTCAACTCTACACAATCTAGGATCACCTGGGATGAAGAGACCTCAATTGAAGAATTCCCTACACCAAATTGGCCTGTGGGCATATCTATGGGGCATTTTCTTGGTTGAGGTGTGGGCAGGAGCAGCCTACTGTAAGGTGCCACTCAGGGTCAGGTGGCCTTGGGTTGTATAAGAAAGCAAGCTGAGCCTTTATGCCCTGTGTTTCAGTTTCTGCTTCCAGGGTGTGTCATTAGTTCCTGCCTTCCCTTCCCTTGATGATGAACTTTAACCTGTAAGCCCAATAGACAGACCCTTTAACCTCTCAATTGCTTTTGGTCATAGTGTTTTACAATCTCAACACCAATAGTAACTAGGACACCCTACTTAAGGGTGTGCCAGAATAAAGGACAAATAGACAATAAACTTGTCACCAGCTCAACACTTCTCACCACTTATCTTGTTATGCCCTTCCAGGTCATTCCGCCAACAGCCCCAGCCCTTTAAAATTAGGTAAACTCAGCATGCTGTTTCCATGGAAATTGCCGAAACCTTAAAGAAGCAATTCCTATTTTGAGGCTCCACTTCCTCTTGATGAGCAATTACTTAGGAAGCTTCTCTATAAGAGAGATTTTCCTTGCCACCTGCTTCCAGCTGGGTAACAGGTTGTATGTAGATAGCATGGGGAAAGCCAGGGTGAGGGAAGCTAGTGACCCCAGGAGGATCTGTATCTTCAGGGTGCACATCTCCCAAAGATGGGAGGGGTGAGGGCTTCTGTGCTGTGATGTCTTTAAATGGTCCAAAATTTAATAGGCATTGGATTCTCAGTGCTGAAGCAAAAACAGTAAGGCTCTTAGAGGTTAAGAGCACACAGAGGATGGAATTTAGTTCTTAGCACTCACACTGGACAGTTCACAGACTGCTGATAACTATGCCTGTAACTATTATAGGAGTTATTTTCCCCTTCTTTGGCCTTCCTGAGTACCTGTGCGAATGCGCAAGCACACATACAGGAGAGTGATGCTTTTGTTAAATGCTACAACCCTATTTTGTTTCTAGATGGGTGGGTAGATTTCAGGAGTGTTGAGACCAATATTACAAGTGTGATGTTTACTGGTGCTTTTTGTACATGTGCTGGCTAATACTTAATCCTTATAGCAATGCTATGCTCAAAAGGTTTTGTCTCAGACTTTCTCTAGATTTTAAAAAATCATTGAGGACTCCATACAACTTTTATTTATGTGGGAATATATATATATATATATATATATATATATATATATATATATATATAATTTAAAATTCATCCTCAAAATATTTTATTGACATTCATTGGTTTTACAAAGCAAGTGATTACACACACACACACACACACACACACACACACACACACACACACTATTTTGATCATATTTATCCCTTGTCACAATCTCCATCACCTGCTGGTTCCCTTCCCAGACCCTGTCTGTCTATCTATCTATCTATCTATCTATCTATCTATCTATCTATCTATCTATCTATCTATCTAATGTCTGTGTGCTCAGATGCATGTGGCATAACTCTCATATATCTGGTGGCAAGTGTCTTTATCCACTGAACCATCTTGCCAGCTCTACCTTCTACTTTTATGTTCTTAGAAAAAAAAATCTAGATTCTGTATATGAGAAAACATGCACATTTGTCTTTCTGACTCTGGCTCATTTCTCTTAACACATTTTTTTCCAGGTCTGCTTATTTTTCCTCCAAAGAAGGAAGGAAGGAAGGAAGGAAGGAAGGAAGGAAGGAAGGGAGGGAGGGAGGGAGGGAGGAAGGAAGGAAGGGAGGAAGGAAGGAAGGAAGGAAGGGAGGAAGGAAGGAAGGAAGGAAGGAAGGAAGGGAGGAAGGGAGGAAGGAAAGAAGGAAGGGAGGAAGGAAAGAAGGAAGGAAGGAAGGGAGGGAGGAAGAAAAGAAGGAAGGAAGGAAGGGAGGGAGGAAGAAAAGAAGGAAGGAAGGAAGGGAGGGAGGGAGGGAGAGAGAGAGAGAGAGAGA
The DNA here is from genome assembly GCA_902729485.2 of Mus minutoides. Classification (NCBI taxonomy): domain Eukaryota; kingdom Metazoa; phylum Chordata; class Mammalia; order Rodentia; family Muridae; genus Mus; species Mus minutoides. Next base: position 297,777 of record LR750554.1, on the reverse strand, counting down.
GAGAGAGAGAGAGAGAGAGAGATACACAAAACAATTGTCAGACATGCTTCCCATCAGACACTGCAAAGCATTGTCCCGACATGTCATGCAGTCTGCTGACACCTGTGAGAGAAAAAGTCAGAAGGGCAAGAAAAATTCCAGCTTCATGAAAATAAATTTGACTTTGAGGATTTCATGAAAGGCTCTTGAGTGTGTGTGTGTGTGTGTGTGGTTTCCAGAGTCTCTGGGCCTCATGTTATTTATAAGCTCTGTTGATGGTGTGTGCCCCATCCTCACTGCACAGATGAAGAGGCACAGAGAGCTGTAGTAACTTGCACAGGCAAGTGGTAGAAACTAGGCTTTGTGGGTTCCTTAGAATACAGAGGCAGAATTCATAATCCTACCCAGCCCCACCTCAGCAGGAACAGCCTTACTGCTTCTCGGGACTGTCTTCCTTAACAGTGAACAGGACTTACTGGGCGCTAGGCATTGCTTATCAAATCCTTAGACTCCCTTTGCTTGTAATCATGATTTCCCCACTGTATTAATGACAAGAATTTAAGGATCAGGAAGGTTAAGAAATGTCCCCAAGCCGGGAGTGGTGGCGCTTTAATCCCAGCACTCCGGAGGCAGAGGCAGGCGGATTTCTGAGTTCGAGGTCAGCCTGGTCTACAAAGTGAGTTCCAGGACAGCCAGAGCTTCACAGAGAAACCCTGTCCCGAAAAACAAAACAAAACAAAACAAAACAAAACAAAACAAAACAAAACAACAAAAAAGAAATGTCCCCAGGGGTCTGAAGAGATGGGTTAGCAGTTAAGAGCACTGGCTGCTCTTCTAGAGGATCCAGGTTTGATTTCCAGCACCCACTTGGCAGCTCACACCAATCTGTGACTCCAGTTCCTGGGTGCTCCCTTCTCATCTCTGTAGGTAGCAGGCACACACAGTGCACACACATGTAAAAAAAACATACACATAAAATATAAAACAAATCTTTAGAAGGAGAGAAACTTCTCCAAGGTCACACAGCAATCCCAGCTAGTATTAGACCCTGAACTCCAAGTTTTGCCCTGTGTCTTCAGAACCAAGAATGAGAGACCACCAACCTTTTCTCAATACCTATGTTAGGAAAGGGTGATATTCACTGTACAGTGTGTTGAAAGGAATCCCACAGTGCTCTTGGGCACGAGCTGAGACTTACAGTGTTTCCAGCTTGATAACACAAGCCTGACTTAGTAGCAAGTTGAACTTGCTTAGAGTGTGCAACCAAAAGTTTGCAAAGTGGAGAAAGTCAGAGCTTATTATCTGTTTGACTTTACTGGCTGGCTTGGACCTTGAGTCAACTTTGCAAGGGAGGCAGAGTCGCCATGATCATCAGGTTATAGAGGATGCCATTGAAGGCTTGTAAAGATAATGATAGTAATTAGTTTAAACTCATGGACTAAGTTCAGAACTATGACTTAAATCCAAACTTTTATTTAAAAATTGTTGTTATTATTATAATTATTAGTGTGTGTGTGTGTGTGTGTGTGTGTGTGTGTGTGTACAGGCATACACCTTCTACATTGTTTTTAAAGCAGAGCTTCTCTTGTTTCTGATGTTGCCCAAAACTCCAGATTAGCTGACCTGTGAGTTTCTGGCTTGTTTTGTCTTTGCCTCCCGTTTTATAGATACAGACCTCCACATCCAGATTCTAATGTGGGTTTAGGGACTGAACTCAGCTGATCAGTCTTACTTGCACATCAAATGGTTTTACCTTCCAAGTCATCACCCTGGCCCAGACCCTAGTCTCATAATTGAAAGTCATCTTCTTGTGTGTGTGTGTGTGTGTGTGTGTGTGTGTGTGTGTGTGTGTGTGTTTGTAGGGGGTAGGAGGCAGGATCTCACCATGTAGCCAAAGCTGGCCTTGAACTTTGCATCTTTTTGTTTCTGTGCCACTATATCTAGCTGGTCATTTGTTTTGCCCTAAGTATAGCCTTTCATAGAGACATTGTATTCTTTTTTTTTTTTTTTTTTTTTGTAGAAGTGTGGATACAATTACCACCAGGAACAGTGGCTTCCTGTTATGTACTTATTGGTTCATTTATTCATTTGTATCCCTACAATAATCTAAGGTTCATGCGTGCAGGAACTTTGTTTAGTTCAGAGTAAAGAACCCTAGAAATCAGAATTGCTCTCAATGCCCAGGATGGATTCCCAAGTTACTGTTGAATGAATGAATGAATGAATGAATGAAGTGAAGCACTGTTCTTCAAGAGCATACAGTTTCTGGGGCTGCAGATGTAGGTCACGGATAGAGTACCTGCCTTAGGTGGTGAGGCTCTGGGTTTGATCTCCACAACACAAACACACCAACTACACATCTTCTGCTTACTTGGAATGGACACACAAGGACTGTTCTCGCACCCCAACCACCCGGGGAAAGGCTTCTGCTTCTGGGCTGTGGGGGCTGCGTGTTTGGTGAGACAATGTACAGACAGGCAGTCCTCACCCAGATCTCCAGCATGAGAACAATGTCTCTGTTCTGGTCCCTTGGTGTCTCTTTCTGTCTTGCTAACACGCTCATTTTACAGGTGCACAGACTGAGGTTCCTGGTAATGACGCCAAGTCTAGACCCCAAGCCTCCCAACTTCTGTCTGGTGTTCACACCCCTACAGATTTGCTTGCAAACAGAACCTGCAGCTAACATACAGCAACAGAACTATGTATTCAGTAGATATGCAAAGGAGCTAAGATACATCAGTATGCCTGAGCAGTGTGGGAAGACTTGTGGGAGAAAGAAACACCTGCTCCAAGCCGCGATGGAGGCATATGGGTCTGCAACTCTGCCTGGAAAGTGGGGAAGTCATGCCTGCTGGCTTCTTTAGATGATTTTCATGAGCACTCCATAAGACACTCCATAGGGACTGTACGCCTTTACTCGTACAAGAGCTTAAGTACTTGTCACAATATACTGCTGCACCATTGACCAGTCAGTTACATCTCTGGGGCAGAGGCTCTGGGATTTGAATCTGGGCTCCATTGCTCACTTCTCGGTACTTTACAACCTTTAGCTATGAAGAGTAAGTGGGGACAATGGTAAACACTCAACTCCTAGGAATGTTGAGATAATTAATGCAAGCTATTGAGCCTTCAGGCTCCACCTACTTTGAGGGATCAGAAAATAAAACCTATTAGTCGCACTTCTCATATAAAAGTTAATATATATTCATTGCTGACATTTAGAAAAGTTTCATCTAGTTTTTGTTGAAGGGATCCCACATTAGATAAATATAAAGGCAACAAATAAGCAAAATGGATTAATGATATTTACATTATTAATAGCATAGTATGTTATCATATAATGTCATGTATGATATACAAACAAATGTAAATAAATTATATAAATAATAGATAGACAGCAACGATTTGTGCCACACAGCAGAAGGCAATATAAGCATTTCCCACACAATCTAATTTAGATTTTTTTAAAAACAGTTTGTTTATTTTCATTGTTATTATTTTTATGTGCATTGGTGCCTGCGTGTATGTCTGTGTGAGGGTGTCAGATCCCCTTGTGTTGGGTCACCTGGAACTGGAGTTACAGACAGTTGTAAGCTGCCATGTGAGTGTTGGGAATTGAACCTGGGTCATCTAGAGGAGATTAAGTGCTCTAAGCACTGAGCCATCTCTCCAGCCCTACAATTAAGGTGGTTTTTAAAATAAAATTTTTATTTTTTATTTTTAAGTGTCTACTTTGTTCCTCACGACCCTTTCCATGCTGGAGATGCAGAGTTTAAACTACTTGATCAGATAATATGTTAATATATAATATAATAGCCCATCCCATTTTCATGGGATGTAAACTCCAAGATTCTCTCTCGATGCCTGGGGCACCGAGCTTCTGTACACACTACAGATTTCCCAGACCCACTCAGCACCACCCCTCCATGTACACACACAAGGCTGGTAAAGCTGGGTGAAAGGATAGGAATTGTTGAGCCAATAATTGGATGAGAGATGAAGGGACCACTTAGAAGCTGCAAGAACATTTCATGTGGCTGTGATGTTAAAAAAAATTTTCATGATGGATATATCCCCTATATGGTAACTGGGTTTCATCATTAAAAAACTATATGCTGGGCTGGAGAGATGGCCCGGTGCTTAAGAGCACTGACTGCTCTACCAGAGGTCCTGAGTTCAATTCCCAGCAGCTACATGGTGGCTCACAACCATCTGTAATGGACTCTGATGCCCTCTTTTGTCTGATGTGTCTGACGACAGCTTCAATGTATTCATATAAATAAAAATAAATACATGTTTAAAAAGTGTATGCTATCTTTTTGGAGAATGAATTTTCCTATGTTGGGTTAGAAGGTAGCCTCAAATTCATTCTATAACTCAGGCTGGTCTTGAACTCACAATCTTCCCGCTACATCTGTCCATCTGCTGGTTTGCATATGTGTGCCATGCATCTGTCTTACATACTTTTTGCTGCTAATCTTAATGCTGTTGTAATAATGTTTACTGCGAGGTTGAACAACAGCATTGCACCTGTCACAACAGGGTAGTTTATGTTGCAGTAACAAATAGCTCTCGGACCTCAATAATTTATAATCACAGGGATCTACTTTTTGCCCTTACAACAGTATATCCATGAAGGATCAGCAAGAAAATAGGCCATCATAAGCACCCAAGGGCTCAGGGTAACAAAGAATTACAGAGTGCACAAAATGTTGCTAAATTGTTGCACAATAGGGAAAAGATCTTTTACCGACAGTTAAATGTTTGGCTGGGAGGTAACATATGTTGTTCTCACTTACAAATCATTGGTCAGAACCAACAGAAAGGTTAGCCACATGGGTTCGTGGAAGTGGTATTTGCATGGGAATGTGGGCAATGAGAAATATTTGCTTGAATACATCAGAGCCATCAGAAATACCAAGTACGGTTACTTTGATCTCATATGTATCATTTCATTGAATCAACAAAAAGTACTTTTTTTTGGCCTTCTTTTCATTTTGTAGAGAAACTGAGAGTTCACAGGCTTAAGTATCTTGCTCAAGATCATCTTGCTATTAAGTGATGTAGATGAATTTAAATGTAATCCTACCTGGTTTCTGGTAATAGGCTCCTAAAATACTGTCTTTGACCACATGGGGTTAACTGGTTTTCTACTACTGGGCATGAGGTAACTGCATTTGTTTCCAATGGAAAATCCTGTGCTTTTTTGTTTGTTTGTTTGTTTGTTTGTTTTGTTTTTTGTTTTTTTAAACCACTCCAATGGTTTTCTTAGGATAAATTCATTTGGTTGAAATACACATGGGATTCCAAAGTAAAGTTTCTTTACTAGCAAGAACTAAAGGCTGGCTGGCAAGATGGCTCTGCAAGCCAAGGCTTCTGCTATCTCATCTGATGACCTGTGAGACCCAGAACACACGTGGTGGAACGAGAGAACTCACTGTTGCAACTTGTCTCTTGACCACCATTACAAGCACCCTGTGGCAATGCCTGCATGTGCACACATGTACATATAAGTAAACTAATATAAATAAATAGTGTAATTACATAATTTCTTAAATGGAAGCTTTGGTAAGTGTGATGTTCTCTCAAGAAGTCTTCCGTTAATCTTTCCTTCCCTTGCGTGACCTCTCAGATCAACCCACCCCACCTGCAGGGTCATGAGATGGTAGAATGGTACTTATTTAACTAAGTCTTTGGGTGGCTCACTTTACAGCCATAGATCTGTGAAGTAGGAGCTATTTTCCCTGCATTGATGTCTATACCCTCTGTCTGGATATTATGACTCTCCTTGCCAAACTCCACAGTCTGTGCTGTTCAGAGATCCCAGATCAGTCCAGCGCAAGAGAAAAAGGGCCTCTTGCTCTGTGATGCTTGGGCCAGCTACTCTTCTGAGTCAAACCTTTTCTTGGTATCAGTTGTTTCTTAACAAACTGATAAACTTATCACACACAGGTCTTGATCCTAAACAGATGAATGCTCTTAGATGATATTTGTCAAGCACAGCTAAACAGTGGGTGCTGGAGTTAAGTCCCTCAGAGCCTCCTGCAAGTTGAGTTGTGAATTCCAGGGACACAGCTTCCATGGGTCATTGCCCATCCTGAGCTGGGCTATTCAGTAATGCAACTCTGTTTACTTATTATTTATTATATTAATAAAATAATAAATATTTATTAATATATTAACATATATAAATCATATAATAAATATATATGAAAGTAAAGTGTAACTATATCACTTTCTTCTCTCCTTTTCTTTCCCACCAATCCTTCCTGTGTACCCTGACTTGTTTTCTCTCAAATTCATAGCTTCAATTTCTTAAATTGTTTAAAATTTGGTTGCACAATAGCAGTGATCATCCCTGAAATCATACACATACAAGTCACATACAGAGTAAGCAGGTTGTATTTGCATATTTAAGTGTGTGTGTGTGTGTGTGTGTGTGTGTGTAACAATTAGTTATACTTTTTAACTAACCCCTCACTCTTCTGTAACTAACACCCAACTAGTTTTTGTGGAATTGTTTTTTTTTGTTTATTACTGGTCCCTTAACAAGGTCAAGTAGATGTCTGTTCACATTTCCCCAGGAAAAGTCACAGTGTTCCTGCTGTCTGGATGATCAAGAAGATGTGAGATCAGAGGTCAGGGCATTTGGTGCTGTACTTGAGTAGTGTTCTGAGCATGGATAGTAAAGTCCAGGGGAAACTGACTGAGAGTTAGAACACATGCCCTATCCCATTGCTTGCCCTGTAAAAATAATATGTTACCCCCTCTATTTCCCCTGTTCTGAATTTGGATGAATTGACAAGCACTTTGACCAACAGTCTGAGGCAGAAATAATTCTATGTAAATTTCAAGACTAAGAAAAGAAGGAGCAGCTGGCACAGTGATATAACTAGGGTCTAGTGTCTGCAGCCACCATGTAAGGACTGTGACTCACTGGAGGGTGCCATACTGTGAGGTCACCTCTGCAAGCAGGGAGAGGTTCCATGCAGGTGCCAGAGTCCACAGCCCCAGCTGGGTCCCATCCTGTCACTGTCATCAATTATGGGACTTGGAAGTGATGGTGACTCTGGCTGATTCCAGAGCTGTCTGGTTGCTGAGTCACTTCTGGGCACTGAGACAGGGTTTCTCTGTGTAGCCCTGGCTGTCCTGGAACTCACTCTGTAGACCAGGCTGGCCTTGAACTCAGAAATCCATCTGGCTCTGCCTCTCAAGTGCTGGGATTACAGGTATGCACCACTGCTGCCCGGCTTGGGTACTGGGTCCTAATTAACGGATGGACAAGACTTTGCAGAGCAGAGTCAAGTCCTGCCCAAGTTTGAGCCAAAGAAGTACTGAGTGTTATGGTAAGTTGTGATGTCAACCTGACTGGATGAACAGATGCCCGGGAATGGCGGAAGGCTCTAGTGTGCTTTGGGGGCCATTTTTGGAGAGAATTGACACATCACACAGTCACTGAGAAGAGGAACCTGCCTTGCATGTGGGTGGCACCTTCCAAACAGGCAGCCTAAATGAAAATGAAGCTAGTGTGTGAGCGCCTGCGCACCCCTTTCTTTCTGTGACTGCTGCTCTTGTTAGCCCGTGTGAGACTCCATCTTTGTCAGACCCTCCAGGTGGATTCGATACAAGCAGTTCTCCAGGGAGCTCCCAGCCTTAAGCACAGATTATGACTGCTGCATCCAACTTCTTGGATTGGGCAACTACGTGGACTATTGATTATCATGTAAGCCAATCCAGTGAACCCCCTTGTATCATGGCTGCCCTCTGTTGCTCCTGCTTCGCTATGGAACCTAAAGCCATAGGCATGATAACATGGTAGTTTATGCTTAAACAGTAATCTGTGAAGGGAGGGGACTGTAGGTTGATCAAAAGTACCATTTATGATATGGAAACAGAGTAATGCCCTACCACAGGGTGGTTTAAATCCTAATCCCTGGCACCTGTGAGTGTTCCTGTATATGTCAAAGGGGACTTTAAAGATGTGGTGAAGAATCTTGAGATGGGAGATTATCCCATAACATCGTGGTGAGTTAATTCCTGTACAAGTTTCTTAAGGACATAAAAAGTTCTTTTTTTTCTTTATAAGGAGATAAGAGGTAGTGGAAGTAAGGTGTCTCAGTGATGTCCATAGCCTCTAGAATAAGAGAAGGCAAGAAACCAAAGCTCTCTGAGGTTTCCATCAAAGGGTGTACTTCCATCAAATCAAGGCCTTGGTTTGGGCCTTTGAGATCCATGCTAGATCTCTAAACTCTTTAAATGGTAAACTCTCTGTGTTGTTTTGGGCCACCAGCTTGAGGTAGTCACTTACAGCATCCATAGGAAATGAGAAGAGGGATGTGAAGGCGATCTGGCTGCGACATCTGTCACCCCATTGATCGCCAGGGTTGATTCGACTGATCTGGCTGGCTAGGCGGGTGTCCCCTTCCTCCCTCACCGCTCCACGTGCGTCCCTCCCGAAGCTGCGCGCTCGGTCGAAGAGGACCACCTTCCTCGAATAGAGGAGGACTGGTCTTCGGTCAAGGGTATACGAGTAGCTGCGCTCCCCTGCTAGAATCCAAACAAGCTCTCAAGGAAATGAGAAAAGATGGTGTTGATGTGGTGATGAGTGTAAGGGAGGCCTTGCAAGGGGAGCCCCAACTTGACTCAGTAGAGTTCCTCGGGAACCAGGAACTGCGAAACAAAGGGGTGGTGGCTCCTCAGAAGGCCACAGTGTGGGCAGATGAACCAAACCAAAAACCTACTTCCAAACAAATAAATCCAGTCTCTACATAGATTCCCCAGAACTTATCCTATCTCTGCGTGGAAAGGAGATAAGGAAGGAAGCTGAATTGCCCAAGTTTGCTTCTCCCACGAGAGCTGGATGTGAGCACAAAATACAAATAAAATTGTACTACCCAAACTGACAACACCCTAAATCTTGAACGTCTGAGTTACAGACTTTGATTCTTATCTGAAATGCACCTAGCAGAATATGTTCTTCTCAGGGCAGTGCATGTAGATTCGTGGTGATTATGTTGAAACCCATTTACCAGAATCATTTTTTTTTCTGTGATCTATTAAGAATTGGTTGACAGCAGTCAGGCATGGTGGTATCTCCTGTGATCCCAGCACTAGGAAGACAGAAGCAGTTGGAAGCCAGTCTGAGCTACACGAGACTCTATTTGAGAGAGAGAGAGAGAGAGAGAGAGAGAGAGAGAGAGAGAGAGAGAGAGTTGATTGATATTATGGAAAGTATTAAAAGGTTTTTGAAAAGTACATACTTTGGAAGCTGGAATGTGGCTTATTAGGTAAGAGCACTTGTTATGTAAGCAAGAAAACTTGAGCTCAAATCCCCATGTCTACATGAATTCTGGGTCTGGCCACCATGTATCTGTAACCGCCATATTGGGAAGCAGAGCCTGTTGTGTCTGGGAGCTTGCTAGCCAGCCAGACTAGGCTAAACAACAATCTCCAGGTTCAGTGAGAGATGGAAAATGACAGAGGAAGATGAATACGTTCTGCTCTGGCATCTACACACACACACACACACACACACACACACACACACACACACAAGGGTATGCACACTCAAACACATGTGTACATACACACCGAACACACATTCATACACGTATGGACACAAAAGCTACAAATTCTGATCCAGAAATAATTTGGTTCACAAGAAGTCGCAGGATATAGTAGTACCCAGAGATCTTCTGCACTCTCTCCCATCACCCCATGATAATCTTGTAGAAGTTGCAAACAAGTATTACTATCTTATCAACACAAGTTTTATTTGGATTTTATCAGATTTTGCATGCACTTTTTTATGTCTATGGAATTTAATGGTTTCTTTTGCAGTTCCTCAAAGTTGTTCTTTGACATGATTGTGGCTTTGTAGCAGAGGATCCCTTGGGTAGTCCCTTTATAGCCCCACTTTCATCTCTGTCCTCTTCCCATTCCCGGGAAACCACAGATCTCTTTATTTCATCACCTCAAGAATCATCTGTAAATGAAACCATACAATCTGTGACCTTCTGGGATTGACGTTTTCCATTTAGAATCACTTTCTGTGGTTTTATTCCAGTTGTTCCATGTTCCAATGGTTTATTTCTTTTTATTCTTAGGAATTTCTTTTTGTTATGGATTTAGTATGTTGGAGGAGATCTAAGTTGTTTTCCTGTTTTGCATATTATGAATAAAGAAGTGTTAAATGTTTGTGTTCCCATTTTTATACGGTAAAGTATAAGTGTTTGTCCTTGCAATGGCTCGTTCACAGAGTAATTTCATGTTTGCTTTTGGAAGAAAGTGCCCAACTATTTTTCAAACTGGACCTCAGTATTTGGTAGTCAATCTTGTCTGCATCCAAAGTACTTTTTAGTGATTGTCCTGATTAGCTTTAAATGTCAACTTGACACAACCTTGTTGTCTGAGAGGAAAACCTAGTTTGAAGACTTATATAGATCAGATAGGCCTGTGGGCATGGCTGTAGGGGATTGTCTTGGTTGTTAATTGAGGTAGGAGGGTCAGCCCTCCATGGGCAGCACCATTCCCTAGGCAGGTGATTCTGGGCATTATAAGAAATCTAGCAAAGCATAAAGCAATGAGAAATCCATCAAAAAGTGTTCCTCCCTGGTTTTTGCTTCAAATTCCTGACTTGACCTCCCCCAATGACTTTGAAGTGTGAGCTGAATCCAGCCCCTTTCTTCCCTAAGTTAATTTTTCAGCAACAGAAAGAACCAGAGCACAGTGATGTACATACAGTGATGCCCATACATACAGTGATGCCCATACAGTGATGTATATACATACAGGGATGCCCATACATACAGTGATGCCCATACAGTGATGTATATACATAAAGGGATACCCATACATACAGTGAGCCCATACATACAGTGATGCACACACAATCATGATTCACATACTCTTCATAGCAGCTGTTCAGATGGGCATATTGTGAGAGTTCATTGTGGCTTTAACTTACATTTTCTAATTGCTATATATTAAACATTCTTTCTGTGCATATTAATTAGTTATATATGAAAAAATGTATTTCCTTAGTAGGTTGTTTATTTTTATACTGCTGAGTTTTAGGAGTGTTTTATATATTCTGGATATTATTCCTCTTCAATATGCTATCTGCACTCTGTTCCATTCTGTAGTTGGCTTTCCCACTTTCTTGACACATTGTTTTACAGAGAAAAGTTTTTCTTTTTTTTTTTTAAACTTTTATACTTTATTTATATGAATACATCGTAGCAATAGACACACCAGAAAAGGGTATCAGATCCCCTTACAGATGGTTATGAAACACCATATGGTTGCTGGGAATTGAACTCAGGACCTCTGGAAGAGCAGTCAGCGCTCTTAACCTTAGAGCTATCTCTCCAGCCAAGTTTATATGTTTTGAAGAAATATAATTTTTATTTATTTTTCTTTGTAGATCTTTTTTGGTGTTATGTCTATGAATTTTTTGTTTATTCTTAGGTCTCAAAAGTTTTCTCTTATGTATTATTCTGACACTGCTATGATTTGTGTTTGCCTGAGGCCTATATTTAGTTAATTGTTTTCAAGAATGAGAATAATTTCCATCCTGAGTAGAAATTTGTTCAACATGACATATACTATTTTCCCTCCTCTGAATTACTGTCTTAGTGGTTTTTAATTCTGAAAACAAACAAACAAACAAACAAACAAACAAAACAAAACCTACTGTTACCAAAAACCAAGACAGGAAGGAAAGGGTTTATTTAGCATACATTTCCAGATTGTTCTGTAGAGAAATTTTAACCCAGCAACATGACTGCTATGGCAAGGGATCACATTCAAAGATCCTCAAGATCTGTGTGATCCAGTGGGAATGCAGACATGCCACATACCTTTAATCCCAAATAATGTAAGTAAAGTTAGTTTGTAGAAGGAAGCCGCCATGTGTGAAAGTGACATCTAATTGTGGGGCAGCCAAAGTGATGAATCAGAGAAAGATTTGACAGAACGAACAGAATGAGTCAGAGATAAGGTACAATCAACTCTCAGGAGAACAGTCAAGAAAGAGAGGAAACTGAAGAGAGCAGGGAGGGAGGGAGAGAGAGAGAGAGAGAGAGAGAGAGAGAGAGAGAGAGAGAGAGAGAGATTTGGGGACAGTTTTACAGAGACAGGTTGCAGGTACAGACAGAACAAGCCAGAGAATGAGAAAGAGCCAGAAGATTAGAACATACGGCCAGAGTTAGTTTGAGGCCAAGCAGAGCAATTCAGTCAGAAGCCAAGAAAAGCCAGTTTGAATCAGTTAGCTTAGAGAGGAGTTTTGGTCAGAATATCTGAGTTGAACCAGCCAGTCAGAGTTCAGAAAGAGCTCGAAAGGGTGAGCTTATTCAGTAAGATGACAATTACATCTGGCAAACAAAAGATACGTTTACAAGTATGTAGACCAAAGGACCTCTTTAACAGTTGGTTCTCTCCTGCTGTTGGATTTAAGGATGGAACTCAGGTTATCAAATTTGTGTGGCAAGAAGTAATTTTATTGAGTAAGCTATATCCATGCCACTAGGTGTTTTATTTTCAATATAGTCTCTGTATGGTGTTGGTATGACATAATTTGAGCTACATCAAATGAACACGATATCCTTTTCATTTCCAGAGAGATGCTGTACAGAATTATTCTAGTTTCTCTTTAAGAGGGTTGTCCAGTGAGGACTTATATACATGGAAAGTAAATTTCCTCTTCTTTTTAAAAAGTTTTAAATTAATTAATTAAATTTTCTTGAAATCTATACAGGCATTCAGGTGTTTTATAATAAAAGAACAGTGGTGGCTTCTGTTTTTAAAGGAACTCATTCAGTGAGTTTGAGTTGCTACATTGATGTATACAGTGCTTGTAAGGAGCTTCAGAAGTCAGCTCAAGACACCACAAAGACCACGTTCTCAGCACCAAGGAGATTCGTTTGTCCCAGAAGGACAGAGGGTACGGATAAGGGACAAAGAAGAGATAAAGGAAGAGGGAGAAGGGGAACAAAAGAGAGGGGAGAAAAAGGGGCAAGGGAGAGAGGCAATGGATATTTATTCTGGGGACACGAAGAACTGCTTCTGGATAGTGAGGAAACAGAAGTGTCATTTAGGCAAATGGAGAAAGGGGGAAACCCTATGTCATGATGAGGTGTTTAATTTTAAGTGGCCATATTAATTAGGTGAGTCAAGGGGGCTTTAGTTTGCTGAACTTCAATACTTTGATATCTGGTCCTCAGGTGAAGAAATTGGTCATACACATGTGTAAGCTAATGATTTGTAGCAAGGCAGAGGGAATCGGGGAGAAAGGAGAGGCTATGCTCGAGTAGCCTGTGTTCTTTTAGAGCTCTGATGTTTTCTGACTCTCTAGTGGTACTTTGTTCTATTCCAGAAACACTGGTGATCTCTATCCTCTCTTTTCTTCTGTGTTAGTCTTATTGGTTTGTTAATTTCATGCTTGTAAACAATTTTTGTTCCATTAGTTTATTGATTTCTGGTTCTGCACTAAAATATAATTCCTTCTTGAGTTGTTTTTCTTACTTTTTCCAGGTTCCTGATACAGGAGCTTAAAATTTTTATTTGATACTTTCTCCCCCCCTAAATTATGTATTCAATTTTATAAACTTGCCTTCAGCACTATTTTAGATGTGTCTCACAACTTGGTACTTCAAGTGTCAGTCTGTACTTCCTTTTAAACCTCCTCTTTGATCCATGGGATATGGAGAAGAACATTGTTTAGTTTTCAAGTGCTCAGAAGTTATTCCGTTATCTTACTGTGTTTGTTTCTAGTTTGACTCCACTGTGGTTGGAGAAATACATTATGCAGGGTTTTTACTATTTTAACTTTGTTAAAGCCTTTGTGGCCTATCATATGGCATAACTTACAGTATGCTTCGTGAACACTAAAAATGTGAATTTTGTGGTTTTGAGTTAGTCTACAAATGTCTATCCAGTCCTGTTTGTTGGTTGATAATATTATCGAGTTGCTTTTTTTTTTCTAGTTAGATTGAAAACACGATTGTTGAAATGATGCTGTTGAAATCTTCAGATATCATTATGAATCTGTCCAATTACTTTTCCATTCTGTTGGATTTTGCTACTCTGCTTTTTGGTGTATACACAATAATCCCACTCGGATTCACTCTGCCTGCCTTACATTATTGGATAGAATAGCATGTTTCTATTATATACAACAACATGCTTTGAAGTATATATAAATTGTAGAATGATTAAATATAACTAATTAAGAAATGCAAACACATGTAATTATCGTTCTTTCTCTCCCCGCCTCTCTGTGTGTATGTGTGTACAATTGTAACTCTGCTTTTTTTCCCCTCTGAGTCAGAGTCTTACTGTGTAGGTCAGGTTGGTCTTGAATTTAGAATCCCCCTGCCTCAGCCTTGAGAAGATTGGTATTATAGATCTGTGAGGCCACATCTGTTTTTGTCTTTGCACTTTTAAAGAATTAACTATAGTCACTTTGCTGTGTAGTACGTCTTTTGAACACTTCCCTCTGAACTGTGATTGTAAGTCCTTTGACCAGTCTTTCCCCATGTTTCTTCTTCTCACTGTAATTCTGCACTTGATCCTAGCCAAGAGGTACAGAGGCGATTATCACTGTACCATCTGATAAGCAGCATTTGACTCTCTACCTCCGTGAAATAAGCTTTTAAGAGTCCACATACTAGGAAAATTATGTGACAGTCTTGTGCCTTCCTTATTTCACTTAACATAATGTACACTTGTTTATTCATATTGTCACAAATAATAGAATTCCATTCTTTTTTCAATGGATGAGTCACATTTCACTGTGTATATACACATTTTTCTCCATCTGTTTGCTGATAGTCAACTGGGGTTGATCAGTGTTTTGGTTATTATAAATACTGTTACAATGAACAGAAATTATAGATACAAATATTAAGAAAAGCAACCTCAATGTTAGTCACACTTTGAAAATTTGCCACGACAATTTGAACATTCCTATGTCATGTATTCCTTTACAAATTTAATTTAATAGCCATATTATCTTTTAACTTCCATATATTATTAAAATGTTTTGAATTTAATTGTGTGCTAGTGGTTTATTGTTTGTTTGCATTTTGGAGATAGAGTCTCACCATGTAGCCCTATGTGCCCTAGAACTCACTATATAGACCAGATTGGCCTCAAACCTACTGAGATCTGTCTGCCTCTGCCTCCCAAGTGCTGGCACTAAAGGTATGTGCTATCAGGCTTTGTCTACTAGTAGTTTTAGGCTTTCAGATTTTGTTTTGTATATTCATTAGCATTATTTCCTTCTGGTTTAAAGGATTCTCTTCAGCAAAGATGGTAAAGTACACCAGGTCTTCTTTGTCTAGAGAAGTCTTTATTGCTCCTTCATCTCTGAAGGAAAGAATTTTCTAGGCACATTCTTCTCAGTTGGAGATTTTATTATTATTTTTTCCTTACCTTGAATAGGGTATGTATTATCTCCCATTGCCTTCTGGTTTTTAATTTTTTTTCTGCTGAGGATTCCATATCAGAGTTCCTCTTTTTCTTGTTGTGTGTGTGTGTGTGTGTGTTTTGAGATAAGGTCTCTGTAACTGGCTACAATTCCCTCTGTAAACCATGTAGACTGATGCAGACTGAGCTGGCTTCAGACCCCCAAAGACCATCTGCCTCTGCCCCCCCAAGAGCTGAGATCAAAGGTGTGTACCACCATGCCCCACCCCTTGCTGCTTCCAAGATAACTTCTTTATCTTGACCTCTGAGTGTTTTACTGTAACACATGAAGAGATACCTTGTTTCATTTGGCTCTAAGTAGATACCTTTGGCAGTCTACTACCTAGATGGTTATACATTTTACCACATTTGGGAAATTTTATTTTCTTAAGCAATATGCTTTCTATTCCTGTATCTTCCTCGTCTGCCCTTGGATGCCAATGGCTATACTTTGCTCTGCTTGGCAATTACTTCTGAACAGGGCTAGACATACATGGTTCACATTTTGTTTCCACTGACACCATGAGGCTTGAAGTAAAGTTATGAACGGTCTGTGTCAAAACTTCCTGTTTGGTCTCCTTATTCTCAAGACTGTTTAGAAAAGTCAGAAGTCCACTATCCCCATGAACTACACTGAAATGGTGACTATGAAAGTTTTGTCTTCTTTATATACCTTTTATGACCTCTTGGTGGTGGATAGCTCCATTATTCATTAGGTATGGCGTGGAGGGGGCTGGCCTATAGGGTTTTTTGGGGGGAGGAGGGCTTGGTCAGAGTAGGACAGTTGTCTAAAAGTTCCTTGTCCTGAGTAAAGTTTGATTAAGTCACTGGTATTTTTAATTTTTTTTCTGTTCCCATTCATTTTTCAGGTATATAAGGTTTATAAAAACTCAGGGGTATGTGTCCCTGTACCTCATAGTTCTTCAGTTTCTAAGGTCTGTTGTTGGTCATCTTTCTTTTCTTTGCCTTAAAATTTCTCAGAGTTCATTTCACAGAGGACACCTTTTAGTTGTGTCCCTTAAAGGGTGACATTAGAAAAACAGTTCCCTAGGATTATCACGAGCACCTGTGCCTTTGTGATAGTCATTATGGTATGACTGTATTACAAAATATGCTCAGCTGCTCTCCCACAAGGACAATGTGTAGACATTCTCACAGAGAGGACTGCCTTTGATATTCGTTGTGTCTCTAAAGGGTTACAAGTCATCTCTTTTTTAGACAGACAATGGAGGAGAGAGAGAGAGGGAGAGAGAGAGAGAGAGAGAGAGAGAGAGAGAGAGAGAGAGAGAGAAGCATTCCCAGGAGCATTGACTAGAATTTCAAAGCTTCACTTTCAACTTCTAATCCCACTTCTTTCATACTGTTTGAAACTCTTAATGTACGAAGCTGGTAAAAGATCTTTGAATAAGGTACTCAGAGGACATGCTTGCTGTGTCCTTAGGGAACCAACTTTCTTGGGCCCCCATTGCTCTACCTCAAACTTGAAAAAGATGTGGATGGAGCAAATCTGGGCTTCTGATCTTTAGCCATGAATACAGCCCCAGCTCGTGTTCTCCATGGCAGTGTTGCCGACGTCTGTATTTGCTGAGAACCCTTTCTCCAATATGACTCATTTTCAAGAGGAAACTTTGTGTTGCTGTGGGATGTGTGCCCCCTGGCAGGAAGGTAGCTATAACAGCTTGGGGTACACAAGGCCAGCTAAATGTTGGGTCCTCTGAAGTCTAAACCCCAGCCTGAGAGCATCGGGGCACTATCTATACCCTAACAGGCATTGTGAGGAACATATTCTCTGGCACTGGTCTACTTATGGGGAATCTCCAAACACAGATGCCTTCTGATTTACACGATTTGGTGGCATGTCACCCTTCCTGAGATAGGAAACCTGTTGGTTCATTTGAAAATTTCCAACCACACCCTTCCTTGTCCCAGTTCTGAGGCACTCAGTTAAGAAAAAGTGCCTCCTTATTCCCAAACATTCAGAGCAGAGATTTAGCATCTTTATGTTGCCTTTAACCCCCCTCTGTCCCTTTCTCCTGTGACAAACTATTGCTCATCAACACAACTCCTCTTGAAACTTGGGTGAGTTGAAATTCATCTTTTTGAGAGCAGTTGTGAGGAAAATGCCACGACCTCCCTTTGTGAACAGTACTGAATCAACTATTCTTGTTTTTGGGAGCCTGTGGAGTGTACTTCACCTCTCCACTGTCCGTTTCCTATGTGAAAGACAGGGGTAGCAGAGCCTGATAAATTACTTCATGCAGAACTGTTGAGAGGATTAAGTTGTAGGTCTATAAGGTATATAATAAGTATTATTATTACTCTTGGCATCGTGTCTAATTTCTGTTTCTCATGCAGATAATTGTGCCCATAGTACTTGGTTAGATTTTCGTTTTGTTTTGCTTTTGTTTCTCTGTGTAGCCCCGGTTCTCCTGGAGCTTGGCTATTTCTCTGTAGACCAGATTGGCTTCCAACTCACAGAGATCTGCCTGCCTCTGCTTCCTGAGTGCTGGAGTTAAAGGTGTGTGCCACCACTGGCCAGCCTGTTTTGTTTTTTAACCCACACTTGACAGGTAGAGCGAGACTTTGGAGAACTCAATTCTATACAGGTTATCTTTATTAAAGCCCTTCCCCAATGTTCAGGGATCTTGGCAGAGGAGGAGACAGAAAGATTGTAAGAGGTGATAGATAGCTCTAAGGAGTCAGTGCCTTCCAGAGGTGATAGATAGCTCTAAGGAGTCAGTGTCTCCCAGACACAACAGGACTGAGGCACGTGTGAACTCAGCGACTGTGGCAACATACACAGGGTCTGCACCAGTCCCAGCCAGCCAGGGTCCTGGCACTAAGAAAGGAAAGTGGACATGGTCTCCTATCCCTAACCAAGAAGCAATTGATACCCACTAGCAAAGGAAAACTCAGTCTTCTCCAATGAAGTCTCTATATTAACTACAGAGCCCCATGTCCTACAGTGGCTGGCCAACACAAGATGAACTACTACAGGGCCCCGAGTCCTACAGTGGCTGGCCAACACAAGATGAACTCAATACTTTGTATACTTTCTGATTCATTTCTCTTTGGGTATTTTTTTTTTTTTGTCTTAAGATCTTTTTCTTGTTTATTTTGATTTCCATTTTTTTGTTTGATTGTTTTTTTTGTGTGTGTTTTATATTTGTTGTTTGTTTTGCAGAGAGAAAGAGAGGCAAAGAATACAAAGTTGGGTGGGTAGAGAGGTGGGGGAGAATCTGGGAGGAATTGGGGGAGGGAAGTCATGGTCAAAATCTATTGGGTGAAACTACGTGTTTTCAATTAAAACAATATTTACTTTTGGTTTTTGTTTGCGAGTCTCAGTGTGTCTCTCACGCTGTCCTCCATCTCCTGCTCCTCCCGTTTTAGCCTCCTGAGTGCTGGAATGGGAGGCATGAGCTGTCATGCCTGCCTTGGCTGGCTTTTATGTGGAAAAGATGAGCTGCTGCAATATTACTTAGCAGGAGCTGGAGAGGGCCTGGGCTCCCAGGGCTGGGGATTCCCCGGAGCCCGCATAAATGTGCTCGGTGTGTACTGCTAGACCCCATGGTTTGTGGGTGTTGACACTCATGGTACATACAGATTGGCAAGTGTGGTAGACTACACATGACTGTAAGAAAGCCACAAACGGACCACTCAATGATGTCTTATGGACAAACCTTTCTGTGCCTAGGGGTCTCGACATTGTTGCTAAATTCCCTCAGTTTTTACATCATCCCTGGGTTAACACACATACACATGAAAGTCCTGAGGCCAAATTCAAAAGCTCTCTACCTAGATGTGGAATGAGATTACTAATTGTATTGTCCTGAGCTAGTTACTGAACCTCTCTGCTCCTCCTTGTCCTCTCTTAAGCAGAGACAACAGTAGTCATTGCTGCACTATGTTGGCTATAAGGGGCTATGTGAATTAATTCATGTGAGAGTCCAAACCAGCCCTGAGTGCCCAGTTGGAGTCTGGTCCACGGTACCTACTGCAGTAATTACTTTCACATCACTGTGGCCCAAACTGCTGGAGAGAGGGAAGAGTGACTTTGAGTCCTGTTTTCAGAGAGTCATCATGGAGGGGAAAGTGTAGTGAAGTTCATGTCAGTGAGAGCATTTGGCAAAGGCTGCTCATAGAATAGTGGGGCAGGAAACAGAGAGCAAAGTCAGATGCAGGGGAATAACCCTCAGTGACCTGCTCTAAGTGACCCCTTTCTGTCAGCCAGCATAGCCACCTCCTGAAAGCTCCACACTCCCCCATAACAAAGGGGACAATGGGAATTGAAAGCATGATACATGTGGCAGGTTTGGATGATCCAGGTTGATCTAACTTTTTTACAGATGTGTTGCGCACCATGTTCTGGCTTCCCTCTCCCTTCTCCCTGCTCTCTTGTCCCAGCACTTGTCTGGGCCTGCAGTGACAGTGCCAGGGAAGATGACCTCAGCTTGGAAGTGCTTCCTGATGACGGCTGACTTCTATTAATATTTGCAGCACAGGGTTTGCATGGAGGATGCCAGCATTACAGATCTGCCATGTCATCAGCTGGATGGTCAGTGGTGTCTGAAGTCATCCTCCTGTTGTTTCCATAAAGGGTCCCAGGATGCTAGAACGTTAGAGCTGATATCACAGCTGAGAAAAACCACTTAAATATAAGAGAACAGTCGTCATAGCCGATGTAAGAAGCATAAAGGCCCAGCATTCCTTACACTTCGATGTGTTCAAAACCTTCCTACAAATTTTCTTTCCCAGCTCCCCTCCCTTCTTTTTTATTTACAAAAGAAGTCATAAGTCATGAAGTACATTTTTTTCATTTGATCTAAAACAAAACAAAACAAAACAAAAGACAAACAAACAAACAAAACCATTTCGGGCCAGTGGGATGGTTCAGCATGGAGGGTGCTTGCTGTGAAGGCTTGATCCCTGGAACTCGTGTGGAAGAAGAAAGCTGCCTCCTGGGAGTTATCCTCTGACTGCCACACTTGTGCACTCAGTGATTGGATCTAGAGCGATACATAATTCAGAAACCGAGTCGGCCATTCACCTCCATGGACTTAAAGTCATTCACCTCCATGGACTTAACCAACCGCAGTTCAGAAACATTCAAGAGAAACATTGTGTCCATGCTGAGAGTGTTGGCAACAAATGTTTCTCTTGTCATGGTCAATACTTCCATGATGACCACCACTCACTGTGTGAGGATTTAAGCCACGCAAGAAGATTTGGGCAGTGCGTAAAACTACTATGCTATTTTCTTTTAAATTTTTATTTATATCTCTGGGCATGATAGCATCGTGTATGTACTACACATGTTTGTGTGTGTGTGTGTGTGTGTGTGTGTGTGTGTGTTCACGTGTGTGCACAGGTATGTAGAGGTCAGAGGTTGATGTCAGGATGTCTTTCTCAATTACTTTCTACCTTTAAATATTCAGTATTTTCATACACATGTACAATATGTGTATAGTGTATTCTGGTTATATTTAGCCTCCTATTCATCCCCCAGCTTCTTTCAACCTCAACCCTCTCAACTTTGAGTCCGTTTTTTAAAAACGCACTGATTCCCATTTCTGCTGCCTCTATACTCCTGAGTGTGGAGTCAACTAGTAGGGTGTGGTTGAACTACCTGGGGCCATACCCTGAAAGATAACTTACTCTACCCCAGAAGCTTTCGACCATCAAGAGCTCCTCAGCTAGGGGTGGGACTTAGGATCCCCTCCCTCTCTATCCTGGACTATTGACTGGACTGATCGTGTGCAGGTCTTCTGCGGGCCCCTATGATGTACCTGTCAAGTCCCAAAGACACTTTTTCTCCCCATTCCTTCCAGACCCTTGGCTCTCACAGTCTTCTGCCTCCCCTTATGCAATGATCCCTGAGCTTCAGTGAGAAGGTCTCCACCTCATTTTTTTTTTTTAAATTTTGTTTTGGACACAGGAGCTCTCACTAAGTCTGTCGCTCACTAATTTGTCTATGCTGGCTTGTCAGTGAGCTTTCAGGAATCACCTGTCTCCCTCACCACACCCCATCCCGCCCTCACCTCCACCCTCTGGCATCCCCCAGCACTGGGATAACAGCAGTTTGCTGCACCGAGCTTTTAGGTGAGTCCTGGAAATCCAAAATCAGGGACTCATCTTGCACAGCAAGCACTTTACCAATTGAGCCAGCCCTCCAGCCCCCTATGTCATTTTCTATAAGGGCATATTGGAAGAAAGGTGGAGTGGGCCCTGAGACCGATTTTCTATTGATACCCAGGACCTGCTGTATACAACCTTTGTCACTATGCCGCTCAGGTGGAGTCATTCTTTGAGAGATCCCGAGCTGGGGGCTCTTCCTAGGGTGCGCAGGGATGTTAAAGCAGCTTTTCCAGAAGCACAGTTTATGTCTTTGTGGGGAGACAAAGAGCTGGAGGCTCCCAGTGAGGAAATGGGAGAGTCAGAAACAGAACCAAGGCTGTCTAGGCTTGTTCTCTTGTCTGTCTCTGCCTTGGAAATGGAAGGCTCCTTGCTTCCCATCGCTTATGAAAGGCATTCCAGGGTCCTCACCATGGGCCCTGGAGGTTTGGGAAGCTCTGACTCCCCCTTAGCCCACACTATCCCTTCTAGCACTGCTCCTTAGCTATGTCGGGCCTCTTTGGTTCCTTGCCTTCTGGGGGGTATACTTTTGGGTATACTTCTGGCTCCACACTTTCACACTGTAAGTCTAGAATGTTCCTTCCTTCTTTTTTTGCCAAGTCATTGTTTGTTTGATCTATTTGGTGTGAGCTTACATGTCCCCAAGTAGGCAGAATATACAGTATGATTGAAACTGAGGATCTGCACATAGTGGTGAGTGCTTGAAATCTCCATGTGGTTGAGGTATGTGGGGGAGACAGGCAGATCCCTGGGGCTTATTGGCTGGCGAGTCTAACCTACCCCATGAGCTCCAGGCCACTGAAATAATTTGTTTAAAAAATAGTGGAAGTTTCCTTAGGAGTGACAGAGTTGACTTCTGGCCTTCACACACATGTGCATACACCCACACATACACTCACTTCTGGCATAGCACTCATGACAACGTGACGCTTCAAGACTACAGACTGAGTCATTGAGTATCCATGTTCTCCAGGCTGCTGTGTGCCTGTGACACACGAGGTGGGAAGAGAGCTAATGGTCTCACCTTGATAAAACACGATACTGATTCAAACCTGGTTTACAGCTGGTACTCAATAAACACCCTAGGGTTGTGGCCATAGCTCAACGGTAGACAGTTGTCTAGTATGTGCAAGGGCCTGAGTTGGATCCCTAGCACTGGAACAAAACAAAAAACAAAAAACCCAAAACCTTAACAAGAATAAACAAGTAAATCCCTTTGATATTCTTCAGAAAGTATTTTTATACCCCAACCCCACACCCCAACCCCACACCCCAACCCCACACCCCAACCCCACACCCCAACCCCACACCCCAACCCCACACCCCAACCCCACACCCCAACCCCACACCCCATCATTGAAGAAATCTAGACTCAGGATTGTCAGTTAGTTTCAGAAGTATCAGAAACAACAGTTAAATTCAGGGTCTCGGATGCTCTTTTCACTGTCTTTGTAAAGATACCGTAAGCATCCCCTTGGCTATTTATGTGTGTATATAATAAATTTTTCTTGGTATAGAGTGTTTAATACCAAGAAAAACTTACACACACACACACACACACACACACACACACACACACACACACACACACACACAAGTAGTCTCATCATACTGGAATGCTGCAGAAGCCCATCTTAACTTGCCCCCAAGCTACGAGTCCCTTTCTGAAAGCAAGCAGAGGCACCAATTTCTTAAATATCCATCCACACACATTCAAGAAAACACAGACATTCTTTATCCTCTTCTTACATCACACAAATGGCCGCATGATGCACGTACTGGCTTTCCTTCCTGTACTCTGCTATGTGTTCTGGCAAGCCAATTCTACATTCTCCCTCCCCCACATCCCTAGAGGCAGAGCTTCCTTATTTACTCTTAGGGCTGAAGAGTATGTTGTCATATTCTACAACTTCTTAAGTCATTCTCCAGTGACAAACCTTAGAGTTGCTCCTATTTTTTTTTTTTTATTTATCATCACTCATCATGAGTAATTTAGGGCCTGTGTCAACTTACCTTCAGCTACTTCAGCCACATCTGGAGGACAAGATTCTAGATGCAGGGTCTAGGGAAAATGATGTGGTCAGAAAGTGCTTGACTTGAAAGTACAAGGACCCAAGTTTAATGCCCAGAACTCAAATTTAAAAATCTGTTTGGGGTGAACTTGTAATCCTAGTGTTGGAAAGATGGGGCCAGGTGAATTCCTGGGCCTTTCTGGACAGCTAGCTGAGCCTATTTGGCTAGTTCTTGGCCAACGAGAGACCCCGTCACAAAATTGAAGATGGACAACACCCAAAGAATGACACTTGAGGTGGATCTCTGGCTTCCATATGAACACACACACACACACACACACACACACACACACACACACACACACACAAGCGCTCACACTCAGGCTGTGTGATTGCTGCTATTAAGAGAATGCTACAAAAGTTTAAAGCTTATCTTCTCAGAAGCACGTGTAAGGAGCTCACACACTAAATTTCTTAAGCTCTATAATGAGCATGATAGGTAGACAACGACAATAATCAGTCCACGTGTGTGGAAGGCTTGCAGTAGAAAGTCTCTCTCTACAGAGAACCAGCTACTCATCTCCCAGTAGTCTGACCTCTATCCTGTTGTTGAGACTTTTTCTGGAGAGATTGTTTCTATTCACCTCAGATAGAGAAGGCAGAGAGAGATAGAGGAAACAGGTCCATCCAGGTCTAGCATCACGAACCACAGAGTTTATTGGTGTTTCTCACAGAGGCATGAATGAGGGTTACTTACAGGAGGACAGATGATTCAGGAACTGCAACACCTAAAGTCCACTGTGAGATGGGTGATGACTAAATCACTGAAGTCCTTGGAACAATCTGAGGGCAGGGCATGAGGGGAGAGCCTCCACTCTGAAATCACTACCTTTTGTAATTTTAGGGGAAGGGCCCCGATATCCCGCAATGTTTCTTGAACTCTCCAAGTTTCTTGAGCCTCTTTCTTTTCCTTCAAGAAGGAACGTTCCTAAGAGTTCCCATCTCTTTCACAATTTTGTTCCTAGTCTTTGTAAGCAAGTAGCATGCATGCTATCATAGAGATTTTGAATTCCAGCACCAGAGGTCAGGTATCTCTCACATCTGGGCTTTGCACAATCTGGAGCATGCAATCCTCAAAGAATGTGTTGTAAAAACATGTTCAAAAAGCAGATGTTAGCCGGGCGTGGTGGCGCACGCCTTTAATCCCAGCACTTGGGAGGCAGAGGCAGGCGGATTTCTGAGTTCGAGGCCAGCCTGGTCTACAAAGTGAGTTCCAGGACAGCCAGGGCTATACAGAGAAACCCTGTCTCGAAAAACCAAAAAAAAAAAAAAGAAAGCAGATGTTAGAAGCAAAATATGGGGGGTGGGAAGGGAGGGACATACGCTATGGGGGGTGGGAAGGGAGGGACATACGCTATGGGTTAGGCAGCATGTCAGCCCAAGTAACCACGTGCATCGGGTGCTTCTGGTGGCATAGGGGATGAGACCCAGGGTCTTGTACATCACAGGCACGTGTTCTGCCACCTAGCTATGCCTTTAGCCTCATGGGATCTCTTCTTAGTAGCCAGAATCTTTTGATCTGGGCAGGTGTGGAATCCAGTTTCTTCTGTTCTTTTCCCACCCTCCCCACCACCATCTGTTGTGGAAGTCCACAGTAGAACAGTTAAGTGCAGGTCAGGAGTTCAAATCCTGCCTGTATTGTTGATTATCTGGGGGACTCTAGGTAATTTGTTTGTTATCTCTGAGCCCAGATTTCCTCGTCTGTAAACCAGGGATGATGACTGTATTCTTCTGTATGACATATGGAGGAGTCTATGAGATGAATCTGTATATTGTACTATACAGGGCTTGCAGTGCGCACCAGAATAGAAATGTAGCATCTATTATCTAAGCATATCTTACTAGAGCCTTGTCAATGTTCTCCACAGGGGTTAGCTGAGGGTCTTCTGACCCACTTAACTTTACCTTGTCCCCTCTACTGATCTAACCTGAAAAACCTCACGCTGTCTGTGAGGGTCACATGGACAAGAGGGCCAAACCTTCAGTCCATTGGCTGAGCCTCATGGCGCAGATGCCAGCTATATCTCTGAGGCTCTCCCTGCTCTTGGCTTCAGAATATTCAATCTAATAACTTGGCCCAGTGACCTCAAATTTTGCTGGAAGAGTATATTTCAAAAGGCTTTTTCCCAGCTGAGTTTTCACTGAGACTGTCCTCAGTCCAGGAAAATTCTTTTGTTCTTAATGTCCCTGATGCACACCTTAAAGAGGTGGAGAAAGAGGCATCACAGCGGAGTTCCTTCACTCTGTAGGTAGTCTTTGCTAAGGGCCTTGGCCATCCTATGCGAGTCTGTTTAATGTACAACTAGGCTGCTGGTTGGCTGATAGGATGGGAGGATGGGTAGGTCTGCACTGTGTCTCTGCCATTCCCCAGAGCATTCTGAGAAAGGAGTTTAGCCATGAGCTTTGAGGTGGCAGGATGCTCGCCTTCCTTCACAGGCAGAAAAAAAAGGAGACCCTGGGAAAAATTGAGAGACCCCCCTTGCTCCCTCACAATGTTCTCTGTAGGGTATGTTTCCTGGGCCTACCCACGAGCAGCAGCAGCAACAAGATTGTGACTGAGCCTGTCTATGGGACTCATCTGGCTGTGGAGACCTTGTTTCTTTTGTCTCCTTGCTGGTCTCATCCTTTGAGAAGCAGTGTGACCTGTTGGTGAGATGCCCTGGGTTTGGAGTCTGAGTCAACCAGGTTTGAATCTTGGCTCTACCCAATATTACCTGTGGGACTTAGGGGACGTGACTTTACTTCTCCGGGCCTCTGCTCATCAGCCAGGGGGAGATAATCAGTTACTAAGTTTGTGTGCTGGTTGAAGTGAGATAGTATGAGGGTGACGTAAACAGATGACTGTCACCAAATGGCACTGGTTATTAAAGCTGTCTTGTATGACAGTTTTAACTGAATAAGACACTGAAGAGAAAATAAACCAGGTGTTCAAGAATGACAAAAGTCACAACATGGAAGAAACTAAAAGCAGGTTACCAAACCCTGTTCTTACAGCCCTGCCTGGAGGTGGGTCTGGAGTTAACTATTTGTTATCCAGAATGCTGCTGAAACTCACAGATGCTCTAGTCTTGCCTCTGTTACCATGGTGCTTCGGGGCATGGGCTCCGTTTCCACACGTTCCATCCATCCCTGCCAACGGAGGCCAAAGCTGTTACTTTCTTGCATCAACTGAAATAAAAATGTTACAGGGACTTCTTGGCCCCTGTGTCTTACAAATCCAAACATCAAAGAACAGAGTCTCCCTTAGCACCACGTCTGTAGCAACAACAGCAATCTTTGCTCCTATTAGCTCCTGTTGTTCTTGGTGAGTGCTGGCTGCCCAGATCTCAGTTCTGCTGAATCCTTGCTTCAGGGCTCCGAGGATATCACTGGACCTCTTCTGTCTGTTTTAATGGTTCTCAAAGAACATTTTAGTGCTGAAATAATTACGGATGCGTAGGGAGTTGCAAAGGTCATTCAGAGAAAACCATGTGACCTCCATCTGCTCCCCCAGTGATTATGTTTTTGCATAGCTACTGTACAGCAGTGAATTCAGGAAAGGGACATGGCTTTAGCCTGGTGTTATAGGTTTGTATAACACCACAGTCGAGATCTAAAACTATCCCACCACTCAGTGATCTCCCTCTTGCTGGTTCATACTGGCTCTTTCTTGTTCCGGTCAATCCTCCGTCCCTGCCATTCCTGCTATTGTCAGTCAGTCTGCCTTCTAACCTGGTATGCTAGTTAGGGTGAAAGAGAACAAGGGTGCATGGGGACATTTGGTCTCCTGACTAGATGTCTTCTTTGGGTGATGGGGAATGGTAGGGTGTGTGACCGGATGTTGGGGTGGGGAGTGAGGCTCCCAGTCAAGACCTTCAGCTGTCTGAGGGTTAAAGGCCTGCCAAGAGCTGACTGGGAGGTGCTCCCTTTCATCTGTGGGAGCTTGTCCTGCTATCATGTGTCCTTAGCGTCTGATCACAGTCTGCTCACTCCCACTGTCCGGGAGCGCCTTTCTTTTGGCCCCTGCCTTCCACTGTCTCATACCATTGATCACAATCATCAGAGGCATCCCGCCTACATCATTTCTAGGCATTTCTCCTAGGCTTTATACATATCTTCATTAGAGCTTTGCTCCCTCAGCTGGCCCAGTGGTCTTTAGCACGGATCCAGTCTATACTTGGCTTGCACAGGGAGCCCAATGTGTTCTAGTGGCAATGTGTTCCAACGATCACCTCTAAGGTGACCCTACTGAGCTGTTCTGACTTCCTAGCAGGGTCAGGGAATGCTTGCTAGCTCTTCAGTTTACTTCTTGCGAGTTTAATTGGTGCCATCTTCAGACAGGTGTGGCATGTTTGGAGCTGTTCTTGGAGACTCAGAAGTTGCCGCTTTCGTTTTTTTTTTTTTTTTTTCCTTTTCTATGTTTCTTCTCAGTTCCCCTGTTGCCTGGCTCATTTTTTAAATGGCCTGCTATCAAGGGGAGCGGCCTGAGACAGCAGGTGGCCATGACAAATGTGTCTGTGTAGGCACTGGGTGGCTAGGATCCTTGAAGTTTCTAGTGACAGCTTTGGAAGCCATGTTCTATGTGGAAGTATTTCTAGTTTCCAAATCAGAAATGATTGTCAGTTCCTTGAGCACTCCAAGTTCTTCCATTTGCTCTTGCTTTACTCTACCTCACGTGGTAGGACACTAAGTCTGGCCTGTTATTCTTTAATGCCTATGACAGAGACTCAGGCAAAGACTTACACAAACAATACTGGTGTGATCCCAGGTGAGCCACTGTCCTTCTCTGCTTAGCCTTAATTTCTGTATTTTCAAAATGAAAGACTACACAGGAATAATCCTTTTTTAAAAAATTTCTTTTGCCTACTTCCCTAGGGAAAGATAGGGCCTTGTGCGCCCCCACTTCCTTCCATGTGGGGATCTCAATGGGATCAATCGCATACAGGTCTTTTAATCGTAACAGTCACAGCTTCTATGAGTTCATGAACAGGCAAATCTTTAGGATTCCTTTCAACTCAAGATTAGTTCAAAGCACATAGGAAACTCCCTAGCTAGCTCGCCCCGTCTAGAGCTGCTGCTTGGAAGCAGTCCAGGTCCTCCCTAGCTTCTAGCATGCCTCAAGAGAGCTGTGAAGCAAGCTTCTGTAACTCTGCGGATCCTTCAGTCTGGAATGCCACAGGCATGCACGACCTTCCAAAAATCCAATCTGTCAAGCTCCCGGACAAACCGACCAAATCATGCCTGCACATGCACTCTTCCTGTGTTGCAAACACACAACCCTTGCCTGTTGCAAGGGAAGACCATCTCCACAGGGGGAGACGATGAAGAAGGAAGTGAGAGAAGAGGCCCACCCCACCAGCAAGTGTGAACCGGTGAGTGTGATCCGTGTGCCTGCGCGTGAGAGCATTGGGCATCGCTGTTTGTGCTTCCTGATTTCTGGCCTCCCCTTGTCCCCAAATGTCATTTTACCCTCACGCTGTCACTGTCCCTGGCTCACTCTTTCTAGCTCTTTCCTGTTTGTCATTGTTCATTATTATATCATTATATTTATAATATAAGCATAACAGAGTTGCACGAAATCTTTGATTAAAATGTGGTGCAGAAGAACCTCAGAAGATAAATTCGTTTGCATCTGATTTCCTGAAAAAAGGGAAAAAAGAAAGAAAGAAAAGACAGGCTGTCCCCTCCAACAGCATCCCACAGTCTTTCTAAAATAAAGCTTTTTTTCCCCTTAATTATTCCTGAATGGACATCTTGGTCTGTTTCATATGCATGTGAAAGTGTTGATACTAATTAAGGAAAAAGAAAAACACAAGTAATTAGGAAGAATATTAAAAGTCTTTTTGTGTTTGTGTAAAGCCTCAGTTTAAAAAAAATTGCTTCACCACAAGTGATTTTATTTAGAGATGAAAACATGCTATTGGAGGGACTGTATTGCATCATGGCCCATGTCCTGTAGAGGAGAAGCTGGGGCTCAGAGGGACTAAGTTATGCTGCGCTTCCTTAGAGCTTATTAAGGTTTTGGTTGGTGCTGAGACTAAGACCCAGGGTCTCATACAGCCAACACAATCGCTTCAGGACACCCCAGCCCTAGCCCAGTTTCTAAACTTTAAATGTGATGTTCTGGGCTCAAGGATTGGTTCTTGTTGTTTTCTTTCTATCTATCTATCTATCTATCTATCTATCTATCTATCTATCTATCTATCTATCTATCTATCTATCTTCATCATCATCATCTATCTATCATCTATTATCTATCTATCTATCTATCTATCTATCTATCTATCTATCTATCTTCATCATCATCATCTATCTATCTATCTATCTATCTATCTATCTATCTATCAATTAATTATTATTTTTAATTGAAAAAAATTTTCATACAATATATTCTGATTGTTGTTTCAAACTCGCCATCTTCTCCCAGATTCTCCCCACCTCCCTACCTCTCCAACTCCACACCATCTTTCTTGCTCTTTGGAAAACAAACAGGCAAAACAAACAAAAGCACAAGAAACACACACATACACACACACACACACACACACACACACACACACACCACAGTGTACAACTCATAAAACTACAAATCATAAACAATAACATACAAGCAAAAGTCTGATATGAAAAATAATGCCCAAACAAAGCAATACTAGACAAAAAATAATCTTCCAAATTACCAGGGAGTTCATTTTGTATTGGCTGCTGGGCGTGGGGCCTTCCTTAAGTGAAGTTTATATACTCAGTGAGACTCCAGTGGAGGAAACTAATTTTTCTTCTGTAAGCAGTTGTCACTTGGCTCTACTTCTGGGTTGGGGATGGGAGCTCATGTCCACTTTCTCCTCTTAGTGCCGGGACTCCATGTGGCTAAGACCTCTGCAGGCCCTGTGCATAGCGCCACAGTTGCTTGAGTTCACCCGTGTGTCAAGTCTCGTGTCTGGAAGAAACTGTTTCCTTGGTGATATCCATCCTCTTTGGCTCCTACAATTCTCAATATGTCTTATGTATGACATCAGGGACCATCTACATGTTCAAGTCTGTAGCTCTCCCATGGATAAAATAAATGTCATCTCTCACATAGATGATCCTGGTTAGAGTCACAGCTCTAAAAAAGAAGACAGGAATGCGGGAGAGGACTTTTGGCTAAGTGGGGAGGAATAAGGGTAGGAGGTGGACTAGAGAGAAGAGGAGGTTACAGTACCCAGAATTCACTTTATGCTTCTATTATATAGCCAGAGGATACATTCAGTGAAAGTTACAAAAGCTAAGCTGCATTTCACCTGATGAAAAGCTATTGTTTCCATCATTAGGAAGAGATTTCCATTACTCTGTGGATAGGGATCTTAGTCTGCCTGTGCCTTTGGCCAGGATGTCTGGCTGTGATGCCAGCCATGTTGTGCTTGGACGTGTGTACAGGTCAGAGGACAACCTTGGGTTCAATCCTCACCTTCCAGTGTTTGAGACAGGTTGCTCACGACAGCCTGATATGGCTACATATTCCAGCTAGCTGTTCTACAAATTTCCAGGGAGTCTCTTTTCTCCACTGCTCATATGTCTGCCAGGGTACTGGGAGTATAGCACCTGGCTTTACATGGGTTCTAAGGCTCTGACCTGAGGTTCATATACTTGCAACGGCTTTATTCACTGAGCTAACTCCCCAGGACCATTTATCCATCTCAGTGGCTGTTATGGCCATTTACCTGCACAGCCCAGCCCTGAGAGAGCCAGCTGCTCCCCTTACATAGCCACCAGAGAATGGTGTTTGGAGGAATAATGTCTTCCTGCAGGGGGTCCCTTGAGCCAGCCTGACAGGTAAAGGTCACTGGTGCAGGGAGGGAGTTCCCATCTGTTGATACGCAAAGTCTTCACTCCAAAACTGAAATGCATATTTAATAAGCCGACTCTCTGCAACAAAGCAATTTAATTCACAGATAATTATGCAGATCCACTTCGCTCTCAGGGTGCCAGCTTCAGCCACAGTGTCCTCATTTTTGGCATATTGGAAACCCCTACAGCTGTCTCCAGCATTGACATTCCCAGAGATATGATTATTATTTTGGAAATGTCAGGGATCCAGAGTCACATGGAGGCATCGTCTTTTCACTGGGTTGGCAGTTAAGATTCAGAATGCCCAGTTAAAATTAAATTCCATAGAAACAATGAAAAAAAAACATTTTAATGTATGTCCCAAGTATCTCATTGAACACACTTTTGCCAGCCATTTCATAAATACTAAAACTTAATTGGTTATTTTGTATTTTTATGTAGCAATAGTACTTTCCATAGAGAATTATGATTTCTAATTGGTCATAGATTTTGGTGATTTCTAATTGGTCACAGATTTTGGCTGAATCTTTTACTATGGAGAAGGAGCCTGGATGATACATGTTTCCACTCTTGTATGTATGACAAGAAGCACACATTTCGTCAATGAAGCCTAGTTTATAATGGCCTCCATTTTTGGCAATTATGCAAAGCAACTGTGCTTATCCTATAGGGTTCGGGGTTTCTGAAAATTGATTGGCTGGGGTTGAACATGTGAGTGAAGTTGGGCCAATCAGATCTGTTTCTGAGGACTGGGCTTCAATATCAAAACACCTGTTAATTTTTGGGAGTGTTAATTGAAGAGATTGTTGGCAAGATACTCTTATTATCTCTCCCACAGAGGAAAGAATGAACATAAGAGGAAGAGATGGAGGAAGAAGAAAACGAAGAGAAATGAGGGGCTGATTGTTTTTCTTATAGTGCTGGCTTAAGGTTGAAGGGTTGCATCTGGTAATGACTTTCTTGCAGGCAGAGTCCAAGACTGGACAGGAGCTCACCTGGCAAGTGAGTGCATGGGAGATTTAGGTCAATTAACTTCATAGCAGATCCAGCCTTGAGATAACTGCCTAACCCATTAATCTGTGACTTCTGTAGTCACCCGAATGGATTGATCCATTCATCAGGACAGAGCCTTCACCATACCATAACGCTTTCACAGGATCTCATAATGGGGATGGACTTCAGTGGAGTCTTGCAGGGGACAAACTATACTGGGACAGTACTCTGTCCCCTTTTCTGAGCTTGCCTGAGTGGGTTTTGGTACTTGAAACTAAAGGAAACATATCTGAGAAATGGTGCTAAACGGAGACAACACTTACAGAAACATAAGGGAATTATTTCCTGGAGTAACAATATCCTTCTCTCCATAGCCACCCATATCCTATCTATCCTTTACTTAAGACCAGATTAACTCTTATGATCTCTATCTCTGTCTCTGTCAAGATCTGGATAGTGATTCAAGATATTTAAAAACATTTTCATTTTATTACATTGCAAAGGAGATGTTTTTCAACTGAAATTAGAATCCATAGAATTCTACCAGGAGACCAGAGCTTCCTCAGAAACTGCACAGGAGACCCCATCTTCAAAATATCATTTTTTCCTCATAGCTTCAACTGGCAGCCTGTTCATTTTTGACTGGAGGATCCTTCCAGTCTGCTTCCCATTGACAGTGGGACAGAGAGCATGGCCTCTGCTGTAGTAATTAGCTGTCTGTCTGACTTCCTCGGCTCCACTTTGTGCACAGGTCACGCACAATGCCATCTTGGTACTGCTGCCTGCTTTGGTCTGAGTTGCATCTGAGCAGAGAGACCCTTAACAAATGTAGCAGAAGATGGCCTAGTCAGCCATCATTGGGAAGAGAGGCCCCTTGGTATTACAAACTTTATATGCCCTAATACAGGGGAATGCCAGGGCCAAGAAGTGGGAGTGGGTTGGTAGGGGAGCAGGGTGGCGGGAGGGTAGAGGGAACTTTCGGGATAGCATTTGAAATGTAAGTGAAGAAAATATCTAATAAAAAATTTGGAACAAACTAACAAACAAACAAAAACACCCCACCCCCCCATCTTAGGGCTCAGATGTTACCTATAGACTCAGGGTTTTGGATGCGTGGTGGCCAGCTGGCGGTGCTGTTTGGGTAGTTTGTGGCACCTTTGGGAGGTGGGGGCCTCACAGGAGGAAGTGGGCCTGCTGCCTGAGTGTTAAAGGTTAAAGCCTGACCCACTTCCAGTCTCTTTTCTGCTTTCCATCTGCTTTTCCGTTAGTCTGAGAAACTCCAGCTAAAGTAATAATGACGATATCATTAGAACATAGAAACGACATCGCCTACTGAGCACTGACTGTCTACCAGGTATGAGATGGGCTCTTCGTGAAGATGGAACATGCAATGCCAGGAAGACATGTAGTATTTACAGTTATTCCTCAAGGATGAGGTAATCAAACCACAGACTGGACAATGAATTTGTTCCAGACGTGTATTAGGAAGCAGTGAAGCAGGGATCTATACCTTGGAAGGGCACATGAGAACAGTGTGGTTTCAGCTGGGTAATGATGGAGGAACAGGGGCAAAGGCATGCTGGGAAATGAAAGTGGGATGTGTGGAGAAGGGTATAGGTAGCCAGAGATGGGAAGCTCCAGGATTTGGCTGGGACCAGGCTCAGGTGGAGTTCATATACTTGCTGAGAACATTGTTTGGGCTTATAGTCCCTGGAAGGTGTACTGTTAAACACAGGCAAGCCATGCTCAGACTCATGCTGAGGAACAGAGACATTCTGCAGGACCACAACTGAAGCCCTGAGAGTGTGGACCCAGCCAGGAGGTGCCTGTGATCGTTCTGTGCCTGGCCTCCATCTGAAGAGCTGCTCACTGCCTCTCTGGGGATGGATCCGAGCTGGCTGGCAAGTGAGCAGAGCTGCTCTCAAGGGATTGTGTTTCTCAGTGATGGGCTGTTCTTCCTATAGATAAGCTAAGTTTGCCAAGCAGCCCACAGATTGTCCTGATCTATAAATAAGCTGTCTGTCTCCGTTTACCCTGCTTCTTCCCGATTGTAGGTATGGTCTTTTCTAGATCTCAGACAGGCAGGGAGATGGTCTGAAGCCTCTGTGGGTGTGTGGGGCGGTGGAGAGACTCGGCTGCTGTAGAGGTGAGTACTGATGATTCTGGAGGATACTGGTGGTGGATTTCAGTGTTCAAGTTGGCCAGGCTCTAGGGAGACGAAGATGTGGAGAAACTGAGGCCTGGAGATCAGGTCTTGGGAATCCTGACTCATCACCACTTAAGGCCCCTTACTTAGCTATTGCTTTTGCTTAAACATATTTATTCAATGACTCACTTGGGTGCTCTGGATCTCTTACCTTCTGCATGAATTCTACCGAGACCTAGTTTCTCAATGCAGACTGCTCCTCCCCGCATCTCCCTCCCTGCTCCTCCCTGCATCTCCCTCCCTGCTCCTCCCCGCATCTCCCTCCCTGCTCCTCCCTGAATCTCCCTCCCTGCTCCTCCCCGCATCTCCCTCCCTGCTCCTCCCTGAATCTCCCTCCCTGCTCCTCCCCGCATCTCCCTCCCTGCTCCTCCCTGAATCTCCCTCCCTGCTCCTTCCCGCATCTCCCTCCCTGCTCCTCCCTGCATCTCCCCTGCATCTTCCTCCCCACTGCTGCCTGCATCTCCCTCCAGGCCTGCTTGTTTTCTCTTTGCCATTTGCTCTGTCCAGTTTTCATACGTAACACCATCAGCTTGCTATTTCTGGCTCTGCCCCTTTATCCAGCTTGTAAGCTCCTCACGGACAGTTTCTGTGTCCACTGTGTTTTCTGATTATTCCAAGTTTCTAGAAAGTGTGATCCATAAATATTTGCTGGGTTTCTAAATGTGTGCTCATGTTTATGTGTATGCCCACATGTTAGTGCATATGAGCAGAGTACGTGTGTGTGTGTGTGTGTGTGTGTGTGTGTGTGTATGTATGTGTGTGTGTGTGTGTGTGTGTGTGTGTGTGTGTGTGAGAGAGAGAGAGAGAGAGAGAGAGAGAGAGAGAGAGATCATTGTGCCACAGTTCTGGAATTGATCTCACCAAGCTTGGTGGCAATCACCTTTACTTTTTGAGCCATCTCACTGGCCCCTTTGTTATTTCAAATCAGGGTTTCTTTCTATAGCCTGAATTCTCAGTGATCCTCCTGCCTCTGTCTTTCAAGCCCTGAGATTACATGTGATCCAGGACACTGAGCTGCTTCTTCTTCTTTAAACAAAGGGCCACAATCAAATTACCAAATGACTAGAGAACTCAAGAACCTGGCCATTCATTCTCAACCATTGCGGTGTCTCTCTGAAGACACTGGTACCTACACCAGGCAGCCCTGTTCACTGGACATGTATCGAGGTCATGGTGACAATTTTTCAGTTTCTAGTAGCAAAATGAAGGAGAAAAATTATTTTATGCTATTATATTCATAATGAACTTTATTTCATCATATTCAGACAGACATGATTTTAATATGTAAAACGAGTATTTTATGTATTTTTCTGCCTGATTCTTAGAAATCTATGTGCATTATACACTTGATTTGGTCAAGAGACATTTAAAAAATTAACCTCTATTTTTACTTCATGGGTGTGAGTGTTCTGTCTGCTTGTGTGTCTGCTTATCATATGTGTTTAATGCCCATAGAGGCCAGACAATGACACCGGATCCCCTGGGACTGGAGTTACAGATACTAGTGAGGCCCTATGTAGGTGATAGGTATCAAACCTGGCTCCTCTGGAAGAGCAGTCAGTCTTTTATAACCATTGAGCCATCTCTCCAGCTCAGGGTCTAACCTTGTTTAAAGTACTCAATAGTCACAGACACTAGCAGAAACAATACCAGTCAAGACAGTTATAGGAGACTTAGGGTATTTATTTTCTTTTTCTTTGGGAGCTTTTGTGTGAATCAATGACCAGGACAATACAGAAAGTCTAGGAAGAGAGACAAGGTGAAGACCAGAGCCTGTGTCATAAAGGGAGAGAAACTGGCAAAGACATGGGAAAATCTTGTTAAAGAATATATGATTGGCAGGTAGGTGTGGGCACGTGTTTAACCTTCTCTACTGTCCAGGCAATGAATAAAGTTAATATTGAAGTTTTGTTTTATACAATTGCATTACTAAAAATGCAAATGAGGTCAGTTCACTCTTGAATGGCTGGTGGGAATGACAGACCTTTAACCCTGCGGAAAGTCTTTGGGGGAAGATCTCTCAAGCACGATAGAAGCCTTCATAGCCTGTTTTCAGAAGCTGTATTAGTGGAAATTTGTATTTTAAAAGTAAAACAAAAGGAAGGGAAAAGAATAATCATATTAACATTGCAATTTTTCAAACATTACTTACAAAGCAAAAGCTGGATTTGACCTAAATGAAAAATGAAAGAATGGCATCAATTTAGAAGAATCTTTCAAAGAAAATGTATCAATATGAGAAACACTGTTGTTACAAAGATAAGGGAAAAGGAGTTGGATACATTCTATCTATTTATTTTTTATTTGTATTTTATTTTAATTTTTTGCTTGCAACTCTGCAAACATCCTCAGAAAAACAGTGCCTACCCAGGATGACATTTTTCATTGTGGTGACATCTTGGCCTTTAAAAAGTTTTCCATGTAGTGTTTGTTTTTGTGTAGTGCCCATTCACAAAGATTCCAACATTAACATATTTTTATAAACATATAAATTCTTTATAAACTTAAGAAGTCTCATGTGGAAGATGGAAGGCATGGTGTGGCTTTGCTCATTTTGTGGTCAGGATTTACTTTGGCGTGGTTTACAGAGGGTCCAGCCCATTGTGGTAGGGAACCCAGTGCTGTCCGTGGTTGTGGGTGCTTAAGGCAGCTTGCTCATATCTTAGCAGATCAGGGAGCAGGGGACTGGACCTGAAGCTGGCTGCCTGCAACCCAGAAGCAGTCCCAGCTCCTGTAGCTCTTTGGTGGTTTAGGCCCCACCTCTAGAAGACCCCCACAACTTGCCAGAACAGTGCCACCATCTGGAGACCAAGTTTTCAAACACACGAGCCACGCAGGGCATCTCTTCTTCAACCAGGATTCAATGACTTGTCATATATAAGGAATTCAGCGTGAGGCCCAGCACAAGGAGGCCCGATAGACTGAGTTATTAATGTCACTAAAATGCCTGCACATAATGCCCACAGAATGCTGTCATCCAGTCTCTAACCCTTTTCAGTGTCTTGTTCTAACATCTCTCAGCATCTGGTAATACATTCTGTAACTTACAGACATGAAAAACAACCAAGGGTGGCTACAGGTTGACCTCTTCTTGTGACGAGAAAGGCAGCTGAGACCATAAGAAGGGACTGTCTAGACCAAGGTCACCCAGCAAATCAAAGTTTCTCTCTTAAAATCAGAACTAAAACCCTTTGTCACAGGAGTCAGTGACATAGCTCAGTGGGCAAAGGAGCTTGCCACACCACCAAACCTTGACCCACGTGTTGGACAGAGAAAACCTTCTCTTGTAAGTTTCCTTTGACTTCCACCTGTATGCTTATGACATAAATAAATACAATGCAACTTTTCTCTCTCTCTCTCTCTCTCTCTCTCTCTCTTTCTTTCTCTCTTGACTTAAAAATTCTGTTTCCCTTTCTTTGCGGCCTTCTTGTCAGGATTAAGGGGGGTGGCACGTTTTGCCAAGCAGAAGGGCTTGCAGTGACATGATTCGGCACTCCCCATACAAATGTAATTTCTAAATGGATTCTTCCCGAGAGGTGTGGCTCTCAAGCTGCAGTCAGCAAACATAGCATGTTTCCAGATGCCTTGCTTGAATGTAAGCGTGGCCAGTGACTATGTTGTGAGCCCATGTTAGTCCCGCATCCCTAACGCGGTAGAAGACCTGTGCACACAATGTCCTCAATGGGGGCAAGTGTCTTCGGAGGCAGGCAGCTCAGGGGTTGCATGAGGACTGAGCACTGGTTACCTGGTGTTGTGCCAAGTTGGTTTTCTCTTCTGTAAAATGGAGTAATCATATGGCCTTGTGCTATTATTGCAAGGTGTCATGGAGCCAGCTCATGGGAGATACTGGGGTACACTTCTCATCCCAAACTGCTTCCAGCATTTGATGTGGCTTCTCTCTATTGGTACCCTACAGTGTGCCTGGCTCTGGGCCCAGTTCCCTGTCACATCAGCTCTTGAAATCACCTCCATCAAGGGATGGAGACGAGTTAAAGAAAAAACCATGGGGACTTTGGCCAGAGCTGTGTGATGCACCATGTTCCAGATGGGCTCAGGTGTGGGCCCTCATCTCTGCCTGATTCCTCAGTTCCCTCTGTGGTCAGAAGGCTGTACAGGCAGAGGCTTGTAGATCCCGTGTCTTCCTTTGTATTTTTGTTTGTCATTCCAATTCCCTCCTGAAACTTGTTCAGGAATTGCCCCCAAGGTAAAACAGAACCCTGACTGCTTTCTGGGTAGTGTGAGGAATTCACAGATCTTACAGGCATCTTGGATAATCTCTGCATTCCTACTTACGTTAGAAGTGTTCAAATATAAATAAACTAGAGTCAAATAAAGACCACCAATACCTCCTAGATCCTAGAGAATAATATCATTATATGTCTACATATATGGAAAAGAGAGAAGTGTTACAGTTTGTTCCTTTCTCACCCATCTTGATTTGTTTCTACATAATATATGACTAACAGCTTTCTGTGTCAAATATTCATTTTCTGAATCATTTAAGAGCTGGGAGACATTTTTCTATGTGATCAGCAGGAGTAGACTGGCCTTTACTCTGATGCACCTTTTCTTGAAGCCTCATTTTTGGTGTTTGGTTTCAAGTATTTCTCGATATCCTGCCATGATCTCCTGAGCTTTTAAAAGTGGGTAGGGCTGTAGGGCAGGCAGTCTTAAGCGTGTAAGTCAGTAGGATTGCAGCAAGAGGGTGGGAGTCTGGAGGAGAGGAAGCAAATGGAGATCTACAAAGACATCTAGTAACTTCTGTTTCAGGTGGAGATCCTGTGGAAAGGCTCCTGTTGTAACATCCAGAAGATGTGGGGATTCCAGACTAGACCTATCTCCAGCCTGCTTGTGTCTGTGAGAAAAACAGTTTTACTTTTCCATGTCTCAGTGTCTTTATTGATAGGATGGAGTCCAATTCTGTTCCATTTGCCTCACTACTGTGAGTCAAGTGGAAGTCTACTCATGCAAAACTGTTCTACAGAAAGACTTGACAAGAATATAAATGGGTGACGATAATCATGGCAGCCTGTTCTGTTCCAGCACAAACAGAAACAAATACCCACCTCCCCCCAAAGGACCAAACAGCAAATACAAAAACCAAAGTTGTCCAATGAACCTGGAAATGATTATGCATCAGCTGCTGTATGGAAAGTTATGTCACTGTTAATAAGAATAGTTCTGAAATATGCCTAACTCCATGGGAAAGTGCTTGAACATTCTGTTATATGGGAAGAAAGTAATCTAAGAATCTACTCTATAATGTACAAAATCACTTATAAACACAAGACTGCCCTCAAAGAAGACAGAAACACAAAGAGCCAAAGGGTTACAGTGAGGACGTTTTGAATAGATAAAGATGTTTTAGTGATATTAAAGGTTTGGGAAATGCAACTTAGAAATTCAGATAAAATAAATGTGACTATGTACATTGAATCTAAAAGGCCAGAGATCTGTTTCCCAGTCCCTGCTGATGGGAAATCTATGATTTATAAGCAAATTTGAAGTGTTTGGAAAGGAAAGCAATAATGACTGTTGGCTAAGTGACGAGCACTTGGAGTGTGAGTTCCTGAGGGGTAGGTATCATGGTAGTCTACACTGGCTTGTGCGCAGGAAGACTTCTCTGAATCATCTCTACCAGCAGAGTCATTACAGTGGCCAGCAGCAGGGGTCACTTCTATTTCCTGGACTGTGGAGCTGATGGAAAGAGTCTACTACTGTCGAAGGTTCCTTGCAGGGAATATCAACGGTGGCAGGCTCCAAGCTCCACTCACAGGTTAGTGTTGTCTAGACCACACAGGGATGCCCAGCAGGCATTACAAATGGGAAGAGGACAACTTATCCCCATCACTTTGGTCTCCCTATCTCTGTCACCGAGAAGTTCTCTAGTCTCCGGATTTTATGGATATGTTAGATCACATGGAGAAGGAGAATTAAATTTACCTTTCAGGTTAAGTTTGTCAATTTATTGACGTGAACTAGTTATTGTTCTGGATTATCCTTGTGGCCCTAATATAATTTTTAAGATTCCTATGAGATTTGGAAGGCTGGGGAAAAAAAGAATGAGAGAGGTCACCATGAGAAAGACAGACTCCTCCTGCTGGCTGTGGGGGTGGAAAAGGGAACCTAGGAATGTCAGGACTTCTGGAAGTGGAAGAGAAAAGAAAACAGGTCCCCTTTCCTCCCCATCCTCACAGAGTGTCCACAACAATTCAGGTCTGCCAGCATCTTAATTGAGGATGCAGAGATTTAGTTTGGTCTCTGGTATCATTGTTAGGAGTATATCTATCTATCTATCTATCTATCTATCTATCTATCTATCTATCTATCTATCTATCTATCTATGCATTAAATGACTCATTTGTGGCAATGCAGGCTGGTCACTCAGACATTGTGACCTCCTCAGGGAGGGGCGATGTGTGGGGCACCTTAGCTTGAAATTAGTCATTCCGCTCAGCGTAACTGCTTGCTAATCTAATGAGTAATGTATGCGTTGTTTCTGACTAACTCATTCTTAAGTGAAGAGTCTCTTGCTTAAGCCCCAGTGAAATCTAAATAAGGCCTTAAGGATTTATACCCATGATGGACAGATGCCTGTGTGAGTGCCCTGATGTGGGAGTCATCTTTATTTCATGGCTGAGGAAAATGAGGGATTGAAGAGCAAGGCCCAGAGTGGACAGCAGATTGAAAATGGAATCCCCAGGGCCTGACCCAGCTTTTCTCTATTCCAGGTACTCAGGCCTGACTTGCTGCTTTCTTCTTGAAGGTGATAAAAGGATGCCATCTTCCCTTTGTAGAGTCTTGGTCTCTATGACGCATGCATCCCAGTCAGTTCCCATGTTAAAGACCACACACATAGGCACCGCCGGACACTATCTTTAATTCTCATTAAACCACACACAGAGGAAACGCCTCTGCTAAATTCTTCTAGCGGTGAGCCTGCTTTCGGGGCTCAGTGGACTTTCAAGGAGCCCTCCCCTTTGTTTTGAGTCCTTTGAGAAGCAGTCTTCCTCAGAAACCCAAAACACACTTTTAAAATTGGCCAGTACTGGAAGTTATTAAACATCCAGTGTGTATTTGTCCTAATGGTCTTTGATTTGAAGTTAAAAGACAAAAAAAAAAAAAAAATCAGAACACTTCAACTGCAAAGGAAGAAATACATGGCTATTTTTGATGTGTATGAAAGAAACCACCTAGACTGTTGGTAAAGAGATCACACACACACACACACACACACACACACACACACACACACACCATACACAGAACACACAATCAAGGTCCCCTCTGCTTCCTCTTCCTTTCCGAAGGCAGGTTTCAATTCCTGGGAACATCTATATTGCTGCCCTAAATGGGAAATATTATTACTTTTTGTATTTTGGTCAATAAAGTCCTCCAACTACCACTCACCCCACCACCCCATTGCAAATAACATCACAAAAAAGTCTGCAATGTTGAAGCAGCCGTGGGATGCAGAAGAAAAGGCCCAGTCTCGAAGCCAGAAGACTAGAACTTCCCCAAGGTCACACATTCAACGTCTTCCCTTGTTCTAGGAATCCACCTACGCAGGTACTCAAAACCCACTTAATGGACAAATTGATGGGCGTCCTGGGATAGTCTGTACAACCAACTGCATGTGAATCTGAGAGCACTGGGGCGTCAGAAGGGCGAGCGTCTGGGATATTTTAATATTTAGTATTTCCAGACTCAGCA
This sequence comes from Mus minutoides, assembly GCA_902729485.2. Lineage (NCBI taxonomy): Eukaryota > Metazoa > Chordata > Mammalia > Rodentia > Muridae > Mus > Mus minutoides. The sequence continues at coordinate 255,408 of LR750554.1, read as the reverse complement.
GGCAGTGGGCTAAATCTGTCCATTGATGGGCAGGCTTGAATTATGAAACCACTCACGTAGGTAGAGAGGATGCCGTGAGCTGGAGGGAATTGTTGCTATGGCTATTTGCTCAAGGTGGCTGGGGGTGGGGATGCTCAGCTGGGGGCTGGGCAGGTAACATAAAAACAGGTGAACGATAAGAGTGGGGATATGGACTTGGGTCAACGGGGGTGTTGGTGGAAGCCTTCCAAATTCCGTAAGCTCCAAAAATGTGGGAGCGGAACCTCTAAAGGAAGGAGGCCACACAGTACAGTAAAGTCCAGCTTGTTGTAGGGTTAGGCGGCAAGGTTGCCCCCTTGTGGTTAAGGGGCTGAAGAGAGAGGAGTTTATGGGCCAATTCCCATCTGCCAGATGTTCTGAAGCCTCCATCCACCTCAGCTGTCCCAGGTGGTGATGTGCCCGCGAGGCTGAAGGTTTAGAGCCAAGTGTGATCCTCAAGGTAAGAAAACCCTGAAGGTTGGATGTAGGACTGCTGCGGGTGGAGTGGATTTATACTCGGACCGGAAAGAGGAGGCGGCTAAATGTCTATAGTAAGATTTGACCCAGGAAGTAAATAATAAGTATTTGTCGATGTTCTGACTGTATCTGATGTAGTGCTAAGCACATCACACATATTTTCTCAATTCTTAACAATAACCCTGCTTGTTCGATGTCATTGCTCCTAGATTTATAGATGAGATTCAAAGCAAAGACTTTAAAGTAACATATTGGTATTGTAATGTTTGTGGTAGTTTACAGCTGTGCTCTACTTAATGCCAGACAGGCACTTGGCACTCATTAAGAAGCAGGTTTTATTTTTCTTTAGAGATTTACTTATTTTTATATATATTAATGTTTTGCCTGCATGTCTATCTGTGTGAGGGTGCTGTATCCCCTAGGACTGGAGTTACAGACAGTTATAAACTGCCATGTGGGGGCTGGGAATTGAACCTGGGCCCTTTGGAAGAGCAGCTAGTACTTTTAACCAGCAAACCATGTTTACAGGTCCCTGTTTGGTTTTAATTTCTATTTTTATCATTTTCAATAGGGATGCTGAGACTTATAGAACTTATAGAACTCATATAACTTTTACAATGAAGGAAACCACCACCAAGAATAGTAGCTTAAAAAGAACCATCACTTTTTAAAGTTGGAGACGTGGTTTGGTTCAGATTCAGGGCTCTTCTGGTTTCAACTGGTCTAATGAGGCCATTGTGTCTTGGTGGTCACGTTTGGTCAGCGGTGTGGCTCTACTTCGAAGAGTTGGAGAGTGATGCGTTTGGAACTATGGGTGATTGATCCACAAGTCTCACATCCATCAGGCCAACGAGGGGTCTGGCCAGGGAAAGAGGGGGAGGTGCACATCCAAGGCCCCTGATGACTCTGTAAGAAGCCATTCTCCCTGCCCAATGGTGAGAGTAGCTCTAAGCAGACTACCTACACCTATATGGACAATTCCAAGGAGCAACTCATCCTATGCAAAGGAGTGGATCTCCGATCGACCCTGAACTGCCAAAGATGGATCACATTCACATCCAGCAGCATGGCTGTAGGTAGAAATACTCAACCACAAACAAATTACATTTATTTATCACGTGCGTTATTTGGACTTAGAAATAGTTTCCTTGGTCTTGCAAAGGAGAGTGAAAGTCCAGATAGTTTGGCCATGCAAAAATTATAAGTGAAAGACAGTGCTATCTACTCCTGACTTCCCAAATGCTCAAGCTATAAAATATTTAGTATTGGTTCCAATGCATCTTCCTTTGAATTCAAGATCTTGTCTAGGTTTGGCACCTGGGCAACAGCTGTATTTGTGATTCCACAGCGTGATGTTTTCTGGATGCCACAGACGTGCTGTGTCTGAGGAGGGGGTAGAGACGTAAGGCGACAACTCCTCCCTGGAGCCTCACGTGGGGTTTATCCCTGCACTGAAAGGGCTCCTTCAAAGGTCAAGTCAAGTGCATTATTTTCAAGTATAAACCTGGTTACTGAAATTTCTAGAAGGAAGCGAATTCATGCAATCTGATAGGAGAGCATTCGGGTTAGAAATTTAAGACTCAATTATTCAGAAGGCCTAGGGATTTTGCCAATCATGGCATGATCTTGGAGAAATGTCCTCGCAGTTCTAAACTTTTATTTCGATATAATATAGAATGTGGTTAGTAACTGCCAGGAGTGTGCAGAACTGCAAATAGTGGGAAGCCCAATAGAAACTGATTTCTGGTGAGAGGTAGAAAATGTAAGTTATTGTCGGTGACTAGAGGGTGATGCTTGAGATCCCGAGCTAGCTTCTATTCCTGTGTGCTGGTCCTTACAGGGAGAAGAGAGTGGCTATGCCTTCAGACAGGAAGAAGATGTAGGTGAAGGGCAGGATCAAAGGAAAATGCTGACTGAGATATTTCTCCGTGATTTTAGGGAAGCAACACATTTAGCCCCACCTCCACCCTCACAGTCTTGTTCTTGTATCTTATTTTCCAGAACTGAGCTACGGCCACCATGCTGCAAAGAATCCTGGGAAGGTGACCTTCATTATCTGGGCGGTTTCATCTCTGAAGGAAATGAAAGCCCTGTAGGTAAAGAAGAACAATAAGTAGAAGAGGACCTAAGTCTCCTTTTGTATCCTGGACAAATGGGACTATCATTTGTTGATCTAGCACTCAGCAATCAATATAAGCTCGTTTGGCTAGTCATTCACTTTAATTCCTGCATCAACACAAAGCAGGTGTGGATTCTACTTTGTATTTGTAGAGAAACGGAGGCACAGAGAAAATCAGGCACAGTGGGATAAATTATCCCTAGTATCTTCCAAAAATGTGAAGGAGGTTTCAAGTCAGTCTATGTTTGTTAATAGCCCCCAAGAAAGTAGTTGAAGGCATTCTCTACCCTCTCACTCTACAGATCTGAGGAAGGGTGAACTCCCATGGAGATGTTTAAGGTCTCTAGAACTCTTGTGGAGATCTCTGTCCCCCAGCAAGGTTCTCAATGTTTCCTGATGTCTGAGAGCCAAGTTTTGAGCTCTGCCCTTTCCTGAAGGGTCCACCAATCCCTGCAATTAGACTCCTTCCTCACTATTAGCCAGATGCACCCATCTGAAGGAAATAGAGGTGGGCTCAACTGCCCCTGATTCTCAGGAGCAAAAATGATCCAATATTTGACCCTTGAGCAAGGGATGTTGTCAACAGTCAAGAAACGCAGCACTGGGAGGCTGGTGGCTGTGCTGAATCATACCTTGCCACTTACTGGCCGTGTGACTGGCTTATTCCTTCATTAGCCCTTAGCTTCTTAGGTGCAACAGGAAAGAAAACAATCAAACTCATGTCACTGCGTTGTGAGGAGTGAGATACAGGGGCGCTTAGAAAAAGGAATGTCACATGGCTGACATCACCGGGACCTTGGTCAGCGTGGTAGTTTGAATGAAAATGGCCTCCACAGACTCAAATGAAGTGGTACTAATAGGGTTTGTAGCTTTGTTGAGTAGGCGTGGCTTCATTGGAGGAAGTGTTGGTCACTTGGGGCGGGCTTTGGGGTCTCTATGGTGATGCCAGGTCTACTGGCTCAAGTTTCTTCTTGCTGCCTGTGGATCAAGATGTGGAACTCTCAGCTACCTCGACAGCACCATACCAGCCGCATGCTGCCCTGCTTTCTGCTATGATGATTATGAATTAAACCTATGAACTGTAAGCCAGCCCCAATTAAATGTTTTCCTTTATAATAGTTGCTGTGGTCATGGTGTCTCTTTAGAGCAATAGAACACTAAAAGAGTGTTTGTGGAACATCTTTCGGACTCTTTTCTGATCAATGTGCTTCTTCAGATTTAGTCTTGAATTCTGAAAGCTAGGTCTCTAGGGTTCTTTTTAATAAATATTACAGTTACCAATGAATGCCCTGGGTTTTACTGTTCAAGTGGAACCAGAAGATTTGTTAAGCTCTAACTTTCCCGCCTTTCTGAAGACAGTGTGAGCTGAACCCATGAAATTGTGTGATTGAAGACCCTTCTATCAGTCTACTAAGAAAGACGGGCTGAGTCCTTCAGAGTTAAGGTTGAGCTTGAAGGTCTTACACCCGCCATGTTCCTTAGCGCTGACTCTGTGCCAGGGACAAGAGGGTCCACCTTCAGAAGCAGGCAAGCGTAGGGAACAGTACCATATTCCTGGGACTCTATCTGGTTTTGGATTATGCACACCCTCCTTCTAATTATGCTCTTTCCCTGCATGTAGCATGCATACATCCCTCTCTAAGCAATGCATCTAACAACCCCTGACTTGTATCAATTTCTCCTCTCCTAACAACAGTCAAACTTAGTTTCTGTTAAAATATTTTCTCAATGTATCTGGTTTTGAAGACTAGAAAGGCCAGTTCGGGCTGAATCCATTTTTGGATTCGTGTAGAGTAAGGCACAACTGGGACCTCAAGTGTACGTTTAGGGAGAAGCATCTTTTTACCATGGAATGTCTATGCACAATTGTGTGGGCATATGATTAAAATCAGATGCGTTATGGGAAAGGACACAAAAAAGACCTAACCTTCCAATTGAAACAGAGGATCACCTTACTATGCCCGTTAGTAAGCAAACCCCTCCTCTTGAGCACCATGAAAGGAAGCTTCAAACAGTAACTGGGGCTGCTAATTTCAACAGCGTATTTCTCATCTGTATATCACTTGCCTGTGGATAGTTTTCTTGCTACTTTTGCCAATCTGGCTCAGCCCTTACTTTCCTTTTTTTGGATAAGAGGTCAAGAACCCAGAAAACATCCATCTTAGACTCAGAGTGCTAGTTATATTCTGCCATGCTCCACCTGTCTTTCTTTGATGCCAGCTTTGTGACCTAAGGATGTGAGGTCAGAGCCTCTATGTCCTGAGATCGGCTAAGCCCCTGCCCTGGTTTTGGCTTCAGTTTCCTTTCCTCTCTAAAAAGTGTCTCTGGGGTCCCTTTCAACTCCACAGTTTTCTAACACTCAGTAGAAGATGTTTTTGGGCATGGGAAGCAGCGTGCCTTGGAGGTTTGGGTCTTGACTTATTCTGTTTGAAGACTGCTCTAATTTATTGGTCCTGGTAATGATGCTGAAAACATAAACCCGAAAAGCAGCGACTGAAATTCCGTTTTCCAGTCCAAATGCGGTGCTTAAATAAAATTCAGTCTCATGGAGCAAACACGGAAGAATAGAAATGGATAGGGTTTCTCCTGTCTTTGGGTCCCAGAGGAGGCTGTTAACAGCAGGATCTCCCTCCAACCATATGGGCTTCTGACTTAGAGAGCCAAATAGGCTCAGAATAGAGAAACCAGTTGCCTAAATCAGGCTTGCCTGCTTGCTGTGATGTTAGCTTATTCTCCCCAGTTGACTATAGTTGGGAGACCAGGCAAAGATGGGGAAGATTAAGCACACTGAGAGGCTCTCAAACAGGAGCTGATTGGCCTGATGCTTCAAGTCTCAGCTCAGGGCCTGCTGGGAATACAGCACTCGCTGACTGTGGATGTGAGACTGTCCCTAGTGCAGGGACAGTGCAGAGGATGCTGGCACAGGGGTAGACAGCAGGCTAATTCCCTTCAGAGCTCCATCATATTTTTAAGTGCTATAAACAGTTTCAACTCTCCTCTGCCACCATGCTTTCCTTATGGGAGTCAGCCTTGGCTTCTCTGGTGAGTTTCTGTCCTTATTCCTCCACTCTTTGCATCCATCTTTTGGAAGGACAGTGCAGTGGGATGAAAGAGTCACGGCCTTTGGACTCAGCCCCTTGGTTCTATTGCTCATGACAGCAGGGACTTTATGCATTTATTGATCATCCTAAGCTTCTGTTTCCCACAGAAACAGAGGTGGGTACAGTCATGGCAAACACAGCATTACTGAGAGAATTGGATGAGGTACAAAGGGTTTACTTTTGTTTTTATTTATTTTTTAGTTTTTTCCTTCCATTTTTTTATTAGATATTTTCTTAATTTACATTTCAAATGCTATTCCGAAAGTCCCCTCCCCCCTCCCCCCTCCCTGCTCCCCTGTCCACCCACTCCCATTTCTTGGCCCTGGTGTTCCCCTGTATTGGGGCATATAAAGACTGCAGTACCAAGGGGCCTCTCTTCCCAATGATGACCGACTAGGCCATCTTCTGCTACATATGGAGCTAGAGACACGAGTTCTGGGGGTTCTGGTTAGTTCATATTGTTGATCCTCTTCTAGGGTTGCAGACCCCTTCAGCTCCTGTGGTTCTATCTCTAGCTTCTCCCTTGTGGGCCCTGTGTTCCCTCTTATAGATGATTATGAGCATCCACTTCTGTACGAGACAGCTATATCAGGGTACAAAGGGTTTACTTAATGAATCAAACCAGCAACAAAACATACACTCACAAAGTTATTCCTCTGATCATGAATACACACACACACACACACACACACACACACACACACACACACACACCTTACTGGTTATATATTAAAGGTTTTGGAATTACCTGACACCGATCCTAATACTTCTTGGCTATATGACTGTGGATTATCATCTATCTCCAGTTTCAGGTTTCTGTCTTACAAGATGAAGCTTGTTTAATGTCAGAATGAAGGTCTCAAATGACATGTATGTGGTCACTGTTCTACTTTTGTTGGTCTAGGCAGGGCTATTGTGGGTCAGATTGTACTTTTGTTTTTACTAGTCATAAGTTTCCAATCTATTAATTATGATGCAGATGATAAACAATGCACATTTTCACACCTAAAATCTATAGCTGATTTCTCTAGATATCTGCAACATGTTTTTTTGTTGTTGTTGATGCTATTAAATTCGATTATTGACCAGAAACTTAATAAGAAAAATTTCTGTATCCAGGTATTAGGAAAAGAAGAATATATATATAAAATCACAGCACATAAAAAAATCGATTAATTGGATATCACCAACATTAAAAACATGCTTTATGAAAAACAGTGTTAAGGAAAAAGATGAGGTTACAGAGTAGGAAAAATCCTACAGAGTAGATTAGTGGGAGACACATATCCAGCAAAAGATTTACATCAAGACTATATAATTTCCCCCTTTTTAAAGGCAGGCTTTCTCTGTGTCGGCCTGATGTGTCCAGGCTGGCCTCAAACTCCGAGTTCTGCCTGCCACTGCCTCCTGAGTTCTGAGATTAAAGGTGTGCGCCATCACCTGGGAACTATATGAAATATTCAAAGCTCAGGGACTATAGACTTCGGTTTAAAGATGGACGAAAGACTTTGAAAATATTTTCCAAGAGGGCATCTGGAGGAAAAAAAGCCACACATAAAAAGGTGCTCAAAATGATTAATCATTAAGAAAAAGTACATCAAATCCACAATGGAATAAAAATACTTGCCTATCAGAATGGCTAAAATAAACAGTGCAAAAATATCAAGGGCCGATAAGGATGGAGAACACATAGACCTCTTGTATGTTCCTGATAAGAATAAAGAATAGCTGGGTGTGGTGGCACATGCCTTTAATCACAGCACTTGGGAGGTAGAGGCAGGCGGATTTCTGAGTTCGAGGCCAGCCTGGTCTACAGAGTGAGTTCTAGGACAGCCAGGGCTATACTGAGAAAACCTGTCTCACATGCTTCGAGAACATTGAAAGATCACTTTTTGATAATTTCTTAGGAAGTTAAGCATCATCTTAGTCCATCACTCAACAATCTCACAACTTGAGTTTTATTCTGGAAAAGCCATTTGTGTTCACACAAAACCTGCACCTGATACTGTATTCCTTTGTTGTTGTTGTTGTTGTTGTTGTTTGTTTTTTGTTTTTTGTTTGTTTGAGACAGGGTTTCTCTGTGTAGCCCTGGCTGTCCTGGAACTCACTTTGGAGACCAGGATGGCCTCAAACTCAGAAATCCACCTGCCTCTGCCTCCTGAGTGCTGGGATTAAAGGCGTGCGCCACCATGCCCGGCTTCTGATGCTATATTTCTAACAGCTCTAGTTACATTCATCCCACATTGGAACAGATAAATTATCTTCAGCAGATAATGTATTGACAGGGCACACTCACCCAGTGCAATGGTACTCACTCAGAAAAAAGGAGCATAGCTTTATGGTGCATTCAATGAACTTGGAGAAATCTCAAAGGCCTTATGACAAGTTCAAGAAGCCTGTCTGGCTTGGAGGATCCCTTAGTCTTGCTGGCCTGTCAGTCTTGCTGAACAGGCAAGCTCTAGTTCAGTGAGAGATCTTGTCTAAAAAAATAAGGTGGGGGTGACTTGATGGAGATACCTAAGAATAACCTTTGACCTCTACATGCATGCACCTACATGTGCAAAGACACCCATACACCCACAAGTGCAAGCACACACATGTGCAATGATACCCACACTCACACCCATGTGCAATCACATACTTCTATGTGTAATCACACATACTCACACACACATCCACATGTGCAATCACACACCCATGAGCAATCATACATTCACACCCACCCATCCACATGTGCAATCACAGAACCATGTGCAATCACACATTCACACCCACCCATCCACATGTATATTTATACATACACACCCACGCCCATGTGTAATCACACATACACACCCAACCACCCACATGCACAATCATGCGCATGTACAATCACACACACACACATGTGCAGTCACAATACCCATGTGCTGTCACACACACATATGTTCAATCACACACCCATGTGTAATCACACATATACACCCACACCCACATGTGCAATTACAGACCCATGTGCAATCACACACATTTGCAATCATACCCATACCCTTGTGCAATCACACATACACACCCAACATACACTCATACTGTATGTAAACATTAAAGTTTAAGAATTAAGGCACAGTGGAGGGTTTGACTGTAAAGAGAGAGAATTTTTTGAGAGTAACAAGACATCTGAGTTCTGATTTTGACGGTGGCAGTATCAATCTATACATGTGTCAACATTTATAGAACATTATGTCAAATCATCACTTTCCTTCATGATACTTTAAAAGCCGCTTCTCATTAGAAGTGAGGTTGAAGTTGCCTGATTTTGAAGTCCTGCAGACCTGCCCCGTCTAATATAGTAACATAAGGCACTTAAGCTAGATCTGTGCCAGCCGAGATACAGCTTAAGTGCAGTGTACATACCAGATTTTAAATTTGAAGGCTTAGGGTGAAAAGATAAAATATCTCAGCAATAATTTGTGTGTGTGTTGGTTACATGTGAAAATAATACTATTTTGAATGTAATGGATTTAATAAGACATGATTAAAGTTAATTTTACTTTTTCCTTTCTCCTTAGCACATGGTTACAAGACAATTGTGATTGTAATATACGTCTTATGTTTTTATTGGATGTTGTTGCTTAAGTTGCCACCATCAGGGAGGAATGTAGAGTTCTAGAATATTCTTTCTCAGGGCACCATGAGATGTATCATTGATGCCATTCAGGATTCAGCAAGGGGCATCCAGACCTGTGTCTGGAGGTTGCTTGAGTGCTTTCTTCTGGTCTGTCTAGGGAGGTGAAAGCCACTCTAACCTGCCTTACCCACCATTCGGTTGGCTTTCTGCTATCTTCAGGGGACACAGGGGTAGCAGGTACAGCAGGGGGTCTCTGTGAGATGGGCTAGGATGAAGGCTAGGTGTGTGAGGGTGCTTGGCTTCATTTAGATTTGGATTCGAGTTTCATTTACGCAGATCTGCATTTGAGTGCGACTCCAGGCAGCTCTGGGTCTTTTTTAACCCCAGGTTTTTATGTGCAAAGTGAAATGGATTCTCTCTCTCTCTCTCTCTCTCTCTCTGTGTGTGTGTGTGTGTGTGTGTGTGTGTGTGTGTTATCCTCTTATTGAGTGTTTTGTCCCTAGAAAAAAACAGGAAAGAAGTATTGGAAGCACCCAGTAAGCCTTTTGGAAATAATTTTGCTATTTCTATTTCCAAAGTGGCCTTCTATTGTATTTGCTTTCCAACCTGGGGCTCAGCCTCTCCCCTTCCCTCCCCTCCCCTCCCCTACCCCTTCCCTTCCCCTCCCCCCTCCCCTCCTATACCCTCCCCTTCCCTCCCTCCCCTCCTCTCCCCTCCTCCCCTCCCATCCCCTCTTTCCCCCTCTCCTCTTTCTTTCTCCTTCCTTCTCTATTCTCCAGTCTCCAGCCTCCCTCTCTTTTTCTTTCCCTTCTATTCTCCCTCACTCCATAGGCATCCTGCCCAGCTCTTCTCCCTGATTCAGCATGGAGAAATGCCAAGGCAAGCATTCACACAAAGCATGAAGCTGCCTGTCAGCAAACACCCACTCCTGTGTCACTCCCCCTCCCCCCATGTATCAAACTTGCCTGGACTCCCCATGTGTCTGAGATGAGCCCAGACTCCATGTAAGGCTCTGAACCCCATTTAGCTCCCCAGCCTGACTCATACAGGGCTGCCTGAAAACTTCAGAGCTGTGTTCCCTATTGGCACCATTCAGGGATCGGAAGCTCCCCTAAAAGGCAACCAACAGCCCTCCAACCATCAACAGGGTTTGTGGCAATTTTCTTGGATCAAAGTTACAAAAGCCTGGGCTTTCAGCATTGAGTCCATGCAAAGGCTGCCCTTTTCATTCAGCCCCCTCTGCCTTTAGCTCTGATGTGCTTTTTTATTAAGTAATTCTTGTTGCTTGCTTCCTGCAGCTCAGTGTTGGCATCAAATGTTAGGTAGGTGCAGAGAAAATGAATACGTTTCCAGGCTTAACAGCTCCATAGGTTTTCATCAAAGGAATCTATTAAGTGCTTGTCTGGGCATGTTGCTCTATGAGGCTCTACAGAAGAGATGTTAAACAGACACGAGTGGCCTCTCAGAGCTTGTTCATAATGGCGGCCACGGTGGCTACCTGGTAGGGTTATCTTGATCAACAGTGGGACTTTGAAAGGAACAAGTCCCTGTCATACACCAAGTTCAGAGGGCCAAGGTTTAAAGACCTCAGAAGCAGGCCAAGGGCATGATTTCCAGCCATCTGAAACAGCTTCTTCAAAGGCATGTGACCTGGTGGTCAAGCATGTGCATTCAGAACTGAGCAATCTGTCTGCAGCTGAGCTCTTCTGTATAGGGTCGTCTTGGGTGAATAACTTATTGAAGCCTCAGTTTCTCATTTAATAATCCAGCTCACAATATCTACTTTACAGACTGTACTGTACCTACCATTCATTGATCTGTTTGTTTGAGCCAGGTCATAGGAGTTTTGAGTTGAATTAGTAACAACACCACAAAGCAAAATTGCTCTTCCCTTCCCTTTGCACAGATAAGGGCATTTAGCTTAGAGAAGATGGTAGATATGTCCATGTTGATTCAGAATATGTAGGAAAGGACTTTCAATTCCAGCAATCTGGCCCCTGTACCCAGACTCTCCCCAAGCCTGTTCTCAGAGGCAGGGAAAGGGGACTAAGTTCTGGAGGTAGGGTGTAGACAGCAAGGATTCATCCTCTTGGAAGCAGGAAAATGATTGCAGGCGAGACTGTATGAGCCCAACCTGTAACCCCAGAGTTTGTTCCACTGCCCTACCAAAGACACATGTACAAGACTCCAGACTCAAGCTAAGTTCTTTTCTGTAGATACAATCCATAGTGTCCTGCAGCAGGGAGTTTTGTCTGTCATCATTGAAGATACAGATTTTTCTCTTAAGATCCCAAATATTAGATTGATATCGGTTGCCTGGAGCATCATAATGGGATGGTTTCCAAGCTTGGACTCAGGGAGCAAAGAATGATGTGATTAATTAGTGATACTCGCCATGGGCAAGAGAGTTGGCATTGCCAGCACAATATATTCAGTAACCCTGTCCTATGACATGCCTAGAGCACAGTGGACTTAGTCAATTTATTAACAGAGAAAGAAAATCACAACAGAACAGCTAAGCCATTGTCTGCTTCCCCCATCTTTCAGCATGTGTCCTATTTTAGAGACATATCAGGGTTAGAGCAGCATGCACACCTTGTTCAGTTAGCTTTTCTTTCTAGAGATTAATGTTGAGTATCTATCTATCTATCTATCTATCTATCTATCTATCTATCTATCTTATTTATCCATCTGTCCATCTATCTCCTAACTTCAATCACTCTGGCAGACATGTGTTTAATTGTTAAACAGTAAAAAATATTAATGGCAACAAATCTTCAATTTATCCCACACTCAGTGCTTCACAGCTGGTGGGCAGGAAGAAGCTGGGTTGGGTGTGGGGAGTGGCTCAACTATGGTGGTAAGAAGGGGCTTCTGATCGAAGATTCCCTGTCAGCTGACCCAGGGAAATGAGCCACAGGAGGACTCAGCTGTCCCATGCCCCGCTGGTGGAATTTCCTGCAGGGAAATGTTGAGATGGTTTCCCTTGGACAGGAAGTTCTTAGATTTTGTTTTGTTTGCACAGCCAGCCTCCCTTCTTGAATTTTTATGTTCTGTGTCTACCTCTTGCCATCTTCACACTCTTCATTCTTTCTCAGATCTTGTTGCCAATAATTCTAAATTTAATTCTATAATTGGGAGTCTAAATGACAACTAGAGTCTTAGAGTCTGGATGATAAATCAGTGTCCTGGTCTAGGATAGCTTGGGGCTATCCCCAACCACAACCCCCACAACCCCACCCCCACCCCCCGCCCAAGCTGAGAAGGGCTGTCGTGAACGTTGTTTTGGATGAGTAGGTTCAGGATATATTTCCTATACTTTTTTTTTTTTAATGTAAATCCTGGATATGTCCCAGCCAAAGTGTCCCAGGGCTGTTTTCTGTTTGAATGAAACATGAATTAAAATAATCTTTATGAAGTGGTTGTAAATATTGCAGGCATGATGCTTGTGTATCCAATCACTTATCCTATAAGTTGTTGAGTTCTGTATGTGTGCTGGGGATAGCGGGAGGTGCTGGGGGTATAGTGAGGGATGATACAGATATGGGCAACTCAGAGCTCAGAGTCTGGTGGGGCATGTGCATTAATTTTCTTTTGTCACCTAACAAGTGCTGACAAATTTAGAGGCTTTAAAGAGCCGTTTTCTCTGTTTTTCTGCCTGGCTTAGTTGATGAATTAGTGTTCTCATTGCTGTGACCAGATACTTGATGCGAATTAACTTAAGGGAGGATGTTTATTCCATCACACCATGTCTGCACCCGAGAAACAAAGCGACAGAAGCTAGCCCTCAGCACAGTTTTTCCCTTTCCCTTCGCTGTTCATCCAGCTCACGGGATGCTGCTGTTGATGTCTTAGCATGAATCTTTGCTCTTTAGCTAAGTCTTCCTGGAAATATCCTTATAGACAAACCCAGAGGTGTGTTTCTATGGTGATTTCAAATCCAATCACGTTGACAATGACGATTAACTGCCACAACTTGATTCCTCCTAAGAGTGTGAGAAGGTTGCGGGCACGATGCCTACTGATCTGTGTTCTCATTTGAAAGTTTGCCTGGAGGAAGGTTGGCTTTGAACCTCATTTAGCTTGCTGACAGCATTCTCTTTCTTACAGTGGTATGACTGTGGCCCCGAATTCACTCTTATGTTCTTAAAGGTAGCTGGAATCCCTCCTCCCCCAGCTCCCCCTGCCAGCTTTGTGCTATATGGACTTTTTCAGTATACTTATTTGTTTTGTCTAGCTGGCCGGGGGTGGGGGTGGGAGAATTATCTCCCTGTCTGTCAAAATAATATCATGTGACAGAGTATAAGTATTGAGGATGACATTTCCTCACTTTGTTGATTAGAAGCAGGTCACAGGCCTTGGTCATTCTCAAGTGGGAGTGACTGGGCAACACCTGAACAATCACTGGGGTCACTTTAGGGTCTCCCACAGGATGAGCTGATAAGCAAACATAATACTACTGTAAAGTGCTATGATCGGAAAGACTCAGAGACAAGGAAGCGTGTGTTGAAGTTGCGTGAACAGTCTTGAGAATACCAGAGGAGAGGATGTCCTAGAGAAAATAACTGTACATGGAAACCCTAAGGATGGGCATAATTAGCTCCTATCCAGATGTTATTTTTTTTCTTTTTATTACCATATGGCACTCAGAATGAGAAAAAAAATCATTAGATAAAGGCTTTCCATTCCTGACCACAGAGGTATTCCCATACCTGCTATGGAGACTTCCCTTTAAAGTCAGCTTCTGGTCTTAGGGTTGGGAGTAGAGACAAAGACCAAGGTGATGGGAGTGCTGGTGGGTTGGGAGTGGATGTCTCTGACAAGTCAGTGTTGGTTCATATCATGTGCTCCTTTGAGGGAGGGAAGCTAGCGGTAGTTGTTGGACAGGGTGGGAAATCCTCCATCTGCTTCAGATGGGACCTATGGTTGAATATATAGATTTCCTTCCAAGTGTGGATGTTTAAGAGCAACAATAGTTATCACTCGAGGTCATGTTACAATTTGTTGAGCTTTTAGTAGGAGCTATTGGCAGTTGCTAGGAGTGTCATGTCCATCTGCTATGTGACGGGCACTTGTTCAAACCAAAGTGCTTGGAATTTTCCTCGTCATCTAACAGCTTTAGATGGGATGTCAGAGAAAGGCTGTTTTTCCCTTTCCTCACCGCCTAGTCAGTTCTTCATCTCACATGCTCCACCTTGCCTCTTAAAGCAGTGGTTCTCAACCTGTGGGTTGTGATCTCCTGGGGGGTCACATATCAGATATCCTGTATATCAGATTTTTACATTGCAATTCATAGCAGTAGCCCAACTACAGTGGTGAAGTAGTAGCAAATTAATTTCATGGTTGGGGGTCACTACAACATGAGGAGATGTCTTAAAGGGTCCCAGCATTAGGAAGGTTAAGGACCACTGCCTTATAAGAAACCTGCCATGGCTGTGGTAGCGTATGGCATCGGTACCACTTTGATGGTTAACATCAATTAACAAGATGTCGACAAATCTCTTGGCATATCTGTGAGGGACTTCCTGTCCCTTAGGGTGGACAGCACCATTCCATAGCTGGGATCCTGGACTGCCTCGTGCTTCTGCCTTTTCTGCTACTGTGGACTACGTGTTTGAATTGTGAGCCAGAATCAACCCTTTCTTCCCTGGGCTGTTTTTGTCCTGGATTTTATCATCGCAATGAGAAAAGTAGCTAACACAACCACAGACTTTAGCACTAAATTTTCTGCCATCTTCTCTCTCTTACTCGTGATAACCACAGCGTTTGGTGACACTCCCATCTGCTCTCATTTGCACGTTACCATATGCTCTTTCCTCCAGCCAACCTGACAGCATTCAGGCCCATCTCTTTCCAGACTCAGTGCCTCCTACTCTCTGCTTACATAGATGGTGCCTACCATATTGGATGGCCCAGCCCAGCCGGAAGATCATTTCCTTCATAACCCCGGTCCTAAGTGTCTTCTCTGCCTCTCATCATTGAATTAAAAAGTTTAAACTTTAAATAAACAAAACCTCATATCAAAATTTACCAAACCCAAAGACTACACAACTGCATAAACTCCTATATAATTTTCCTCACTCTCTATTATCGTCTACATCTCCAGTGTCCTGACCTCAATACTGTTGACTGCAGTGACCCATAACCCAGTGACCTTATTGATTTTCACACAGCCCCCTTTTCTGTTTGGGTCTTTGTACCTTGCTTGTCTGTCTAACTTCATGATCCTTCAATACAAGCACTCTCTTGCATGCAACCTCAGCAAATTTCACTTCCTGGTAGATTGTGGCAAATACCCCAGCTATTGTTACACCCAGATCTCAGCTGTCTCCTCCTCTCCAGTCCCGAGCTGCATGTGTCTGGGAGAACGCAATCGGATGTTGCTGTGTGACACGTGTGGGTTCTCCCCTGACTTGCAGGCACACACTTGTCTAATCTATTCCATCTTCCACACAGTTATCTCTAGCTCTCCCTTACCTTCACATAACACTAATATTCTCCATCAATTGACCAACTTGACTTCTATTTTAGGAAACAGAAAGGATTCTGAGGGTCTCTCATGACTTCCAGCTCCCCCATCTTTGGGCACACACTCTGCCTTCTCTTGCTGTTACTCTCCTCTAACTTTCTATGTACCCTTATGGAATGGAATTCCTTTTCCTTGTGCTAAATCTCATCCTCTCCCCTCTAGCCGTCAGAGCATTGCCGAGTCTTTGTTTATCCTGCAAACAGTTATCAGTGGTTCTTTCTCATCAATAAACAGATAAGGTTTGATTTGTCCTTCTTGGCTCTTTGTGTTTCTGGTTCACTTTACCTCTTGCCACAGTTCCAGCAAACATCCACATAGCTTATCCCTTAAAGTTGTTTTTTTTTCTTGCACAAATACAGCTTGGCTATGCTACTGAGAATTTCAAATTTTCTTCATTTCTAGTTTCATTTTATTATTTTCAGATTTAGTGGGCTTTAATTATATATCTCTATATCTATCTATCTATCTATCTATCTATCTATCTATCTATCTATCTATCTATCTATCTATCTATCTATGTGTGTGCTGAGCGAGCAGGTATACACCTGCATGGATGCATATATACCATGTGTGTGCTTGGTACTAGAGGATGCCGGAATATCTCCTGGAACTTGATTTAGAGAGAGGTGTGAGCAGCATGTGGGTTCTGGGAACCAAATCCAAATCCTCTGCAAGAGTAACAAATTCTCTTAATCTCTGAGCATCTCTGGAGCCTCAAATTCTACTTTATTTTCCTTCATAGTCCTGACCATCACTTGAGAAGCTCCATACTTACCATGTTTTTCATTTGATGCTTTGGTGATGTGGTTTTTCTCTCCCCCCCCCCCCCCCATTGCTGTGTTCTTAGCATATAGAGTAGTGCCAGACAGGGAATAAGCCTACAATGAATACTCATTGAAAAAAAATTCCATGGCTTCTCTTACCCAACATCCCTCCTGGTTTATTGCAATGGTGTGGTTTTTCCTTACCAGTTTTTCCTTGCCAGTCAGAATATCATCACTTACACCTCTTCCTGCCAGTCTTTACAGCAATGCCTCTTCAAATTTAATGTGCGATGGAAGCGTCAGAGGATCTTGTTGAAACACAAGTGACAGTTCAGGCGGTCTCTTGTGGCTCTGCATATCTAAGCAACCCTTAACTGGTGCTATACATGCAGAGGATATAGCCCACACCTGGACAAGGCAGACTAGTTTGCCGATATTAGATCTCACTCTTCTTTTAAATGGAGCATAAATATTTACACAGCACATTTACATATTTACAGTTTAAACATGGCCCCGAGTTCGAGCAATCCTTTGGCAAGCGCCTCTTTAGCCACAGGTTACAACATTTGCACAGACAGTTCCATCCATCTTGATACATACATTTTCCAAGAGGGGATGTGGTCATTAGGGTATTTCATGGTTATTGTCCATGCTTGGGTAGATTTAATTTATTTTGAGCCCATGTGCAGGAATATCGTTATTGATGGTAGTATCTCAGCAGTTGGCCATATCATGGTGTGAATCAACAAAAGACAAAGTCCTGCTTTTTGCTCTAATTATTGTCCTGTCCATGTTTGAGTCTAGAGAACAGGTGATAATCACATCAGCAGTTAGCTTTAAAAATTGCAGCAGGGTCCTTCTTTCGTAGTTCATGTGGGTGTTAAAAAGGGGGCTGTCCAGCTTATCTTTACCAAAGGCTAGGGGTTACACTGGCATTTTCTCCTAGAGACAGTGAGTAACTCAGTTTTGCAAACTGAGTTAAGGTACCTGATGTTTGATATCCTTGATCAGAAAGCTAGTAAGACCTGCAGAGAGAAACAGAGAGTGTTGGGTGCGCTGAACTTCACTAAGGAATGGAGAAAGGCCAGGGCGGGGGGGAGGGGGGGCTAGGTTCAGTTTGTATCAGTATCATCAACATGACTGGCATCTAACATGTACTGAGGCCCAGAGCCCAGGGCTAAGTTCTGTATACACTGTCTCATTTGATCTCTACAACAGCAGCCCCTCAAGTTATTGTTTTTGTTACCATCCTCGTTTCCAGATACATTAAGTAGAAACCTGGAAAGATGAAGCAACATGCTTGGGGTCCCAGAACCATACTCATGTATCATTTTCAAAGGTGGGAATTGTACCTCTTCTGTAAGTAGAAAATGTCAGAGGTTTATTTAACTCATTGATTAGTGACAGAGCTAGGAAGAAGCTAAAATTGATCCAATGATTATTTATTTATTTATTTATTTCCCCATTTAAATTGATTATCCCACCTCACCATGTCTGAAAGGTGTTCAGCCCTCTGTGACTTTGTTTCCTTAGACTTTGAGATTCACCCCAATGTTTATGCGCATAGGTAGTTACTATTCTTCAGCTTTAGTACCTTTGCATTGCAGTAAATGGGTTTTTCTGCCATGCACTCATCAATCAATATCATCCAAATATTTTGTTATTATGAATAAAGTAGTTGTGGATATTTGTATATAGGCTTTTATTTGAATATATGTTTGTATTTTTCTGGGATAAATATGCAATGATTGAGCTATATAGTAAGTGATTATATAGTTTCATAAGAAATATTTCAAGTATTTAGGATGGTGGCTGTATCATTTTAAGGTATTACCGGCAGTGTGTGCACGAGCCAGTTTCTCTTTATTTTAGTAGCATTTACTATTATCTTTTAAATTTTTATTCTAAATTTTCTAAGAGATGTGTAGGTGTGTGCTTTTGTTGATTTTATTTGTGTTTTCCTGTTGGCCAATGATACAACTTTCCCCGTGTTTGCTAGCCATCTGTCTCTTTGGTGAAGGATCTGTTCATGTCTTCTGGTCATTTTAAAATTGGATTGTTTGTTTTCCTGTTGGGGTCTGAGAATTCTTTGTGTTTTAGATATATGGCATTTGTCAGACATGTGGTTTCCAAACACTTCTCTACCTGCAGGCCCTCCCTCCACTGTCTAGACAGTCTTTCACAGCCCAACATAAGATTCTCACTTTTGAAAACCCCAGCCTTCCCTTGAGTGCACTGGGCATAAACACTATAAGCTACTGTTGCCTAGGGCAGGCTGGGTGTTATCCCACTTTCGTGAGCCACTCAGGTTTGTCATAGCTCATTCACCATGGCCTTAACTCCATAGGGACCAACATATTTCAGCACACCACAAAAATGATCGCCAAGCCAAAAAAAAAAAAAAAAGAAAAAAAAGAAAAAAAAAGATGTTTATTACTGACAGAACAATTTCAGGGCAAGATGTTGCGGATACAGGAAATGAGTTCATGTTATAGTTCCCTTCTTAGAACATTCCCAAATGCCCTTTCTTCAATGTAAAGCCTGATCCATCATTCAAAAATGCCAGGAAGCTCTCGGGCCATTTCATCCCAACACCTTGTAATTGACAGACTTACATGTCCAATCAGACAGCCACACCACATGAGTGGGATTTGAACTCTGAGAAGCCACCCATGTGAGCAGCCACAAATGTGACTTGCCCAGTGCTGCCAAATGAACTTTTGATCCTTTCAGGGACTGCTCAGCCTGTCTGCACCTGGGTGGTACTGCCATGGTAATTGTCAACATGGAACCTTCTGACACAGTGCAAGAAAGGGATGGATACAGTTCCTCACCTTGTATAAATCTCCACCACAGGGAACAAGATTAAAGGAAAACAATTATGCAGTAGTCATTTTCATCCAAGGTAACATAAGCCCTTTGATTCATTTTGGGACAAATAGGCGATGCTGCCCTGTCTCTTGCTTGTACAATGTGCAGGCATCCAAGCTTTGCCTGCTATTTTGTCCTAACATATACACTGAGTTATGCTGTCAAGAGAGTGGCTTTCCTTTCACATACGACATAAGCTAACTGACTGGAAGTGAAGAGTTAAGGAAATTGTGCTAATCTCAGTTTCTGGAACAGACAGGGACTCTCTTCTTTGTTGCTTCTCCATATCCAGATGGTACTCTGTGCCCTGAGCACACCTGTCTGTGGCCCAGAGACAGCTGGAGGCCAAGTGCATAGATCAGGTCTCAAGAAAGATGGGAGAGAGCCAAGAGAGGGTAGCAGCCATCAGAGGGGGCGGGGCCGTTGTCAGTGGTCTTGATGGCTGTCACTCACTCCTGGACTGGTGCCTGGCCAGGCAATGGCTTTAAAAGTGTGTTGAGTGTCTGCAGTGTGGCCTCTTAGTCCTTAGTTGTCATGGAGCTGAAGGACATTAAAAAAAAAAAGACAAAACAGATTTGGACAGTCTTCAGGAATGTCCAGCTGGTATACCTCTTGACTGGGATGTGTCTTGTGGTAATATCTACTTGTAATTCGATATTAATTTTTAAAAAGACCTATTTATTTTATATATGTGAGTAGACTGTCATTGTCTTCAGACACACCAGAAATATCAGATCCTATTATAGGTAATTATAAGCCACCATCTAGTTGCTGGGAATTGAACTCTGGACCTCTGGAAGAGCAGTCAGTGCTTTTAGTTGCTGAGACATCTCTCTAGCCCTCAATATTCTTTTTAAAAGGTGGCTCTCTCTTCTCTACTTAACTTCAGAGTGCTTATCCCAGCTTGTCTTGATTCCATTCCTTTCTCTGCATCTTCTTTATTTCTCTCTCATCCATCCTCTTAGGTCATATACAGTTCGTTTCTGCTTCCTCTTTCCTATGCATGCTTCAGCCACTGCCAAATACTGGACCAACCCCAGGTCCTCATAACTTACCCAAAGCGACACCATCAGTGCCCAACATGACACAAAGTCACTACACAGCAGCCTTCTTAGTGAAATGTACTCCAGCTGCCATTGGAAGAGTCACCCACACTTTGTTACAAGTTCCCTTCCTGTCTGAGACACCATTTGATACTTATTTTACTTCTAACTATAACTACTCTTTTTCTACCCTTCCCATGATCCTTTGCGTTCTATCCTCCAATCACTGGATGGCCATCCCACAATTTCTCTGTTGTGAGTGCTGCACTTTAGAACATGAACCACGCTAGGATCCAGTCCAGCCCTTCAGTATTCCCTCTGGCTTCTGTTATTTTACGTGTATTACTGTTATGTGTATGGCTGTTTTGTCTGGATGTAACCATGTGTGTGTCTTGGTTACTGTGGAGGCCAGAAGAGGACTTTGGATCCCCTGGAACTAGAGTTCCAGATGGTTGTGACCCTCATGTGGGTGGTGGGAATTGAACTCAGGTCGTCTTACTGAACCCAGCTCAGTAAGAGTGTCTTAAGCACTGAGCCATCTCTGTAGCCCAGACAATTGACTTTTAAGCTAAAGCTGTCAGAGATCATGTTCTCTGAGCAGAAACCCTGTTTGCAAATTAAATCAAGAGGGAAACACAGAATAGAAAGATGGTTACAGTTTAAATATGGAATGTCCCCAGCAGGCTCATGTATCAGGGCTTGGCTGCCAGTTAATGAGTCCTGGCTCAGTGCTCAGCCAGATAGAAAGTGCTCCTCCCTTAGCTGCTTACAGCCAGACTGCAAGCATCCTGTATCAGCTAAGCGGAGCACATCTACACTTGGATTTAGCCCCCTGCCTCCTTTGTCATCTCTGGCTTAAGCTGCAGGTTCAGGCTTCTGGACACGGTCTCAACGGGCTTTTGTTACCAGGCCTCCGATGCATTTGGAGACTCATTTCCTGTAGCTGGATGCTCTGATCAGCCTGAATTGATGCCCCTGTCTCCTCTCTGCACTCCCAGGCCTTTGCTCACATTGATCCTTTATGTGGAACCACAGTTCACACCCTTCTTTTATCCTGGCATCTTCTGCCTTCTGTTCTTCAGCTTTTATCTAAGGTGTGCCTTCCCCAGCTTACCGTGGACGGCTATAGCATTGCTTCCAGCAGACATGCCGGGTCTTGTGAGTGCTCTACCTGCGGCCATGCCTCTGTCGATCAAGTCTGAAAGTTCCTATCTGATTTTCCCAGCTAAGTTCTAGGGACAGGATCTAATTCTGCCCCCAAGGAATAGTACGGGAAACATGCAGAAGGATTCTTAAGGAAGCTTTTCTCCATGACAACAAAGGAGTGGTCCTTTTCATTTCTGTAGTTCCACAAGGATGTGATGTTTGGTCCATCGGCAGCTTGTGCCTTGAGAGGAGAAGGTCAAGGGGGAAAACACACACACAATCACAGAGAGAGAGAGACACAGACACACAGACACACACACACACACACACACAGAGAGAGAGAGAGAGAGAGAGAGAGAGAGAGAGAGAGAGAGAGAGAGACTTCCTAAGTATAGAAACAACCTGGGTCGTTTCCAGATTTCTAGCATTGAAGATAAAGTAACCCTTCCTTGATGCCTATCTTGCATTTGGACAAGGTATTCTGTCTCATGCAGGTGAAATACCGTAAATAACTCAGCACATCTTGTTCATGTTGCCTAACTTTTTTTTCCCTTTTATTGTTTGTAAGTTATTTATGGGTAGAGATTACTTTTTTTTTTTAAACTTTTATTCGTCTCTCACACATTATTACATCATCCCAACAGCAGCTTCTCCTCCCCCCCCCACTCCTCCCAGTCCTTTCCCTTCACCTTCTCTTTCCCACAGATCAACTACTTCAGTTTCTATAAAGGGGGACAAAAAGAGGAGGCCTTCCAGGGATAACCACTGAATAGGACATAGCAAGATACAACAAGATTAAGCATAAACCTTCATATCAAGGCTGGACAAGGCAACCCAGCAGGAGGAAAAGGCTCCCAAGTGCAGGCAACAGAGTCAGAGACAGCCCCTGTTCCCATTGTTGGGAGTCCCACAGAGCACTAAGTTATACAACCACAGCATATATGCAGAGGACCTAGCTCAAAACCATACTGGCTCCATGAGTTTGCCCCTTTAGTCTCCGTGAGTCCCTCTGAATCCTGGTTAGTTGATTCTGTGGGCCTTGTTCTTGGCCATGGTGTCCTCAAGCCCTCTCACTCCTAAAATCCTCCCTCCTCTTCTTCTGCGGGATTCTCCTGGCTCCACCAGTGTTTGACTGTAGGCCATACGAACTACATCTGTTCCCATCAGTTGCTGGATAACGTCCTTCTGATGACAACTGGGTTAGGCACTGTTCTATGAGCATAGCAGAGAATCGTTATTAGGAATCATCATTTCACTGACTTTTTTTGCCAGTCATATCTGGTTCTATTCTATGTCTCTAGGCTGTTCTGACTCTGGATCCTGGCTATCCAGGCAGTGTCAGGCAAGGGCTCCTTCTCCCCAGTGTTTGCAGTAGGGTCAGAATTCAGCAACCTTTCATATTCATTTTCCCACTAAGAGCTACCTACAGTCGAGGGTATGCCTCCAATATCTGTCCCATTTTGGAGATAGACTTGGGGTGCTATGGAGCGGGGAACTGCAAATGGGTCTTGATAAGAAGGACCCATTCCTGGTAGGGGGACAAATGTTCTATCATCATAACATGGTTAATCAGAGATTATCCTACAAAGCCCAATGTACATGCCAGATCACATTATGGTATATTGGTTAAGGAAGGAAAGGAGTGATGGCGTGCTTGTAAACCTCTCCTATCCTGCAGGGAATCTGTCCTGACCTGCGGAGGCTGTGAGGTACATTTCCAAGAGCCCTCAGTTGACTTAATGGCTACTAACCATACTAGCTGCTTCTATGACTTCAGACCTACTGAACACCTTTGCGTTCCTTGGTCCTTTCCTCTGCTGGAGACCATTAACAACTCTTTTAAGATTCCATATTTATGCAAGTCCTGGCTGAAAATGATGCCATGGACTGAAGAGGCCAGGCTGCTTTGGAGAATCCACCGGCAGTCCTGGTGACGTACTCACATGCACTTAATTGTATGGTTTGTTGCACAAATCACACCGATGGGAGCCTAAATAATCTAGAAAGCCTCTCTAAACCAGTACTAGCCATTTACACAGGCTTTGAGCTCTTTTGTTCTTATTAATTGGGGGGAAAATTACTTTAGATTCCTATAGAGACTTACAGAGAAGCTATCTTCTTCCCTGATTTCCATACACGTGTTACTGAAAGCCAATGTCTCCCAATGTCAGTGCTTGGGTAATGGGGACAGGCCTCAATATATTATAGTGAAAATCTGGGAAGGCAATGACACAATATTATTCTGCTCTTGGACTGTCCTTGTACTGGGTGGCTTTGTGTCCACTTGATACAAGTTATAATCATAGAGGAAGAGGCCTCAGTTGAGGAAATGCCTCTGTGAGATCCAGCTGTAAGGCATTTTTAAAGTTAGCAATCAATAGGGGAGGTCTCAGCTCATGGTGGGTACTGCCATCCCTGGACTTATGGTCCTTGATTCTATAAGAAAGTGGTCTGAGCAAGCCATGAGGAGCAAGCCAGTAAGCAGCTCCCACCTCTTGCCCTGTTTGATTCCTATTATTTCTTTGGTGATGAACAGCAATGTGGAAATGTAAGCTGATTAAACCCCTTCTTCCCCAGCTTGCTTTTTGTCCATGGTGTTCCATTGCAACAGTAGAAACCTTAACTAAGACATTCTGCGTGGGGCGGGCTGAAGGATGCTGTGAAGGTATCAAACCACACCTATATCCCTAATATCCCTAATTATCATAAACTAAAGACCAATCTGTGCACGTTGTAAAAAGGAGGTGTGCTGATTAATCTTTGTCAACTTGACTAGATTCAAGGTCATCTAGAAGACACCCCTCTGGGCATGTCCGAGAGCAATTTCCAGAGTGATTTAAATGAGGTGGGAGGATATGTCCTGAATGTGGGTGCTACCACAGCACGGGTAGAGTTCTTGACTGAACAGAAAGGTAGAAGCAGGAGGAGAGCCAGAAACTGTGCAGCTGTGGAGAGCCATGGTTGCAGTGCAGTCACATGCAGTGATCAGCTGCCTCATGGTCCTGCCTCTGTGCCTTTCCGACCTTTGAACTGCACCTCCCAACCATGACCCAGAACAAGCCCTTCCTTTCTTAAGTTGTTTTGCTCAGGTATTTTGACACCGCTATGATAGAAGTGAGCAAGACAGGCAAGAGTATCTTTCACTTTGCATAACCATCCTCGGTTCATTCCAGTGTTAGAGAAGTGAATTGAAGTCTCTCAGACTAGACGGATTGCATTGTAAGACCAAGAAACTGCCCTTTGTCCTGACCGCTCAGCTAAGTTACTCCCACCTTTGTGGATTCTTGAATCCTCTCTTCCCCCCATGCTAAATGCATTTTTGAAGCTTTCTAAGCCTGCTCTTTAACTATCAACAAGACCTTACCATTTTATATTGCTGATCTGGAGTGACTGGAAGGCCAGCCACTCTCTGCATTAGCACTGATTACTCTCAGGGACATGTTTCTCAGCGATGCTCCTTGTCAAAGATTGACAGAGATGGGGATACTAGAACAACTAGAACACTTCTCTCTCTCTCTCTCTCTCTCTCTCTCTCTCTCTCTCTCTCTCACACACACACACACACACACACACACACACACACACACATTGCTGGGATTGAACCCAGGCCCTCACACATGCTAGGCAAGTGTTCCACCACTGAATTACATGCCCAGTCTTTTCTCTACTTTTAAGTGTAAGATAAGGTTTCACTAAATTGCACAGGCTAGCCTTGAACTTGCTTTGTAGCTAAATAGGTTTTCCTGCTTTATTTCCTTAAGGACTGGCATTATAGACCTGTAGCACAAGGTCTGGTTTTGCATTTTACTTAGAAGTGTGTTGTGGCACAAGCCATCATCTTAACATCCCCCTTTTCTCCCCTCCCTCCCTTCCTTCTTCCCTCCCTCCCTCCTTTTCTCCCTCTCTCCTTCCCTTCCTCCTCCTTGTCTCTCCTCTCTTCCTCCCACCATCCCCATCTCCCTCCCTTCTTACCCTCCTCTCTTCCTCCCTCTACCTTTCCTTTTCTCCCTCATCTCTTCATTGTTTAGGAGTGTACTCCATTGCCATCTGACAACTCTCTCAGCTCATCTTAATTTCTTTTCCTCCCTCCCCCTCTCTCTTTCTCTTTATATGCTTTCTCTAATACACATTTTCACGTTTGGTTTTGAGATGGCGTTTCACTGTGTAACCCAGGCTGGCCTTGAACTCCAGATCCTTCTTCCTCAGCCTCTTGAGGGCTGCTGTAATAGGCATGTGCCATCTCACCCAGAACATGTTACATTTATTATTCCACCTTTGTGTCTGTTTCTCTGAAGACCTGGACTCACGCAAACGAATGCAGCCCAGAGGCAGACCAACAGCAGGGGCTTTTTTAGATGAGTGGCCAGGAAAGGCCTAGGTATGATAGCATTTATTTATTGACTTAATTTTAGGGAGGAGATATCCATGCAAAGACTAGGAGAAACACTGAGGGCTAAAGAAGGAAGAAAATGTGCAGGGACTATAGCAGTCATAAATCTGGTTTCCCTCTGTCTTAGCTCATGAGCTTTCTCTTGTATGAATCACTATGTTATCCGATTTGCACAAATAGATTCACGTTAGTTCATGTGAATAAAGCGTGCCAGGCTTAAAACCAAAATGCTGTTGTTCAGTTACTATTCCTCCACCTATGCAGAGAAAGTCCTGTTGACTGCTTCTTTCCAACCTCTGCTATGGGAAAAATAGACAGGGGCAGATACAGACTCAGTCTGGAAGCCTAATTGTTCCACAGTGACACTGGATTAGTGTGAGATAGGTGTAGGAAGGGGGCCTGGAGCTGATGTGCAAAAGATTTGACATATTGAGTCTGGAAGTGAAGGGGACAGCTTGCTGATGTGGAGACTTTGTGAGCTCAGTTGGAGACCAGCCATGGGAAGAGCAGTGCGTGCTGCACAGGAAGAAAGGGAATCAAGGGCAGGCATGGATGCTAAGGTCAGGTAGGTGGGTTCAAGGGTCATCTTTCATGTAAAATGGGAAGTTTGAACCAGTGGAGGGTAACAGCTGTGCTCAAGGACTTTGGCATCCAAGTGTAAAATATTAATATTTTCCAGAAGGAGACAGGATAGAGTCCACCTGTTACTAGAAAGCTTGGCAACTGAATGTAGAAAATTTTCCTGAAATTTCTTTTTTTTTTTTTAGTGGTAAAACTTTATCTCTCTCTTCTATGTTTTTAGTGGAAACAGAGGCAAGAGGCAGCAGTGTGGAGACTGAGCTGGGTGTCAGAGGTGTTCTCCTTTTCCTCCAGTCCTTTAAGGCCATGGTGGGGGCATCCAAACTTCTGGAAGAATATGAATGATTAACATATGTGGACAAAGATGAACTCAAGGGACCCTTGGAAGCATGCTTTAGGGTTTAGTCTGCTTATATACAAGAAGCTCCAACACAGTAGCTTAAGGATCCTTGAGGTGTCTACAGTCTTTTAGAAAACAATCTTTGAGATAGATACTCTGGGGCTGCTAAGGCAATTTCATGAGTTTTCAAAGACTCAGAAACTTTCTTTCTATTCCTCTGTGTATACCTTCCATCTTCTTAGTCTAACATGGTTGTTAACATTCCTGCCATAAAAGCAGATGACATAGAGCAAAAGAGGAAGACATGGAAGTCACATGCCATCCCTGTAGTGAAGTCACTCACCATGTTTAGCTATAAGGAAGGCTGAGAGATGGAGGGTAACACCCTCAGTTTGAGATCTGGGTTTTGTTTCCTAAGAGGAGGATGACTACTGGGAGACAGCCAACTGTCTGAGTAGGCTGAGAAGTGTATCTATCTATCTATCTATCTATCTATCTATCTATCTATCTATCTATTTATCTATCTATTCACAAATTCATCCATAAATCCATCCATCCATCCATCCATCCATCCATCCATCCATCCATCCATCCACCTATCCATCCATCCATCCATCCATCCATCCATCTATCCATCCATCCATCCACCTATCCATCCATCCATCCACCTACCCATCCATCCATCCATCCATCCATCCATCCATCCATCCATCCATTCATCCACTCACAGAATTGCTCATTAGTCCCATAATTAGTGAGTTCCAGCATCCGAGAATGACCACACCCCCATGTTACCCAGAATACTCCTTCTGAATGCAGAGATAAAGATCGTTCTGTGAGAGAAGTTGTCAGGAGGGCGTTTTTCTGCACAGTGATGTCACACTCAAAATGTTGGGCTGATTGAGTTAGTGGACTTTGAAGAAAGGGAAGAAGTGAACTGGGTCTTGGGAGGAAGGACAGGATTTCATTGAGTTCAGTCAGGGAAAGGCCATTGTGAGCACAAGGCTTGATATCCTCTGCTTGTGTCTCACCCCAGTGAGAGACTTGCCTGAGTACCCTGACTAAATCTGGAACAACTCTGAAGACTGGGACATGAGCCATTCTCTTTTGCATCCTGCTAAAGACTCATGATAGCAAACCTTATTGCTATTGACTTATAGCAAGCCTGGTTCTATTAAAGGAGCTGGATAGGATAGAGCATTAATTAAGACTTTGCCCTTTAGATAACTTGAAGTTCTTAGCTAACAGGAATGGGCAGACATGACAATGTTCTAGTTTTCATTCTCAAGAAACGACTGTGGTTTCCTCTTGCCTATCTGGAACCTTCCTATGATAAGAACCCATGTTTGAGGGCCCTTCTGTCTTGGTTCCCAAGATGAGTTACACAAAGTAATGCTGTTGTGACCAAGAACCTGGTGCAGAACTGTCTGAGGTACCTCAAAGATGTGAGGAACAAATCGATGTGGACTTAGCTCTCCTCTGGTATTGCAGTGGTTACACAACATCACTGTGGTCAACACCCACTCATACACCTGGACACTGGGTCCTTCTGAAGTTCAGATTGTACCTGCTGGTCAAGGGTCTATCTAAAACTACCTGTCCCACACACTGGATCAACTCAGATAATAGGAAGGAAACACCATACATTTTGCCAGCAGTGTGGTGGCTTATCTGAACGGGACAGTTGGTATTGAGGTAAATGACAGAATTGGAATAACTCCAGGCCTCTCAATCTGAGAGCTTCTGGTGTTTTGTCATAAGAACTCCCCAAACATGGGTTCTTATCATAGGAAGGTTCCAGAGAGGAAAACAGAAACCATAGTTGCCTCCTGTGAACCAAAACTACAACATTGTCATGTCAGCCCATTTCCATTAGCCAAGAACTTCAAGTTATCAAAAGGGCAAAGTCCTAATGCTCTATACTGCCAAGCTTCTTAATATAACCAGGCTTACTATAAGTCAATAGCAATAAGGTTTGTTTCCATGAGTCTTCCTCTCATGCATGGAAGTTCAGAAGGATCCTTGACAGTTAAAAATGTCCCCAGATGTGGGCAAATTAATGCTCTCAATTAACCAAAAAAGACTGATTTTTGGGGGTGTGGCTTCAGCTCTTCTGTTAAAGAGCAGAAAGTGATAGCTAGTGACATCTTTTGTGGAAAATGCCCTGGCACTGTATTAAGCATTTCCAGAGTTGATCTGATTTGTAAGGTCTGCGGATGGTGAGACTTAGGATACACAGAAGTGACCAATTCTGTAAGACAGTGCAGGATGGAGCAAAGGCCCAGTGTATGACATCAACACTCTTTTTTTTTTATGGTTTTAACTGTTACTTTATTGTTGATATACACAATAATTTCCTTTTTTGTCATTTTGGTAGCAGATTAGTGGTTAATCCTCATAAAGTGACTTGGGAGGTTCTCCACGGCTCTATGTGTGCCTTGGAATACTTGACTAAGGCAGGCTTTAGGCTCCCTGGGGCTCAGCTGCAAACCCACTGGCCTTGGTGGTCATTGTTTTCAGCCATGCGTCCGTCCTTTCTTATGCTGCCAACTGTGGTTTTCTGGACTTAGAGTATAGTAATTTGTAATATACATATAACTTGTAATCACACAGAGAGATAAGATCTAAATAGTTATATTTTTCTTCTTTCTATATTGAACAGGCCGTATAAGTTTTACTTTGTCCAGTCCATCTTCTAAAATAATCAGTTTGGTTTTGTTGCTTTTTCTTGTTTTCAGTATACATTTTAAGCTTTCTCACTTTTAACAAAAATGAGAGCATGGAGTAGATGTGACTGGATGTGTTCATTCTGTGGGATAAAGCTATCTCTTGCATGTCTCTTGCTGCTGTGTGAACTCTGACTTCTCCCTTCAACACTCTGTCTTACCACATCGTCCCCAAGAAATGAGTTCCCGGTGTCTGAACTAGAGCAGTGCGCAATGAGTTCTCTGGAATTGTGTATAATAGCAGAAATCACAGCCGTAGATTGGTTTAAATGTAATTCTCGCTTCCATTACAACTCTGTGTTTGAGAAGAACCCCTTAGCAGTCATGGCTGAGGTGTCCTTGTCATCCAGCAAGGATGCACAGCCTGAATTTCTGCAAGGCCTTTTCCAATATCTCAGCCTGACTCAGCCAAAATGTGTTTCTAGACCTCCAGTCTCGTGGATGATAGAGACAGAATGGAGTCAAACGACTTCTCTCTGTTAATTTAGCAATCCCACTTCTTGGAATTTATCCTTAGGAAGGAATCAAATATGTATACAAAGATTCATGCATAGGATATTTGATTTCAGCCTGATTTGCAAGAGCAAACATTGGATAAGATATTGAGCAAATAAATTACAGCATTTCCAGATGGTGGTATGCTCAACTTGCAGATGAATATTTTCTTCCAAGAGTAAAACTTGATGATGTATTATTCTTTGAGGGAAAGATTTGAATACCATGGAACATATGATCCCAATTTGGAAATTGTGTGTGTTTTGCCATCATATTGAGTGAGCAAGGAGCTGTAGGATGGAACGGAAATGAGCTGTAGCTTGCTGCTTTTCAGGGCTCCTGTCAAGTTTGTTCTTTTCTTTCTTTCCTTTCTAAAAATCCTGTTTCTCGATAAATATGACATGAATCTGTGATTTTTTTTTAAAAGTCAGTTTTAGCTGAGACAAGCCATCTTGTCTCTTGAAGCATAAAAGTCCCTGGCCTTATTTAGTTATGGTGGTGTCCTTTCAGGGGAAAACTTCCCCCTTCCAGTTTTGATGAAAAGTGAGCTTCTTTCTCTCCCAGCCTGGCCACGCCTACCTGGCCCTGGGTATCTGCTCCATCCTCGGCTTCTTGGGCCTCCCCTTTGATACCTTCAGGATTTAGGAGTGGAGGGCGGAGAGACGGATTGAACCGGCAGGATTTTGCCGTCTGGATTTGACAGCAGACTCTCACACGGGAAATTTTGGTTGACAATTCATGTAGCGCCTCCCTCTTCTCTAACACTGGGGCACACTTGCTTGCGCAGGGCTGTAAGTCTCTTCCGTCGCAGTTCCACCTGGCCTCCCTCAAGGCCCTGGCAGGCAGCCATTTTGCATCTTAGATCAGTTCTGGTTCCTGAAAACTGTTAGGCATCCTTTATCCCCACAAACTTGAGAATCAAAGGTCCTTCAACACTCTACCCTTGGTCTCGGTACAAACACCCAGCCATTATTTCTGGCTCTTCAGACTCCCGAGTCTCTGTGTTCTTGGGGATCACACAGGAGGCCTCACTGAGACCCTACTGTCTAGATTTGAATGGGGAGAAAGAGTCTCTCCCTCACATGAGAACTGGAGTCAAGACACTGGCTGCTCTCTCCCTAGATCTTTGCCTAGTCCCTCTTTCCACCTTTCAAGGCCCTATAGGTGGATATATTGGGAGTCTAGATTATATTCCTTACTGTGTCCTTTGCAGGCATGGCAGACTCACACCTGCTTCAGAGCTAGGGTGCGGACAGCTTTCGCTACGTTGGAATCTCAGTTGAACCGCCAAACAGCGAACAGCTCAAACGTTGGTTTTTAATGTCTTGCTTTGCAACAGTGCAGACTTAAGGGCTGATACATGCTCATCAGTGTGGCAAAGGCCTCTGGGATACAGCGGAGGAAACTGAACACCATGATCATTAGGGATCCTTCCAGTTCAGAGACTGCCTGGCAGCTTTCAGGGGATAAGAGCAAAGCCTCAACATGTATCCTGACTGACCTGGGGAAGAGGCCTGGGAAATGGCGGTGTAGCAGCTCACTGCTCTCATTGTTGATGGTTACAATGCAAGAGCCGTGTAGAGGGATAACCAGGCATGCAGTCATTTGGAAGGCGCTTTATGTCCCAAGAGCATAGCAGTGTCAGCTTTCTGCTGTTGAAGAGTCCCCAAAAGACAGAGGCATCTGGGACGGCACTCAGTGTTCCCAAGAGGAGGCAGCCTGCCTCTTTTGGATCACCTCCTCTTGGATACTTGGTATTTACTTGTTCTTCTTAGCTTGATAGAATGCCAGCCCAGTTCTTATGGCTGATGGGAAACTTGGTCAACACTCCTTTTTGGTTATCTTACAACTGGATGTAAGCTTTGGGAAAGTGAAACCTTCTTTGTTCACTCACAGTGAAGTTTCCCTTCTGCTCCCTATGCCTGCACATTCACACTCACACTCGTGCTCGTGCACATACACACACAGCCTGAGTGTGTTTTGTCTAAGAGGCTGAGGGAGCTGTTGGCTGTCCAGGATCAGAGCTTGGAGTCTGTGGGCTTCTGGGTTGAATGGCAGGGCTCTCTCTTCTACTTGCTCCCTCTGTTTTAACCAGTCTCCAGAGCACTGGAACCCTGGAAAGCTGTATCTAGATGTTCCAGGTCTGTTGGCGTTTATGATGTGTGATGTGTGTCCAAGGCCATGTTGTACATTTCCAACTCAGGGCCTCCTGGAAGAGAAATAGGACTCTCTGAGGCATGGAAATACATGGGCTATACTTAGCACTCAATGATGCTGTTAAGCCAAACTCCGCTCTGGCAGCCCTTCCTGTATAGCTTTACTGAATGTTTGCCCTATAGTTCAACTGTCTTGGACTAAGGAGCTAGACATAGAAGTGAACTTCTATGAAGCCTTGGTCACGAATCTGATTGGAACCCCACTTGCCTGCCAATGTGACACAGAAGAGAGGCAGCTGTCACTGTACTCTTAGAGGCTATTCAAACCCTTTTAGTTTTTACAGATGGAAACCAAGGCTCAGAGAGGGAACGGGTGTCAAAGCTCAAGTACCTGGATCAGCAGTGGGGTGATCTCCACCTCACTATACAGAGCTTCCATGAATGCCAGCTGGAGAGATGCTTGACGTCACGGTAGCCTTGTGTTCATGTTCCCTTTTCTCCTTTGGGTGAATTAGATGCTTCTGCATGCCACCATTCTACAGTGTCATGTATTCCCCTGGAGGGCCAGGATCATACATTTCTCATTCCTGGATCTCAAGAGGACTATCTGTGGGTCTATAAGGATCTGTGACTGGCTGGGACCCTGGTATCAGAGATGTGTGTCAGAAGCGACCTTCCTACTCCTACCTTTCTCTCTCCCTTACCATGGCTGAAGCCTCTGAATGCTGAGCTGTTTCTGCTGAGGATGCTTTATGGCTATTTTGTCATCCAGGAAAAGAATCTCAATGAGGCGTTTCTTAGATAAAGTTAATCTGTGGTCATACTTGTGAGGCATTTTTTTTAAATGGGTCAATACCAACCCTGAACGTTGGTGGCACCATTTCATAGGGTGAGCCCCAAACTGAATAGAGTATAAAAAGCAATTTGAGCAAGTTAGCCTGTGTTGATTTATCCTCCTTGTGCTCTTTGATGTGATATGAAAAGCTACCTTGAGTCCCTGCCTTGATTTCCCTACAATGGTAAGCTGTAGCTTGGAATTGTAAGCCAAATAAACCAGCCCTCCCCCAGGTTGCTTTGTCATAGGAACAGGAATGAAGCCAGGAGAGATGCTCTCTTGTTGATTCTGGGTGAGCCTCCCCGTCCGGGGTGGCTGTTTTCCAAATGCAAAAGGCAATTGGAGCAATCATTGGGAAGACTGCAGTCTATGAGACTATCCAAAGAAATGGGATTATGTGGTGTGTTTCCATCTGACTTGGTCCTCACAGGTTCACGGTTTAAATGCTTGTTAGTTAGCTGGCAGCACTGTTTTTGGAGTGAAGAAACTTTGGAAGGTGGGACTTGGCTGAGGAAAGTGGGTTATTAAGAAAAAGACTTCAAACATTACACCTTTCTGTTTTCTGCTGTTCCTGTTCCGTCTGCCTGTTCCTGTCATATGATGCGTGAGGAATCTCCACCGAGCCGCAAGCTTTTGCCATCAGGAACTGGGATGGGTTGAAACCCTGAGTCAAGATAAATCTTTCTTAACCTGTCTTTGTGAGAAGGTATTTTGGTCCCTGGGACACAAAAGTAAGGAACACAGGCAGATAAAGTTCCTAGTTGCTATGCTATAAAAAAGGAAACAGGAACATGCGAATTCAATTTTGATAACATGTTTAGTGTAACCAAGACATCCAAGATATTATTATTTGTACATATTGCCTGAAGAAACATTATGAATGGGATATTCTGCATGTTTAGATGAAATGACCAGATTATGCATGAATTTTATTGACATTTCAACTGGACAACATATTTTTATAAAAAATTAATCTGTATTTCAGGTTTATAAAACTTAGAGCTGAAAAAAATACAAATTCATTCTCCCCTCATGTTGTTTCAAACAGATGTCAAGTTCTCCAATAACTGAATTTTAGGTTATAATTTTTTACATTAGAATGAATTAAAATAAAGTTTCAGTTTCTCAATGACACTAGACACTTTTGTGAGCAACACACAGGCAAGTTTTGGTGTGGACACACAACTGAACCAGCAACCAAGCACAGTGTCTGGTGTGTGTGTGTGTGTGTGTGTGTAGTGTGTGGTGTGTGTGGTGTGGTGTGTGTTGTGTGTGGTGTGGTGTGATGTGGTGTGTGTGTGGTGTGGTGTGTGTGTGGTGTGGTGTGTGTGGTATATGTGGTGTGTGTGGTGTATGTGGTATGTTTGTGTGTGTGTGTGTGTGTGTGTGTGTGTGTGCGTGTGTGTGTATTCTTCTCTATGAGTGAGGATGGCACCCCTCATCCATTATTACCATGTCCAAATATACAACATTCACTTACTTCTTGCAAGGCTTTGGATGCTGAAGACAGGCGACATTCCTTAGAGAATGCCACCTTAAAACTGCCAATGGAAACAGCTGCTCCCCCTGCTGTTATGGGGATACCATTGCCACCTGGTGGAGTGGTGGGCACACCTGCTGTGGGAAGTCTGTTACCCTCTGGTCCCCCTTTGCCCTACAGGAGGCTTTAGTGGAGGCAGAGTGGAGATGAGGTAATGGGTGAAGGCCTGGGGACGGCTGCAGGACAGGGGTCTTCATTTTGGTGTGTGAATGGGTGAGTGCAGGAGAGAATTTTAGTGAAGGAAATTATTTAATAATGTCTGTAGCTTCCAAAGTTGAACAAAAGTTATCTTGCCCTAGACTTCATTCACCAACATATATTCTGAAAGAGTCTGCAATCATCACATTCAGAAATTTTCCCACATGAAATGATATATGTAATTATATATGTACATACAACTTTTCATCTTTTTCAAATAGATATGCATGTATTTGAAAATTACACGCCAAATTCCTTCACTAACCCTTTCTAAATGTGTTTATAAAGGAAA
The DNA here is from genome assembly GCA_902729485.2 of Mus minutoides. Lineage (NCBI taxonomy): Eukaryota > Metazoa > Chordata > Mammalia > Rodentia > Muridae > Mus > Mus minutoides. The sequence continues at coordinate 220,182 of LR750554.1, read as the reverse complement.
GGCAGTAATATACACAGTTAAAAACAACCACAAACCAAGCCACATCAAAAGCACAAGCCCCCGTCCTTCCCTTGGGTACATTTTTCTCGCATTTAAAGCACTCTGCATCCACTAGTTGTTCAATAAATTCTTCGTGTTGCACATGGATGTTGAAGCTCAAGCGAAACCTAACAGCATCAGACACACAATTAAAGACGCAGCCATGTGAGGGATGGGGCCATTGGACCGTGGGAGTGGGCTGAGCAGTGTTGATTTGGAACTTGATTGCTTTAACCGTTATTTAATTTTCTGCATGTAGTACTTAGAAAGTTTTTCTGTACTGTGTTACTCTGGAATCTTCTAGATGCAAATACTGGATGCAGTAGGGCAAAGACGGATTGGATTTCATATAAGGATAGTGTAAGGGTCAATTATGGGTTGTGACAGACATGTCCTAGAAAAAGGAGGTGTGTGTGTGCGTGCATGTGTGCGTGCGTGTGTGTGTGTGTGTGTGTGTGTGTGTTTTTGTGTGTGTGTATGTGTTGTTTTGTTCTATGCGATCAGACTGAATGAAATTCAACCAATAATCAGGCTAGTGGATTGAAATAAAGAAATGCAACCCTTATTTTCAAAGGATTTTCCTTTGGGAATGAGCATGTCGCCATGTGGTGAGGCGACAGTACAGGCGGGCAGGGCACATTTCTTCTTTCCTTCTGGTCTGGAATGTGGATGTGGTCTTCTCCTGGGAGTATGATGAGACCCTCCTAATAAATTCCACCAAGACACTGGTCTTTGATGTCTTTGCAGAGCCTGGAGAAGATCTTGCTTCTGGCCTTTTGAGTCTACTTAAGAAAAGTAAATACCTTTTTGGATGAGCTGGGTTCATGCTATGCAGTTGAGCACCGGCCTAGCCCTAACTCAGGGCAGCTAAATTCTTGGATTTGAGTAGGTCAAATTTCTCTCTCCGCCTCCCCCCGCCCCGGGCCCCTCTCTCACACACAGAGTTTTCTCTGTCTCCAGTTCATTATCTCAGAATACTCTATGAGACAAATGACATGGTTCTGTGTCTGAAACTGTCTCTGCTCTTCAGGCCGTCTCATCTAGTCTAGAGGAGGAGGGAGCTATCTTCATTCCTAATTGAGGCTGTGGGTTCCAGGGAAGAGACCTGATTGACTGCTCTGGAGAGATTCTTCCTGGACAACCTTTCTCGAACCATGGACCAAGGTTTGGCCAGAGCCGTGTAGCTGTCAAGCTCTACTGAAAATGAGGGGCATATTTCTAAAATGGCAGAGGGGGAAAAGTCAGAAAAGGCAAACAGGCAGATGAAGATAACCAGTGACTCCAGCATGGACTGAAGGATCAGACATGTAGAGAGTAGAGGCCAGGGGACTGCAGGGGGATCTCCACCTCTTCCGAAAAGCCTTTTCTCAAATGAATGAAGCCTTTTCTCGAACTAATGAACGAACGTTTTCCTCCAACCCTTGGCTACTTTATATCTATTTTCCATTGTGTTTTCTCCGTGGTTCTTTGGCGGGCACTTCATATTCCCTGGGTTCCTTTGGCTCACGTTCCCCACGTCTGTATCTTTCACCAACTTTTACATCTTTACAAGCTGATTCTGGGCTCCTCAGTGCAGAGGGTGAGGGCGGATTGACCTTTGTGGTGCCAAGTGGGTACGGGGCTAAGTCCACTGGAGTAGCTCTTGGCTGCCCTCTTCTGGGCTTTGATGGGTACAGCATTCATACATCTTTGCGACATGAAGATTGTATACTTACATATTATTCAGGGTTTTCAATTATAAATCAAACAGATTTATAGTTTGAGTACTTGTCACTTTTTATTTAATCAGGTGATATTTTTATATCCCACATATAGTTTTCTTTTTCTTTCTTTTTGTTTTTTTCTTTTTTTATTAGATATTTTCTTTATTTACATTTCAAATGCTATCCGAAAGTTCCCTATACCCTCCCCCCACCCTGCTCCCCTACCCACCCACTCCCACTTCTTGGCCCTGGTGTTCCACTGTACTGCGGCATATTTGCAAGACCAAGGGGCCTCTCTTCCCATTGATGGCCGACTAGGCCCTCTTCTGCTACATATGCAGCTAGAGACACGAGCTCTGGGGGTACTGTTTAGTTCATATTGTTGTTCCACCTATAGGGTTGCAGGCCCCTTGAGCTCCTTGGGTACTTTCTCTTGCTCCTACATTGGGGGCCCTGTGTTCAATCCTATAGATGACTGTGAGCATCCACTTCTGTATTTGCCAGGCACTGGCATAGCCTCACTCGAGATAGCTATATCAGGGTCCTTTCAGCAAAATCTTGCTGGCATATGCAATAGTGTCAGGGTTTGGTGGCTGGTTATGGGATGGATCCCCGGGTGGGGTAGTCTCTGGATGGTCCATCCTTTCATCTTAGCTCCAAACTTTGTCTCTGTAACTCCTTCCATGGGTGTTTTGTTCCCTATTCTAAGGAGGAATTAAGTATCTGCACTTTAGACTTGGTTCTATTTGATTTTCTTGAGTATTGTAAATTATATCTTGGGTATTATAAGTTTCTGGGCTAATATACACTTATCAGTAAGTATATATCATGTGAGTTTTTTGTGATTGGGTTGACTAAGGATGATATCCTCCAGATACATCCATTTGCACAAGACTTTCATAAATTCTTTGTTTTTAATAGCTGAGTAGTACTCCATTGTGTAAATGTACCACATTTTCTGTATCCATTCCTCTGTTGAGGGACATCTGGGTTCTTTCCAGCTTCTGGCTATTATAAATAAGGCTGCTATGAACATAGTGGAACATGTGTCCTTATTACCAGTTGGAACATCTTCTGGGTATATGCCCAAGAGAGGCACTGCTGGATCTTCTGGTAGTACTATGTCCAATTTTCTGAGGAACCGCCAGACTGACTTCCAGAGTGGTTGTACCAGCTTGCAATCCCACCAACAATGGAGAAGTGTTCCTCTTTCTCCACATCCTCACCAGCATTTGCTATCACTGAATTTTGATCTTAGCCATTCTGTCTGGAGTGAGGTGGAATCTCAAGGTTGTTTTGATTTGCATTTCCCTGATGATTAAGGATGTTGAACATTTTTTCAGGTGCTTCTCAGCCCTTCAGTATTCCTCACTTGAGAATTATTTGTTTAGTTCTGTACCCCATTTTTAATGGGGTTATTTGAATTTTTGGAGTCTAGCTTCTTGAGCTCTTTGTATATATTGGATATTAGTCCCCTATCAGATTTAGGACTGGTAAAAATCCTTTCCCAATCCGTTGGTGGCCTTTTTGTCTTATCGACAGTGTCTTTTGCCTCATAGAAGCTTCATAATTTCATGTGGTCCCATTTGAATTTGGTTTTGTCATGGAAGGCTTTGGTTTCTCCATCTATGGTAATTGAGTTTTGCTGGGTATAGTAGACTGGGCTGGCATTTGTGTTCTCTTAGTGTCTGTATAACATCTGTCCAGGATCTTCTGGCTTTCATAGTCTCTGGTGAGAAATCTGGAGTAATTCTAATAGGCCTGCCTTTATATGTTACTTGACCTTTTTCCCTTACTGCTTTTAATATTCTGTCTTTATTTAGTACATTTGTTGTTATTATTATTATTATTATTATTATTATGTGTCTCGAGAAATTTCTTTTCTAGTCTAGTGTATTTGGAGTTCTGTAGGCTTCTTGTATGTTCATGGGCATCTCTTTAGGTATGGGAAGTTTTCTTCTATAATTTTTATTTATTTATTTATTATATGTAAGTACACTGTAGCTGTCCTCAGTTCTTCTATAATTTTGTTGAAGATATTTGCTGGCCCTTTAAGTTGAAAATCTTCATTCTCATCTACTCCTATTATCCGTAGGTTTGGTCTTCTCATTGTGTCCTGGATTTCCTGGATGTTTTGAGTTAGGATCTTTTTGCATTTTGCATTTTCTTTCATTGTTGTGTCTATGATCCCTATGGAATCTTCTGCACCTGAGATTCTCTCTTCCATCTTTTGTATTCTGTTGCTGATGCTCACATCTATGGTTCCTGATTTCTTTCCTAGGGTTTCTAGCTCCAAAGTTGTCTCTTTTTGGGTTTTCTTCATTGTTTCTACTTCCATTTTTAGATCTTGGATGGTTTTGTTCAATTCCATCGCCTGTTTGGTTGTGTTTTCCTGTAATTCTTTAAGGGATTTTTGTGTTTCTTCTGCCTGTTTAGCAGTGTTTGCCTGTAGTTCTTTAAGGACTTCTACCTGTTTATCAGTGTTCTCTTGTAATTCCTTGAGGGATTTTTGTGTTTCCTCTTTAAGGGCTTCTCCTTGTTTAGTAGTATTCTCCTGTTATTCTTTGAGGGATTTTTGTACGTCCTCTTTAAGGGCATCTATCTGTTTAGTACTGTTCTCCTGTATTTCTTTAAGTGAGCTATTACTGTCCTTCTTAAAATGTTCTACCACCATCATGAGATATGATTTTAAATCTGCATCTTGCTTTTTGGGTGTGTTGGGGTATACAGGACTTGTTGTGGTGGGTGTACTGTGTTCTGATGATGCCCAGTGTTCTTGGTTTCTGTTAGTAAGATTCTTACATTTGCCTTTTGCCATCTGGAAATCTCTAACGTTAATGTTCAAGCTGTCTCTGGTTGGAGCTTGATCCTCCTGTGATTCTGTTAGCCTCTGTCAGCACTCCTGGGAGTCCAACTCTCCCCTGAGTTCCAGTGTTCAGAGCACTCTCTGCAGGCAAGCTCTTCTCTTGCAGGGCAGGTGTCCAGCAGTCTGGAGCTCTGATCCACCTCCTGAGTTCTGGGGTCAGAACCCTTCCTGAAGGCAGACTCTCCTCTGCTAAGGAATGTTCCCAGGGGACTGGGTCTCAGTTCTGCCTCCTGGCTGTGATCCTGAGATGATCCCAAGGTCCTGTGGAGTGGAGAGCACTCCAGAGCCCCCAGCAGCCTCCGCTGGGCTCAGAAGGAAGATGGTGTGTGTGTGTGTGTGTGTGTGTGTGTGTGTGTGTGTGTGTGTGTGGCCCCAGCTGGAATAAATCCCAGCCTCTGGTCGGGTGGGGTTCCTTTATCCCTGTTCCTGCAGGCACAAGACCCTTCGCAATTCCTGAAGCTGATGTTGAGTTCCACCCACCTGTGATCCCCCGAGCGAGGTGATCCTGAGGTCCTGCAGCATGAAGAGCACTCTGGAGCCCCCAGCAGCCTCTGCTGGGCTCAGAAGGAAGATCCAGATATAGTTTTCATTAAAGAAATATAAGCATTACATAAATGTAAAAAATGCTTGTTTTATTAACTTGTTTATCTCTTTCTTCCCTTCATTTGAATTGAATTAGCTTTCATCTTAGTTGGAAGGCTGTTGGTGAAGTAGTGTGTTTGAACTTTCTAACTATGTAATATAGATTTACATCTCCTTAATGGGCATCTTCTCCAATAAGGCACAGCCTTGTGCCTTCATTGATGTACAGAAACTGTCAAGTGCATTTTTAGTATTTATGGAAGAGTCTTTGCAATGCCTGATTAGTGATTTTGATAACAGGAAATTGCTATTTCTAGGGAACTCTGGACTGTCACATGGATCAGAAACTTCCCTGAGCCTTGATGATGCCAACAAAGGTTGGACACACATCTTCACTGAACAACTGATTGGAGTCTTGGCTTCACTAGAGGTGACAGAATTACCTGCTTCTGAATAAGTTGTCTTCTGCAGGCCAGCATCTAGCTGCCTTTGCATTTTGGTGAGCAGATACCTGCTTCCTTAGATATCTGTGTAGATCCTGCAATCTTCTCATGGTGCCAACACTGCCTCTTGCTTTCCTGGGTTCACATGTTAAAGTCTTCTCATCTCACCTCACACATTCAAATCCAGACCATCTTTCCAGACCTTTCCAGACCTCCTTTACAGAGGTTTACTCCCTGCATCATGTGCTATCTTTCTTCTAGACAATGTTTCTGTACTTTCACAAAAGTTACAGGCACCATTTTGTAACTTTAACTTTTTAGTAACATGGTATTTATAAATTTGGACTGCCATCTAACTTTGTAGATGCTCATGCCCCATATGTTTCCTGGAATAATAAGATTTTAGTGCCAGAAACTATATCATGTACTTTTTTTTTTCAGTTTCCAGAATGTTGTCTGTCTATTGCTGTATTCAATAGATGAGCAGCAAATGCTGTTGATTGATGGGCTGCTATGTCAATTGCATCTCCTATCTCTAATTAGTATACTTGACTGATAAATTATTTACAAAAGACAGACTGGTACAGGCCATCATTAACACTTCCCTGAAATATTTTCATGCCTTTAGATGTTTTGCAGAATAGATCATCCAAATGGCTCTCTGTGTGTATGTGTGCACAATGCAGAGGGGAGTCACATTAAAAATCAATCTTTTAATTTGTTGTGGATGCAGGACCATTTCAAAACTTCATTCCATTTTTTTTAAACCAAAGTTTTACACGCAGTAACTTTCAGGATCAAACAATTTTTGAAAGTCCAGTTGAAAGCCACCTTACTAATTCCCTGTTTCCTAGAACCAGAAGACTCAACACTTTTCACTGGTTATCTTGACATGACCTCTGAAATACTGGTAAGCATATGGCTAACTTTAAGCAGTAGATTTCAGCTCCAATTATGGCAGCTATTGCACAGTTACTGATCATCTCTACATTGGCACAGTCATCCCACTTGTAATCCGCTCAGGCTAATGCTTACTGGATGCCATATCCCATCTACACGAACACCATTCACAGCTGAAGCATGATCCCTTCTGTTGTTGTGAATGGCATCAGGATAGCTTGGAGTTACTAACCATTTTGATTTCTGACATTAATTCATCCCAAAGTGCTTAATAGTTTAATTCTCTCCCTAGGGCATTAGTTCACGTCACACATGCTATCACGTCATTGGGTCATCTGTCCCGTGCCCGTCTGAGCTGTTCTCACCTGCACTAATTTTTCCCCCTTCTTACCTGTAGTCTGACTTCACAATTATACTCAAACCCCCTTACCCCGTATCCCCAGGACTCCCCCTCTCCACTATCAGATTGATATTCTTATTTCAAAGCTTTCTCACATTCTTTTTCTTGGTTTACCTTATAATTTTAGAAAGGTGACCTTTTGGTTGTACCAACAAAACACCTGTGATTGCATATTGTGTTATTTTAAAAAAAGAGGCAGAGCTATTCAACCCAATTCCAGAGGTTCAAGAGCACAGGTGCCAGCAGCCACTTGGGCCTCTTGGCTATGGCACTGCATAGTGGATGACATTATAATGTCAACATGTATGAGGAGAGACCATATGACTCTATAGAAGGCTAGACTGGACTGAATTGCATCTGTATCTTTTTAAAAAGTTATTATTATTATTACTTTTAAAACAACTCACCATTACCAGAACCTTGAGATGAGTATTAATTACTTCTGAAAGCCATCTCCAGTCAGAGATCTCATTAGTTCCTACCAGATATTATCCATTAAAGGTTCTACCACCTCATACATTGCTGCTCCAGGGACCAAAAATGCCCATCAGCCTTTAAGGGACAAAAGAGATTCAAGCCATAGCAAGACCCTCCACACGTGAAATACTCTTCTTCCACCTCATGCTTAGGTAATGCTTTTTTATACTCACAGACCCTTTCAACAGATCCCCAGGGTTGTTCTCATCTGCAGTTGTTCAAGTCTAGAATAGTTATGGAGAGATCCAGACTCAGCTTGAATCTGAAAAGTTCTTTTTGAAATGTTCAATATTGTACCTTTAACTTGATACTGTCTTCAAAATTAGAGGTGATTATCCCTAACATGCACTTGCTCTGCTGTTCTGATCATTTAATGGTCCCTTCTAGTTTAGAAACTCAAGCCCATCAGCACTGAAAAGAAACTTCTAGATTCTTCCTTACCCCTTTCTTTAATCTTATAAGCTCTCTTTTCTTCAGTTTGGTTAATAAGCTTAGTTATTTGGTCACACTGGACACTTAGGATGATTCTAAGCTCATGATTTAAGGATTCAAATATGCTTTATTCTAGTCAAGGAATGAGCTTACCCCTGCTTGGGTTGGGGGAGGGATAGGATGGAAGACTGAAAAGTCTCCCTGTGTCTTGAGTACTCTTTCAACTGATGGCTGGTAAATTGCTTTTACATCACTTTGATGGTGAGTGGTACCCAGGACTCCGCAGAGCAAACTGATCAGCTTCTTGAGTTGTTCTCACTGTTGGCTTGGAAGTCAGCTTTCTCAGGTCTGTTAAATGAGTTCTTACTGGCTTATATGTTTTCCAGATCTCTAGATTTTAACCCATCAAGTTCTTCTCTATCTTCTCTGCCATTGATACAATGCCTGTAGACAATGTTTACTATGTTTTCATTGCGACTTTTGAAGGACCAGGGATAAACACATCTGTTCTATTCACCATTGTTACCCAAAACTCTGTAACATTCTTCTCTGGCAGTGAGTGATGTGGCAAGAATGGGGACATGCTGTGGCATTTACCTCTAAGGATATATGAACAGCATTTGCTGAAGTGGTGACAGATGCTAGAGGTTGGCACAGCTGCCTACCAGTCTCTTAGATTAAGACAGAGATCCCTGGGGCGGGGGGAAGGAGTAAGAGAGACATCTTATGAATGCCAACTAAATCTGGCTTCTGATATCTCTATCTCTATCTCTATCTCTATCTCTATCTCTATCTCTATCTATCTATCTATCTATCTATCTATCTATCTATCTATCTATCTATCGAGAGAGGAGTACATGCATGCAGGAGTAAACTGGCAATGTTTGAGGAGGTGCTCTGTCAGGAACCCAGCTAGCCTATGTAAGAGAGCAGCGTGGGACCATCGGTCATTAATCCTCTGGCAGGGAGCAATGCCACAGCTCCTGGAAACTCAGTGACGCCAGGCTTTGACTTTGAAACTAACCAATACTCGACAGCTATTTTATTTCTCTGAGGGAAGGCTGAGTAGGGATTGTAGCTTAGGAGTTATTGTATCTCTGGGCTGGTGCTGATTAAAATTTGTAATTTGCTGAAATGGTAAGGGAAGACTTTTATATGGAAGCCCCCTGTCAGCACCCAATGCTGTGAAAGGAAATTAAACAGTGTATAGTAATCACAAGTAATCCTCCTTCAGTGCTTAGGATGTAAAACTGTTCTGAATTTCTACTGCGCCTCCCCTCCCGCCCCCCGTGACCATCAGAATAGCTACTAGCCACTGAGCACATATTAGATTCCAAGTACCACTCTCAGTAATTGACATGCATCCTCTTATTCGAGTCATACATAAAAGTATATAAAATAGACATCATATACACAGATACTCCAAGAATCCGTAAATGAATAACAATAGCTTAGCAGTGAAAAGATTAAGAAGATTTGTAAGGTCTTCAGAGTTCTTCATATACATAGTTCATTCAAGTCTTGAGTTATATGTAACATGTCCTCCATAAGCTCACGTGTTTGAACACTTGGCCCCCACTCGGAGGCACTATTTTAGAAGATGATAGATGCTTTGGGAGGTATGGGCTACTGAAAGAAGTCTATCATTATAGGGGGTACACTTATTTTTTTTTCTTTAAATAAGCGTATCAAGGTTCTAAGTAGTTCTTTTCCTAGGTCTAGGATTAGTCCCATTTTTTTCAACTTTTATTAGATATTTTCTTCATTTACATTTCAAGTGTTATCCAGAAAGTTCCCTATATCCTCCCCCCTCCCGGCCCTGCTCCCCTACCCACCCTCTCCCACCCCTTGGCCCTGGCGTTCCCCTGTATTGGGGCATATAAAGTCTGCATAACCAAGGGGCCTCTCTTCCCATTGATGGCCAACTAGGCCNTGAGTATCATGTGTTTAGTAAATTGTATCTTGGGTAGTCTAGGTTTCTGGGCTAATATCCACATATCAGTGAGTACATGTTATGTGAGTTCTTTTGTGAATGGGTTACTTCACTCAGGATGATGGCCTCCAGATCCATCCATTTGCCTAGGAATTTCATATATTTATTGTTTTTAATAGCTGAGTAGTACTCCATTTTGGAGGAATATGGAAGATTTTGGAACTGTAGCTAGGGAAACCTTAGAATGCTGTAAGCTATTGTGAGCTATGCTCACAAGGTTTTATGGGGATGGAACCAGTAACTTATCAGAAAGGGGGCTTGAGGTCCCTTTTATGTTATATCATGGTAGAAAAATCTGGCTGCATTTTGCCAATGTCCTGAAAATTTGAACGAAGCTGAATTCAAAAGTTATGGTTTAGTTTTGTTGGGTGGTGAAAATTTCAAGATAGCCTCATATCTAGGTTGTGGCATCTTTATTGCTAACTGCATTTGCTGAGATTTAAAATGAGAATTTGAAGCAGAATGATATGAGATGTGTGCATTTGGCAAGGGAAGGTGAGCAGGCGTGGCTGGTATCTGACGTTGCAGAGTAGGTGCCACCAAGCATCAGTAGGTGGGAAAGAGATTAGGGCCATCACAGAGAAACTGTGTGCTTTTGCATTGGAACAGTTGGAAATGTTTCTTGAAGGTAGATCCCCTGCAGCCACTGAAAGTTTCAGCTTATAAAAATAAATTCCCTTAAAGAGAGAACCTGGATTGAGAATGCCAACTGTATTGACTGGTTTTGTATGCCAAGGTGACACAAGCTAGGGTCACCAGAGAGGAAAGAACCTCATTTGAGGAAATGTCCCCATGAGGTCCAGCAGTAAGGTATTAGTGATCCATGGGGGTGGGCCCAGCCCATTGTAGGTGGTTCCATCTCTGGGCTGATGGTCCTGGGTTCTATAAGAAAGCAGGCTGAGGAAGCCATGGGAAGCAAGCTAATAATCAGAACCCCTCCATGGCCTCTGCATCAGTTCCTGCCTTCAGGTTCCTGCTGAGATCTTTCCTGACTTCTTTCAGTGATGAACAGCAACGTAGAAATTTATGTTTTGGTCACGGAGTTTTGTTGCAGGAATAGAAACCCCAACTAAGACACCAACATAGGAGTGTCCTGCTGAAATGGAGACTAAGGTAAGGAAGTCCTTTCCCGATTCAGTCATGAAGGCACAAAGACACCAGCCCTTGGTGTCCCCAGCCCTTGGAAAAATTGATGTCAAGGCTTTTCATCCGTTGCCCTAAAGGATCAACATTCATTCTGGCAGAACTGGGTCACTGCCTTGCCCGCTATGAATGTGCAGATTGAAATTTATGCAGAATCACTTTGCTTTTGCCATCCAGGCTTGAGGCAGAGTCTCCATAACTGGTAGGGCGTACTTTGAATTTGTCTTGCCTTTGACCGTGGAGACACAAGGGGTCTTCAAACAAAATTAAAATAAAATCATCTCCTGGACTGTCCAGCATCCAGCTCAGGAAATAAAACTCTCTTCCAAGAGGAAAACATTGAATTAAATGAGGAAATTTAATTCCAGAATAACGCTCTGAGGGGCATTCCAAAGCAATAAAGGAGAGAGCAAAAACTACGAGGTGAGAAAAAGGTGAGGGGTACAGGAATGAAGGAAACCTGTGGTTTTTGTTTGGCTTATGGGGCAGGGCCGCTGATAGCCGATTCTGTTTGTGCTCTGATATCCCATGAAGGCCTGGCAGGGCCAGCTGTCACTTCTGCAGCTCTGCCTCAAGTGTTGGTTGTATCTAGAGCAAGTCAGGTTGGGTAGCCAGGAAAGCAAAGCTAGGGTGTGTGTGTGTGTGTGTGTGTGTGTGTGTGTGTGTGTGTGTGTTTCCTACACTTGGAAGACTTCACCATCTCCAAAGCTGATTAGAATTCTTGCCTGTTCTCCTTTTGTGCTTCTAGGCAAGGGTAGCCTTTAAGAGATTTAATAGCCACCAAAGGCAAGGCCCTGGGGAATTTGAGCAGGTGCCAGACTCATCAGAACCTCCTAACTAAGCAGGACACTGTGTGTCTAGAAGGAAGAATGTGGTTCCTGTCATTGACATGGGCTTAGTTCCATCTTAGATGGCTCTTGGAATCAACCATAGCTGCACACCTTTGAACATGTTAAGATTTTACGGAGCCTCACTATCCTCATACTCATACAGAATAATGTTTCCTTACAGTCATTTTGGTAATGCATTGCATCTCTCTATTGCTGAGTAACAAAGCAATCTAAAGCCCAATTGCTCAATGGGCCTAGGAGATGGCTCCGTGCACAAAGTGCTTGATGCCCAAGCAGAAGGACCTGCGTTTGAATTCCCAGTAAAAAGCTAGGTTAAAACCCTAGAATCTCATCGGAAATCATTCCCCAGCACTTTTCAGGTGTGAAGGGGAAATAGATAGATGGGGCTCCCTGGTTTCCTAACCTAGCAAAATGGAAAGCTCCATGGCCAGTGAGAGACCCCATGGTCAGAGAGAATGCAGAGAACAGTAGAGGAAAATACCGGAAGCCTACTTCTGTCTTCCACTCATGCACATACAGGTGAACATGCACAGGTATGCACACATGCACAACACTCATGTACACACACACACACACACACACACACACACACACACACCACCAAACAAAAAAACTTGGCGACTTACAGCAGTCATGATTTATTACTGCTCGATAGGCCAAAAGGTCCAGGCAGGGCTTGATGGCCAGGTCTTCTATTGTAGACTGTATATACCTGGTAAATAGAAACAGCTTTGTATAGATGACAGCTGACCAATTAGAAGGACAAGAAGAAGCTGTCAGCTTTCTGTTTGATATTTCTTGATGGAGACTTAGTGATTTATTTCATGTAATTGAGTGGCTGCATTGGGGTAAAGTCAAAGGTTACTGGAGTTAAGAATAAACAGGGCTGAATGACCAACCCAGTGTTTTACAGCCTAAACTCACCCAGAATAAGAAGAGAAATTAGAGCAAGGTGGAGTAGCCAGGGTTGACATTCTCTACTGTATATAAAGTGATGAGGGTTGGGAGGGAGAAGCCAAAGTGAGTGATGAGAAGTTTGGGTAAAGTAACTTCAAATGGGGTTGCTTGCCTCACAATGAGGCACTTGAAGAAACAGCGTAGAAGAGCAAATGTCTCTGTCCCCACTCCAGACCACGAGGCTCAGGGTTACGGAGGGGAGAACTATTACTCATGCTTGAGAGGCCTGTGGAACAGAGAGCTACACTTTACAGAGAGGGAGCTGATGTCTGGGATATATAGGGAAGAGGCGAGGATTGAAGGGAGATTTGCTGCTGAGGGCCTGGTCTCTAGAGGAGTCTGTTCAAAGGGGATGGGAGAAGATCAGGTGTGGGTGGTGTGGATTCATCAGAGGTTGCATAGGGAACATGGAATATCTGTCTCTATGACGATGGGACTCATGAGGACCCATGACGACCCATCATGTAATGATAGTGGGATTAACTCTGGATGGCTGTCAGAGGATGCTCTCATCACCTTAACGAGTATGGCTCAGCATTCACCATGAAACTGCTCAGTATGTGGCTTGAAGGGTTGAGATGTGAAGTGGGCCAAGATCCTGGTAGGGATCTCACTGTCGGATTTATAGGTGGGGCTTGGGGGGTTATGTCTTCTTGTATGTTAGATGGGGCATCAGAGCTGTGCCTAGGTGAGAATCGTTTGTGTGTGGGACTACTCTGTGGTGGGAAGAGAAAGCCTTGTCATTACTGAAGGTCTGGGTAGATAGTTCTCATGTTTCCTGTGTGACATTAAAGTGTTCTATTTGGGGCAGTGTATAGTCTGAGGCCATATCAATGTCAGAAGTGAAGTCCTACCTCAAGATTTCTGTTTTTGATGTCATTTAACATCCACTCTACTACTCTGAAGGAAGTGAGATGGCCTGTACACCTTAATGTAGGAAAGAAAAATGGCTGGAGGAAACTAGAGAAGAAAGGAGTTGACTGCTTGCTAGGTATACTAGTGATTCTTGTTTAGTCATTTTATAGGAGAATGACTCTTGTCTAAGCTTCCTAGTAGGCACAGGGAAATTCAGCCACATTGTCCTGCCTGAACAATTGGGGCCAAACAGTGGAGGGTGGTGTCATCAATCCATCATGTGTTCTGGCAGAAAGCTTGGTGCTTGGCAATCTAAGAACAGAGGAAGAGAGATAAGGGGCCCAGTAACTCCCAGCTGACCCTTAGAGACTGTAATGAATTTGATGGTGCTCTCCAACATCTAAGCTCTAAGCCCCTCATTCTATGATATTATGTGGAATCAGGGGCTGTATGGGTGTAAATGAACATTTGTTTCTAAAGGAAATGAACATGAGTTTAGGCATGGACTGTAGCCAATGGGCGGTTTTTATAATAGAAACAGGACCAAAAGATTGGTGGCTCAGAAGCCAGGGAGACAACTCTGTGAAGAGGGTGCAGGCTCTGGAATGATACTGTGCCAAGCCTGCCAAGCCAGGAGGTTTCCCAAGGTAGAAGAGGCAAGAAAGGAATATTCTCTAGGGCCGTGTGGTGTAGACGGCGGTGTGGTGCTGCTGATGCTTTTCACCTTTGGCTTCCAGAATAGTGAGAGAACACAATTCTGCTATTTTAAGCCAGACAGTTTTTGATAACTTGTTATGACAGCATAGGAGTTTAATTCCATGGAGGAGGTCTGGAGCCTGCATTAGCTGCTGGATTAGCAGAGGCCTGGATGAAGACAGGCTTTGGCTGGGTGCTAGCTTGTTTCCCACAAATGATAGGAAGGGTGCCTCTGGGTTCCAGGACTGTAAGAATGCACCTGTCTCTCAGGAAAGATTCCCCTTGCCCCTTGGGGGTCACGCATCTGTGGTCTTGTCACCAGCCACAAGTAGATGAAAGCTGTCCTCTTACCTTGGCAGGAGAAACCTGGAGAGACCGGGCACTTAGATCCTAGCAATGCAGTTTGAAGGAGGGTTCCATTAAACTGGAAAAGCAAGAGAGGCTTTAGCTGGTAAGTTCCTGCTTGTTCCTGCTATCTGGAGGAACAGGGGTTCTGAAAAATTTTAGATCAGATATATAAAATAAGAGTGACCTTTTGGTTATACTTTATCCCATTTCATCATCTTAGCACCCTTCATGTGGCAGTGAGAAGCAAAAGGCATTTTGTTTGGAGCCCTGCTACAGTTTCCAGGCCGTGAAGAAAGCATCGCCAGGTGCCAGAGATGTCCTGCCTGTGATTAATTGCTAGGCTGCACCAGCTTGCCAGGGTGAAAGGGAAGATGCAGACTGGCAGTGTCAGGTGGACCGGGACTTAGGTAAATTACATAACTGTCCTTTGCATTCCAATCTGTTCCTCTTCCACCTGTTATTCTGCCGAAGGGACAAGTGAGATCCACAGTTCAGGATACTGCAGTGTGCAAAATGCGAATTGCTTTCTGTAGACAGTAAAGTGGCATAGGGGCTGTGCCTCTCCGGAGAAGAAAGGAGGGGAGGGGGCCTCTCAGACTTGGAGCTAGGAAGAGTCTAGCTGACTCAGCGGGCCCCCAACAAGTGCACATCCCTCCTCCTGGCCCTCCTTACTGATTTCTATCATGGCCTTTCTCAGCGAGCAGTGGGAAGACCCACCAACAGTGGTGTATGTGTGAGGGCCATAACAAAAAGCATCAAGGGTTCCTCTATACCAGGAAATGCTATTTTAACAAGTGCTTCCATCTCTGGAGAAGTACCATTCTGACTCTCCAGCTAGACACTGGAGATTGGTCCCTGCACAGTGACTCTGAGCTTGGCACTCAGCAGATGTTCAGAAGGCTTTGTTAATTGAATTCAGTCTGTGCTACATCCGGCTTGTGGCAGATCTGGGTCTCTAAGATCTAGTCTCTAGATTACTGAACCTTGCTCCCCGCCCTACTCCCTGCCCGCCCCTGGTTTCATCTTGATGCTAGACTAACCATAGCCTCCAGGAAGGCTGCTTTGGCACTCTCTGAAGTTCTCTGGATGAATGTTGCTATGATACAGTCTTGCAAAGAGCAGACTGCTCAGAAGTGAGGCCAAGCGCTGTTTAAGTTGGGTAAGTAAAAGGGAATATGCTGCTTTATGGATCACCGTTGTTAGGTGACCATCATATTCATAAGAGAGATGCCTTAATAACACATTGTATGCAAATATTGCACACAAATTTTAGCTTTTAGTGGCTTAGGTAGCCTATTGATATTTGATTATGAAATCATTTTCTCTTTTCATTTACATTCTGTCTATAATTTGCCTACATGAAGAGGGTAAATAGGTGAACATGCATGTATATACCATTTATCAATATACCTATATATCTATTTGCTAATAATTTATCATCTATATATGTATTTACCTGCCTGCATCCATCACTAATTATTTTGACTAAGCAAAGAACTTGAGCAGAATTTTAAATCTCTTCAGAGTATCTAAAACTCTTGCAATAACCCTGATGCTGGGATGGAAGCCATAATCCTAAACACTTGTTATGAGAACTTGTAACTCTCATGTTAGTTATTTTAGAGTTTGCATTTCCCAAATTTATTTGCAGTGTTGTTTTGAAACTCATTAGCTGTTCATAATATTGTATCTAGTTTAGTCCATACGCACAGAGAGCTTAACCTTGTTAGGTCATTGTCTTTGTATGGTTCAAGATGAAAGCTTGAGGTTCTGGAGTTAGATAGAAAAGGCTATTTGGACTGGATGGACCCAATGTACCGTTGACGTCAGGGTACTAGGTCCAGAGCAGACAGAGCAGCACATGCTTCCCACATGGTGTCTCGGTTATGTTTGTAAAGGTCTACAGAGAAAATGCCATAGCATCACATAAAGAAACAAAGAAGGAAAGGGAGTCTGCCATAGAAACCAGCAGTAAGCTTAGCACACAGTAGGCTGCTGTATGCATTTTCTAGGGAGATGAGAACAAATATCTCTTCAGTCCAGTAGGGTGCAGGTGACAGACCAAAGACCTGAGCTCACCCAGGTTTAGATTTGTGAACCAGTGTATTCATTGAGGTTACATGTAAAAGCATAGGATACTCAAAGGCATTGCCATCATGGAAAAGCCCATACTAGCTGGGAGATGACTCATGAGAGCTGTGTCCCTGGTCCTCCATGCACAACTTGCAACTTTCAGGTAGTATAGTGCTCATTTCTGCTTCTATGGTGTGGAAGAGGAGCCTTGTGAATCTTGTTTCCTGAGACTTGTCAGTTTGGTTTACTTTACAAGAAGCAATGATCCAATCAGGCAGAAATAGCTACACAATGTAGGCATTTTAACATTTAGAAAGATTAACACATTGAGTGTGAGATGAAATGATTAGAAATTTATTGCCTTTTTATGTCTGCTATGTATCCTGGTATATATCATTGGGGACAGAAGCATGTATGGAGACAGCAAGTTCTGTTATTAAATTCTGTTCCTTCTTGAAGCCTTGATTTGGTAATCACACTCAGAAAACCAATTCGAAGCTCCCACTGGACTTACTCCCCTTGTCCTTTTGGTTTTTTTAAAAGCAACTAACTCAAACTAGCAAAATAAGAAGGAATTTTGTGAGCCACTAGGAAGCAAAAGGCTGCTTTGTGATTTTAGTGATAAGGACACACAGGGCTGTTGAATTACCAGGTCGGTCATTGTCACCATGCACTGAGCTGGAAAACCAAACCAAACCAAACCAAACCAAACAGAAAACAAGGCACCTCCTTCATTCTCCTGTTAGAGGAAGAAGCCATAGCAAGAATTCTCAGTGAACTTTTGGTACCACGAGGATCCAAATCCTCTCTGGTTGCTAATATATTTGGGCTCCCAAGTTCTTCATTTATCATTTAACTCCTAAGATTTGGTTAAGTTAGGTCTACCCAGGCCAAACAACAACTGTCACCATTGGTGGCTTTTTGCAGTTTGGTAACATTAGATGGTACTAGTTAATTCCCCGGATTGTAAAGATATCTGGAAGCTGGAGGAATGAGTTATTTATTGTGCCCTTGGCAAAAATCCTCTATGGTAAATGTCACTTCTATTCGTTTAATAGATGAGAAATATGAAGCTTTACCTTGGTTAAATTCATACCGCTAGTCAGTAATGAGGCAAAGATTCCAAGCCAGATTTATCGGACTCCAAGATTTCTTCAATATGCCATTCTCCCATAGTAAAGGGTCCTGAGAGGGAGCTTTGAGACTGGCTCCTCACATCCCACCCTCAGGCCTCCCTCCCTCTTCTATCCATTTCCCACCATAACTTAGCTGATAATGGACACCAGGACCAGACAAGAACCAAGTCATCAGCTTTGTTGCTGCTCATGCTGGACTCTATTCTCTGGCAATATTTGACATGGAGGTCTCTTTTCACTATTGAGTAGAATCACTGTCCCGTGTTAAGGTGTCTGTCACAGGCAGCGTGAAGAGACAATACTTGGACTGAATGTAGGATGTAGATTAGATCCCAACCACTTAATCCCAGAAAAAACTGCAGCCCAAATGTTAGGTGTGTTCATATACACCAAATATCTCTAGGTCATTTCTCATTTCATTTCCTCTTCTGCAGAGTGGCTGGGGAACATGGGGTGGCAGGTAGATAACCTCATAATCAATTTTAAAGTTTCATTCTCAAAACATGTCTGGGGATTCACTCAGTCACCATAATGTAGGGGAATTTAAGGACCACATGGTTCACAATAGTGGATTTATAACATGGGAAAGTGCTCAGCACACAGTAGGGAATGCTGTGAGGAAAATATAAACCTCTGGTATGCTAAACCTTTGACATCTTGGGCTCTAATTGTTATTCTTGCATAGTACTAACCTCATCAATGTTTCTGATAGTGCCGAGGCTTGAACCCAGGGCCACACACATGCTGGGTAAGCACCCTACCACTGAGCTATATCACAAGTCTACTCTTACAGGTACAGCACCATCTTTCTTTGTTCATTACTCGCACTCCGGTTATCCATTCCACTTTGATTGGGGAACCTAAATATTGCTACATCCACTCCAGTAGCAACCCGCGTGACAGGCTGAAAGTCTGGGCACGATCCCGAGGCAAGAAGTTCACAGAAACTTAGTCTCCTGGAATTGTGGCATCCTGTATAAAGAATGCTCCAAAGTCCTTTATTTAGTTATTAAACAGATCTGTGTGCTTTTCCCTAATATTGCTTCATTATAGTGTTCCTAAAGATTCATATTTTAACATAGCCAAGTTAGATTCTAGGCAGTCCTTGATCCAACCTTGAGTCACTGCCCTACAAAGGAATTCACCATTACCTAGGAATAAGGAAGTTTGCGATCTGAGAAGGAACCAGACTAGATAGTTAGAACTATAGCTAGCTGAGTTACACCCAGATACAAGTATTTACAATGGCCTAGGGGGAAGGTGGACTACGACAAGGGAATGAAGCCCTTGCCCCTGGCTCTTAAGTTTAAGCTGACCTCAGGTGGAGCTGGTTTTGATCCCAGCACAAATTGGAACTTAGAATAGGGTCAACCAAGAACGGTCAGGAAGGAGCGAACATAATGACAAAACGATAGAACGACCACACCGTGGATTGAAGGGGTAAAAGAAGACATATTTTCAGACTACGAATTAAACTGTGTTACGTGAGTCTATAATGTGTGAGGGAACACACAGCACAGACAAACAGTAAGCGGCTTAGAAAGCCCACTTCCTCAAGAGAACTCGACCCACGCAGACAGGGGATCCAGAGGGTCTGTGGCAAAATATTAGAGTACTCCCCATCATTTTACAGAGAAGTCCCCTTTAAAAAATGGTTGGGAAAACTAGAGGAAGAGCAGAAAATGGACATTTTTCTTATGTAATAAAATATTAACCATGGTCAGGTAGAAAAAAATCATTGTTGTTTTTTTAATTTAATGATATCAGAGAAGGGTATGAGGATATTTAGTGGAGATAAGTGGTTTGTCCAAGGTCAAATCTAGATAACTGGTCCATTATTTTCACATTGAGATGGCTCTTGCTGAGTTTAGAGGAGCACTTAGCTGTTGTTCTGAAAGGGTTTATTCTTCCCAGTAACTAGAGACTTTATATAAAAATCCCATTATGTCTACTTTCCTTGGGGAAGGAGATCTGAATTTGAACTTGAATTACAAGAGAATTTGTAATGACCATTTGTTGACTCTTGGCTCTCCTCCAGATTTTATAATTATAATTGTGATGTATGGAAGCTTAATTAATGCTCATAATAATCCTGAGAAACATAGCTGCCATTCTCTATTAGCAGGTAGGATTATCAGATAATGTCTTTGTTCCATCCAAAACCTCTGAGCTATATATGGGATTGTTGAAGGTTTGGATAGAAAGTTTCCAGTGATCAGAAGGGAGAGTTTTGGCAATGCTGGCTGCTTGAGTATGTTTCACAGCGTAGAAAACTTGCTCTGCTCATGTACTGAGTGCTAGGGAGGCAGGAATTCCCAGGCACAACTGTCAGACAAAGAGAATATTTATTCCAGTGAATAAATATCCTAAGTACTCCTGCCTGGGACCTTTTCTGAGCTGTATAATATAAAGTCTTTCAGGGTATACCTGGGAGATTTGTATTCAGGTGTTCACAACTGTAACCCACTTATCAGTGTATCCTTTATTAGGAAACATTCCCTTTCCTATCTCTTTCCTGTTTCTTCACCACATGTCTTAGGTTGTGTTTCCTGGGAATAGACTTGGAAATTCCTATGCAAGAGCTTTATTTGAGAATACTGGCTATAACATTACCCCTAAGGATATGAGGAAATGAATGGCCAATTGAATTCCCAATTGCACTGGGAAACAGAACAGTTCAAATTTCCTGGAGAATTTCATCAAGAGTTTTGACCTGGAGTTAAGGGATCAAGTCACTGAATACAGGCTGCCTCTTAGAGAGCATATGACTATAGGATGGGCAGTACCCAGAGAGGAGGGTATCTATGAACTTTCAGCAGTCAGTTCCTCTGGAAGACAAGTGATAATTAACTGAGCCCTGAAGGGGTATCTGGACATTATAGATTATCATCCATTGACATTTTGTTTTTGCTACGATCCACTTGTAAATAAATTATACATTCTTTCAAATTCACAGTGAGTGTACCATAGAGAGTGATTGCAAGTGGAGCTATGCCTTATGGCAATGCTTTTTTGGGGGCTCATATAGTATGCATACTGGATATAGAGAAGCAAGGAAATGATCAATGACTTAGAAAATATAGTGTCCTGAAGGCGATACTCCACCAGAAATGGAGCATCGCTGACCTGTATCTTCCTTTTGTTCTATTAGATTATTTCTGGGTTGTATGGTGTCTTAGCTAGGGTTTTACTGCCATGAACAGACACACCATGACCAAGGCAACTCTTATAAGAACAACATTTATTTGGCGGCTGGCTTATAGGTTCAGAGGTTCAGTCCATTGTCATCAAGGCAGGAGCATGACAGCATCTAGGCAGGCGTGGTGCAGGAGGAGCTGAGAGTTCTACATCTTCATCCGAAGGCTGCTAGAAGAATCCTGGCTTCTGGGCAGCTAGGATGAGGGTCTTAAAGCCCACACCCACAGTGACACACCTACCCAAACAAGGCCACACCTCCTAATAGTGCCACTCCCTAGACCAAGCATATACAAACAATCACATATGGTATGAATTAGAACAAGGAAACCTAGAGCTGTCTGTGCATTGCCTCACAGCTTTGCCATAGAGTCTCTTGGGCTAGAGGAATGTGATCTTATTAATATTTTGTAAGCCTTTGGGATAGTGATGCTGGCTAGGAGTCTCTCAGCTGTGGTGGCAACCTGCACATGGACTATGTGTTCATTTCCTTCATATTATTCTTGCTTCTTCATATAGAAAGGGATTCCCTGTAATCTGTCAAAAATGGCTGGCTAATGATCTTGAAGTAGGGAAGGACACAGGAAACTCAACATTGGTATTTCTGGTTGGCAGCTTGATTTTGTGGTCATGGCTTGAGCAGCCTCAGGGAATGAGGTCATAGAACACATTCTATATTTCTCCCACAGTCACCACTCCTTTTACTTCTGTTCTGATAAATCTTCTACTGATATTTCAAAGATCCTAAGCAAAGAGATGGCTGAGCCTTTGACTACTTCCTGTATTCTTGCCTTGGGATGCTCCTCTATTAATACACAATAGAAATCTGGCTCACAGGGAGACTTCTCATCAGTCTTAGATGTGCAAGAGGGGCTCATGTAGGTCATGCTTTGTCTTTTTCTGTTCCATCACTGGTCATAAAATAACTTTTTCCCCCTTTGCTATTTGACCTTGTTGTGGTTGGGTGCTGAGGCTCTGGGTCAGAAATGTGTGCTCTCCAACCTCATTAGCACCTATAAACCATCAAGTTGCTTCCATCACTTATTAGATTAAATTTGTCTTGACTTACCTTATTGTAAGATCCTAGCTCATGATGCAAGTCTCTGGATGTACCACTATTTGATGTCTGGGGTTCTATGGTCCATCTCTACTAGTATTTGAGAAGTTGCTTCTGGAATTCCTCACAGTGACAATGGGTTGCCACATGTAAATTTTTGAGTTGTGAGAATAGACTTCCTTAGACCCCAGAGAGATGTTTTGACAATTGTATTTCTTTTTTTGACTTGTAGATTTGTAGGATGTAAAAATTCGTCATTTATCAATAGTGGAATGATTCAATATACTGTCATATTCCTAAAAACTATCCCAATGTGGTGACCCTTTAGGTTTTAGATTTGTTTTCTATAAGATTCAAAATAGTTGCCAAATATTGGCCATTCAGTTCCATCACTAGGAGGCCACTGATCCAAAGTGATACTTTGTAGAATTCCCAGAAGGTCTGTATCACTTAATACTCTATTCAGAGAAAGGGAAAATTTAGCTGGGCATGGGGTAGTACCATAACTATACCCACACATGGAACTTGGTAAAATTCAGTGCTTTGCAACTGTGGGACTGAGGTCTCTGTTTCTTGCTAACGTTCAGCAAGAACTGCTCTTACTTCCTGGGTGTGGTTTGAAGTGCTGGCTGCATGATCCTATCATGATATGGTGGCCAGCATAAGAGACTCTTGCTACAGGATGCCATACTACATATTATATAATATAATACTATCACAGAGCTGGGGGTGGAAGGAACCAGTCTCCAGATCATATAGCCTATGTAGGATTTGATAATGGAGAGTATTAGAACATTCCTGGACACTGAATTTTGGCTGCTGAAATTGGTTGGCTATTCAAAAGTCCTATAGCCCTTCTCAACTCAATTGCAAAATGTAGAGCATTATTTGAGAGGTCTTCTTGATTCTCTCCAGCTTAGTGCATACATAATGCCATTAGAAATGGATAGAGAGAAGTTGATCCATTTTATATAATAGATGCCTTAGGGTTTTAAGGCTAATTCATTGGAAGAAACTTGATTGCAAATAGATGTTAAGGGGAGATAGATATTCCTCTCAAGTGACTGAGATCCCATTTATTAATCCATCTGTTCAGTCAATCAGTCAGCTATTCATTACTTCATTTACCAAGTACTTATGCATAGCAGTAGACCATCTCTTATCAATGGCATGCTATTTTAGAATGGAAAATTACTTGAATTATTGTAAGATGATCTTATCAGTGATGGAATTGAAAAATCCAGATAGGCTGAGTAATTTATTCCAAGATTTTGGTGCTTATTTAAGATAAGATTTAGTGCTATAAACAAGGGTCCAGAAAGATACAATGGGCCCAGGAAAGACAATAACATAGCATCTTATCATAAGGTATGGAATAGATGACTCATTTTAATTCAATAATTATTAAATGCTGACAGCCCAGAGGCACAGTGTGTAGTCTTTCTATCCATATTTCTCTAGACAGCTGGATGCCATCAGGAGCATTTAAACAAGAAGTCCTCATAGTCCTGATTTTGATTTAGTTTGAGCCAAGGGAAATAATTTAGATCTAGGAAGTTCCTATTCCAACTATAATCCAAAGTACAGAAATGAGAACACTGGCCAGTCTCTCAGAAGGGAATACACTGGCTTGACATTAAAGCCAGAAACATGTAAAACAGCTTCTCCCACTAAGTGTAAAGCAAAGCCTTTGGCCAACCTTCTGCCTAAGCTGGCAAGCCACTGCCAAGCAGATATATACTGGATTCTTTTCAGCTTCGAAGGTTGATTAGAACACATAGTCTCTTTCTGTACTAGGACCCACACAAGCTTAATTTTGTCTTTCTTTGGGAATTAAGTAATGCACCTCTTATGCTAGTACAGTGCTGGGAAGCAATCTGATTACTGACACATAGTCCAAGTTCATTCCATTTAATTCATATCTAAGTACTGCCAACTCTCAACCTTTCAAGCCAGTCAAGAGCACTATACTGCTATTACCCACCAAGGTGACATTCCTTGGCATGTGGCTACTGGCATCATTCCAGACATTAATTCCTGTCCCAAGGAAACCATTCTCACAGACAGACAGGATAGGATGTTAGAGAAGAATTATTTCCATAGTAACCAGGCTCCAAATTTGCTCCCTGTAGATATAAGCCTAAATTATTTATACTGTCAATTTCTTCTTTAAAAAAATGTTTTTGACTTTTTATTAGGTAAGAAATCAAGGTTGTTGATGAATCCTATCAAACGTCCTTATTCACCACAGTAGGGTTTATTGGCCCAGATAAATGGCAATTATGTGTAGAACAAGCCATAGCCATTGAAATCCAGTATTATTCCGCTCTCAGGGTTAAGACTGGCCTTTATGTATTTACTAGAAGTAAGACCTTTCTTAATTCTGGAATATCCTGTGTATTCCCTGGCTTTCCTCTGCTCTTTGTAGAGTAGGAGGGTAAGTCACCTCTGATCACAGATCCTGAGACAGATAGGGGATTGGTTCAGCTCAGTCTCTTCCTAGAACCCTGGAAAAGATACCTCTTCTTTGTCTCTCCCTGCACTTAAAGACACATTTTTTTTTCTATATTACTCAAGACTAGGCAGACAAGACTGTCTGGCTTTCCTAGTCCAAGTTTCTTTATTGCTTATTTTCCTACACACAAACTCTATAATATTTAGTAACACTTGTTAGAGGAATCTTCTGTCCCTTACCCACATGATCCTGTAGATTTCTCAAATAATTTTGAACCTTGTGATGGTTTGTATATGCTTGTCCCAGGGAGTGGTACTATTAGGCGGTATGGCCTTGTTGGAATAGGTGTGTCACTGTGAGTGACCCTCATCTTACTGCCAGGAAGCTAGTCTTCTCCTAGTTGCCTTTGGAACAAGAAGTGGAACTCTCAGTTCCTCCAGTCCCATGTCTGCCCGGATGCTCCCATGTTCTTGATTTGATGATAATGGACTACCTCAATTAAATGTCCTCATTTAATTAGTTGACCAAGAGTTGCCTTGGCCATGGTGTCTATGTGCAGCAGTAAAGCATAGACCTTTCTGCTGATGTATCTTCAGATATTTTTAATTTTAATAAATATTTGTTGAGTGAGAAATATTAAAAAACCAAATACTACACTGTAGCAAATAAGCAATAGATATATAGGGCTTCCAGGCAGAACCCTAGTAATGACCAGACATGCAGTCTCCTAGAGAGAATTTGAACTGGTCATTCTGTACTTATTCTTGAACTGAACTGCTCCAAAGTTCTATACAGGCTCAAATAGGGCTTATGTGACTCTGTGATGGACTCTCAATTCAGCTTCTGTCTCTGTGCAGCCTTGCTTTTCTCACTCTTTTGGTGTCCATCCTGAGGGTACACCAATATCTACTTTCTGATGCTATCTTTCATCTCAAACATTGATGAAGGAACCTGATCAGGACATAAGTGCAAAACATTGTGGGGTTATAGGGTCTCTTAGTTAGGGTTTTATTCTGTGAAGAGATGCCATGACCAAGGCAACTCTTATAAAGGCAAACTTTTAATTGGGGCTGCCTTACAGTTTCAGAGTTTAAGTCCATTGCCATCATGGTGGAAAGCATGACATTATGCAGGCAGACTTAGTACTGGCGGAGCCAAGAGTTCTACATCTTGATTTGAAGGAAGCCAGAGGAGACTGTCTTCCAGAGATAGCCAGGATGAGGGTCTCTTTCCAACTGGGCAGAGCCTGAGCATAGGAAACTTCAAAGCCCACCCCCACAGTGATGCACTTCCTCCAACAAGACTGCACCAACTCCAACAAGGCTACATCTCCTAATAGTGGCACTCCCCATGGGTTAAACATTCAAACACATGAGTCTGTGGGGGACCAAACCTATTCATATCATCACATTCTGGAAGAGATGGGAAGTTAGCACTGAAGATTTGAGTGGGGAGGAGAGAGTAGATGATTGGGTGAGTAATGGCATAGGGCTTTCTAGATGATGGGAGGAAGGATGTAGCCACAGTGAATATAGGAATGTGGGATCTTGAAACACTGAGGACTGTGTCCTCCACTGCATACAAATATCTACCATTTATTGTTGACCTCAGTTACCCTGACGTCTCTAAGGGAGCAGCCCAGACAGGGGGGTTGGGCACAAATGTCAATTGAATTGCAACATTGGCAGGACGTACTCACATCAGTGAGGAAGAAATACAAATCATGGATTTGAAGACACTGGAGGGGACAGAATGGAATTTGAGAAGGACTTTCTGGGCAGAGGCAGTGGGAGAACATCATGCCTGACTCTGTGAGGGGGTGAATCTTATCTGGAAAGGGTTTGCCTTGGCTCCTGGGGTTCCCTGATGTCATGCCTGGGAATGCCAGGAGTGAGAGGAGAAGCAGCATGCCTGCTGTGGCCAAGCAGGTCTGCCAAAACGAGCATCTGTTTCTTCTCTGGCAGGTGCCAGAGCAGAGGAATGAAGATGAAGGCTGGGAGGAGCAAGCTGCCCAGAGGACTTGAGACAAGCAGGAGCTGGGCTGGTGCGATGGCCAGGCTGATGTGAAAGCAAGATGATTTAACTTTCTAGATGACTGAAGATATTCAACCACACTCATTGCTTCGGTCTCATACAACTTTTGTGAAATAATAATCCAAGCTAGATAGCAGTGGTGTGTGTCAAAAGTCATGCTAAGGAGCCTGATTGACTTCCTAGTGGCTTTAAGCAAAGAGTAACTGGCTCCTAAGCTACTTTTCCCATATAGGAGAAGAATAAAGTCACCACCTTGTGCTATTCCGTTTGATTGTAACTATGTTTTGTTCTGAGTCATTTCAGAAATGTCTGGAAACAAAGCTTAAACCTCCGTAGGAGATGCCAAAGCAGGAGGGTGCACTTGGCTCTCATAGGAAACCTCTGCCTCCTATCTGTAGAAGGAATAATTTGAGCTCCCACGTCCAGCTTCTGCTGTCCTGCTTGGACTGCATCTGTGGAATGATGGGACTTTGTTGCTGCCTTCACAGTATCATCTGTGATAAAGAATATTTGAGGGCATATGGAATTCTAATGTCAGGATACAGACATGTATGTTAATTGAGGTTGAAAACACTATCAGAGGGGGCTGGAGAGATGGCTCAGTTTTTAAGAGCACTGACTGCTCTTCCAGGGGTCCTGAGTTCAATTTCCAGCAACCACATGGTGGCTCACAACCATCTGTAATGGGATTTGATGTCCTCTTCTGGTGTGTCTGAAAACAGCTACAATGTACTCATATACATAAAAATAAATAAATAATTCTTTAAAAAAAAAGAGTTGCCTTGGTCATGATGCCTGTTCATAGCACTAAAACCATAACTAAGATAGGAGTTGGTACCAGGGACTGGGGTATTGTTGTGATAGGCCTGAACATGCTTAAACAAACAAACAAACAAACAAACAAACAGCAGTATAAGAAAATAGAGGCAAGTGACAACAACTGTCTGTTTTTTATGGCTCAGGATGGACCCCATCTGGCATCCCAAAGCTCCCCTTACTTGGGTTTGTTTTGAGGTACTACTCTGTATACAGTTCATCTTACCCTGTGCTCAGTACTCTTAGTACTCAATACCCAGTACTCAGCATCTCGAATCAGAATACCACATTTATCTGATTGCTTTATAGTAAATTCTGGGGCAGACACCAAGATGGAATTAAAATTGCAATAAATTAATTGGTGTACTTCTGTAAAGAGTAAAGGTGGTGAGATCTCCAGATACTGTGCTGGTCTGATTCCTGTGGAAACAAAGAGGAAGAAAGACTGTTGCATGAGTGTCCTGGCCACACTAGTGGATAGTGCTGAGACTATGCACCTTGTGGATGCCCCAGTGATATAGTTAGTTAGTACGGTACTTATAGAAAAACCCACCATGGGTAGGAATAGGCTGATTGTAGTGACTAGCTGGATTTGGCCTAGAAAAGCATGAGTTTGACATTCATGGAAGTCCCGGCTGAGCCTGCCAGCTATGTTCACTGCTGCAAGTCCTCTTAAAGATCCAGTAGATGTGTTTCTATGATCACCACAATCTCTCACCGAAACTGGAGGCTTCTCTGGTCATGGAGTGATCTCATGTATCTGCAACCTTAGGGATTTCCAGGTGGGTGAGTCTGATACCCAGAAAGTACCTGGAGTTGACTGAGTAGTGTGAGTTGGTTTATGTGGAAATGGAAAGTATTTGGAGGTTCTAATACTGAAGATTTAAATGGTGTGAAGGAAGGTAAAACGGATTCAAGCGGCACGTTTGCACTTTTTCCATGCTGTAGGAGTGTGGGTAGTGATAGGCATAGACATGAAGGACTGATAGCAGAACGTCTTTGTGTTGGTGTCTTTAGGACCTGGAAACTCGGAGTAGGCAAAGTGAGGAATTAAAGAGGACAAAGGTTTCTAGCCCCACGGAAGAGAAGGAGGAACTGTTCTTTCAAGGCCAAAATGTGCAGTTCAACAACAGATTTGTTGAGTCGAAGGTTCTCCTAATACATCCCTGTGGCAGTGTCCAACTGAGTGAGATGTGTTCCTCAGGACCCTGCCAGAGCTGTTCAGGTTAGAGAAACATATTAAGTTAAAGGTTAGAGAAACATGTTGAGGGAAGGGGGAGATGAAACCCAGGAGAAAATAGACACTAGGGTTCAAAGACTAATTGAAAGGGGCCTGCTGCATGTGTGTAGACAGCTGTTAAGCTGTTTGCCCCTTCTTTTGTAGACTTGAAGAAAGCAGACAGGGTGATCCGGTTCAAGTCTGTTCTTTTGATTCTCTGGTGAGAGGGATTTCTCTTATGTCTATTTTTTTTCTCCTCAATTGTGTTCTTCTCACAACTGTGTTTTCACCTCTGATGCACAGGGAACGGGCACAGTGGTTTGTACAAAAGCTGTGAACTTCTGAAGGGTTAAGGACATTGCTTATTTATGTCTGTCTGGTTCTATATAATGGTACCTAGACTGTAGGAGGGACTTCAAGGATCTATGCAAAACTGAATTACTTAATTTTAAAAGTGGTTTACAGTTTAACAAATCTCTGAAGATCCATCAGATCCCTCCTCTTCACAGTAATCTTGTAACCAACTGTTCTAATTTCCACTTATAAATGGTAAAACTAAACTTAGAGAGGTTAAGTAGGTTACTATAGAGAGTAAGGCTATATCAGTCAGGAAAGGCCAGATTATGCTCAGTAACAGATTAAAATATCATGGATCAACAAAATAGAAGTTTATTTACTTACCTGTGTGAAGTCTATTGTGATTCTGGGGCCTGTTTGGTGTCCTCCAGGTGGTGGCTCAGAAATCTGGGTTTTGCCAAGCGAGTGTTAACAAGTCCCTTCATAGCTGTGCCAGAAGGACATGGAGAACCAAGCCTGGGTTCTTAAGGAGGTCCAACAGACAAAGAATCACAGTGATTCCACTCAAAGTTCATCAGCTAAAGAAGGCATGTGACTTCGTCTAACCCCAGAGAATGAGGAAGGTTGACGTTGTCCCTTGAGCCTAGAAGACTTGCAACTATTAGTAAGTAGCTTCATCATCTATCCCAACACAAAAAGGGCCTTTCACTTAAATTTATGAGCCAAGTGCAGAGTACTCCAAGTCTCATGCTTTTCCTTTAGTCTAAAAAGATCCATGAAAATTTCCCACATTAATGCTAGTTTCTAATGATTAATTGCTATCCTGAAAATAGTCGTATTCCCTGCCACTTTATTTCACTTTCACAGTCCTAACCCCTGTCTCATCTTGTTGCTATTGAAATAAAAAGGCTCA
The DNA here is from genome assembly GCA_902729485.2 of Mus minutoides. Lineage (NCBI taxonomy): Eukaryota > Metazoa > Chordata > Mammalia > Rodentia > Muridae > Mus > Mus minutoides. The sequence continues at coordinate 190,302 of LR750554.1, read as the reverse complement.
AGGGACCCAAAACATCCTGGAGAAAGCAGTCTCTGACTCAGGGGTAATGGGTGCTAACTTAGGTGAATGATTGAGCTGGATTGCGCTCTGCTAATTGACTTTCTCTTCTTTCTTTTGGGTTCTTAAAAGCAAGAAATACATAGTAAGACACTGTCATCAGCATGGACAGTGCTCCCTACTCCCCAGGGGGGTTATTTTCTAGTCATATGTGAGAGTCAGCATATTCTTCAGGCTTCTCTGGGTTTCTTACTTCTATATGAAACCAACACTTATCCTGGAGGACACTGATATATTCACTCTTCTGGGGACAGGGACTATAGTCTGTATGCTTGTATGATGAGCGGGGCAAGATGCCAAGGATGAGAGGTACAATGGAGACTTGGACTGAGCAAAGAGAAAGAGGTGAGTTTGACTTACACACTAATAGGATCTAGTAAAAGTGCTAGCTGTGGTCTCATGGCTCAGTGAGCTGATACTGCCCCCCCCCTTCAACCACCTGTATATTAGTCACTAGAACATAGAGGCCTCTAGATAGTTGGTCCTTACAGCTAGTTACGCAATGAGCTGCCCGCTTCCAGCCCAGGCTGGCTGCTTCCTTGTCTTAATGACTTTAAAAAAAAATCCTGCAACAAAGGCAAGACTCTAGGGTGTATCATGAGAATAATGAAAGCTGACATTACTGCAGTTTTGTTTTGTACCAGGTGTGATGCCGAGGTTATGTTATTTAATCTTGCAAGACTATGGGATAGGAACATTTTCCACCACACCAACGAAGACTGCCTGGCTCTAGGGCAGGCATTTTTCATCTCTTCTTATTTACTTCTATTTCCTAGACCAGTGGTTGGTAGACAGTAGGTGCCTAATGTGTGTTTGTTGAATGACACATTCAGGGTCACTAATTGAGCTGAGAGGCAGGGAAGTCAACTTAGGAAGCCAGACAGCCTGAGTTCAAGGCATTCCCTCAGACACACTGTATTGTAATGTAACCTCCTATCTATATTTGGAATTCATGATTTATGATGCATACAGTGTCTGCTAATCATTGCACATTTGCTACCTTGCTCTGGCCCTGCCCTCCTGACTATAAACACCAGGGTGAGAGAGAGAGAGAGAGAGAGAGAGAGAGAGAGAGAGAGAGAGAGAGAGAGAGAGAGAGAGAGAAGAGGGAGAGGGAGACACATGGTTTCTTTTTACACTGCTTGGTCCTGCAAAGCTGGAGAAACAGTAGGTGTGAAATGCATGCTGATTGGTTGGTTGTTCAGCTGCACTGTTCTTGGAAATGCAAGAGGCAGTCACACCTTGGGCAGCTGTTTTTAACTTCTTAAAGGGAGGTTCCAACTGTTCACATCCCTCCTGGGGGGGGGGGGAGAGACCGTTCTCCCCCACCCCCCCAGTGCAGTTTCACTATTCCACTAGGGGGAGCCAAATGCAAACAAAATACCTCTCCTCTCCTCCTGAAGCAATGGTAGCCTGTGGCTACTCCAGGAGGGGTAGCTGGCTGGGCTCAACATTAAGAATGCGCTCCTACTTACTCTGCCCTTTGCTTTCTTCTTGCTCGGTGGCAGCAAGTTATTTGGAACTGCTTCCAACCTTGGGGAGCCATGACTGCCCAGTTCTTGAGATCCCTGCAGCTTCTGCCATGGCTGACATACGGTTTTATCTCAGGAGCATCAAAGATAGTCTTTGAAAGGCCATCAGCCTAAGGATGAGGCTGCTTTGGTTTTACAGGCTAAACTCTGGAGTCAAGGTCTAGCAAAGGAAGGGTACCTCATCTTTCCCTGTCCCCTCTCTTAAACCACAAGAGGTCTTTACTACTTTCCTATCTCAGAGAGATGCTGTTCAAAGTTGAAGTTCCTCTCTCTCTCTTTCCCTTTCCCTCCCTCCTGCCCTCCCTCCCTCTCTTTCTTGATTTGTTGAAAGTTCTACAGTATTATACAATGTAGATATGCATATCCATCCACCATTTCCCTCCAGTTCTCCCTAGTAGCCCTAGTCTCCCAGTCTCCTTATAACCTGATCTCCAGTTAGAATTGCCCATTTGCACATGGGTGTGAGAGTAACTGGGGCATAGGCAACTCTACCAACAGCCACACCCTCAAAGGAAAAGGACTCCCTTCCAGCAGCTATCAATGGCCAATAGCTACTCTGATAAGAGTGAGACCTCAGGGGGCTCTCCCTCATCCATGCAGAACATCTAACTGGATTGATCCTGTGCAGATAAGCACAGCTACTGTGGGCTGATGCGTGCAATAGTTGTGTCATGTACAGAAGTCCACATTTCACAATTCTCCGCCCATTCACTGACTCTCACATCTTTTCCACTTTCACTTCTTCAAAGTTATGAGCTTTGAATGGTTGACATAGGTGGCCACCCACAGCTAAGCACTCAGAGTTACTTACCCTTGACACTTTGACCAGTATGAGTCTCTGCATTAACCACTACCCTGTGCAAAAAGAAGCGTCTCTGACCAAAGTTGAGAGATGCACAAATTTCTAGATACAAATGCAGATATTTAGAATGCAGTTTGTCAATATGACCATTTAGCAAAACAACAGTAGGTTTTTGCTGTCCCAGAGCCTATGATATTCCCAGCCATTGGCCTTTGAGCAGATTTATGGTTCTAGGGTGAAATTCCCTCCCCCCACCACCCCAAGAAGCAGCCTCATAGTCAATCAAAAAGTGGTTGGGGAAATGCTGTAATTATAGTTTAATTAACTTTAATAAAAACAGAAAGTTCTGGTTACCCTACAACCTTCATATAGCCATTGCCAGTAGTAGATTAGCAGAGTCCAGTTCAGTGTAAGATCATTGATGATTTTTTCTCTTCCAACATCCGGTAGAATGCCTTCTGGCACCATGTAAGATGACCAGCAGGGAGAGAATTTCCTGTAAGTTTGAAGTTTCTTTCTTTCCTTTCTGTCATAATGAAACTGGAGACTTGGATCCTGCAAAAACAACCTGGCTTGTAGAGACAAGAATGATCTATTTTGACAACTAACCTGACAAGGATGGATGTATTTGTGTAATGTTGGGCAGTCTTATTTTATTAGTTTGTTTTAGCACGGCACTGCGGATGCCTCTTTCTGTGTTTGGACAGCTTGCAAACATGCTGCAAGCACTTGGGAAAATTCTCAGCCAATATAGTTTCTGTAATAAAATCTGATGCAGGGTTGTTTCTTCTCTTCCACAGCCTCTAATTAAATTGTCTGATTTACTTTTCATTGCGGAAATTGCGTATCTTTCAGAATCTGGTATTTTCTCTAAGGAAGAAAGATAGATGTTCTTAGTGAGAGATATTTTATTCTTTTGATATGTTAGTCACTTTCCTCAGTGCCGTGACAGAACAGCTGGCAAATACAGCTTAAAGAATGGAAGGTCTCCTGCCAGAGCCTTGCAAATACAGAGGCGGATGTTCGCAGCCAGCCATTGGACTGAGTGCAGTCCCCAATAGAGGGATTAGAGAAAGGACTGAAGGAATTGAAGGGGTTTGCAACCCCATAGGAAGAACAACAATATCAACCAACAAGAACCCCCAGCACATATGGTGACAGAGGATTGCAAGTCATCATATCATGGTTTCTCTCCCCATTCAAAAGGAGAGGAGACTTTTGTATCTACCATGCTGCCTTCTCCTTTCTCTCTGCTAGTGTTGTTTGCTTCCTACTCGTTCTCCATCCCCCGTCAGTCCTAGCCAGGAGACTTAAGCTTTTGCTCTACATCTGGATCCCCAAATTTCCACACGCCAATGTAATTATCCAAGGGATACTTTATGCTATGTATTAATAGAAAAAGAGTCATTACCACTTGGCATTATGGACACAAGACAAGTCATTGCTTTCACCTGCTGGTTAACATGCTGGGGAAGGAACTGGAGGGAAGAGCCTGGAAGTAACTGGGGTGTGGATGTGGATTCAGGACCCTATTCAGGTGGTGTTTCGAAGCAAGTGAACCTTTAGGGCCAATAGTTAAAACAAAGAAACAAAGAAACATGCACTTGATCACTGATAGAAAAAAGAAGGTCACATTCTTAGCTCTAAAATAAACCATTTATGATACCTGGAGTAATTTATACTTATTTATTGAAGGTTCTGAATCTCTGAATACAGTGAGAAATCATTCGATGATCTATTAGTAATGTCTGTTACTATTAGTGATGTTGGATACAAGTATAGGACTAGTGCTATGTGTGCTGGGTTTGATGGTCTTTTCCCAACCTACCATTTTAAAGGGTATCTCCCTTTGCCTCTCTGTACTTTCTCCTTTCTATCTTTCCTCCTCAAGTTGGTGCTATAATTTAAAGAAAAGAGGAAATGCATGAAACTACTTCTGCTTACCTAAGCCTGGTGCACAGAGTAACTGAGTTACTGTAGACTTGTAGTGCAGAGTCTGCTGTGGCTCCAGAGCTCAGGCTTAAGGTCTGTTGGAGGCCACGCGTCAGCCACGCTCCACTTCCTGCTCTTCCCTGGACACTCCCATTTTTTCCTGTTGTTTGCTTTGTTTCTCCCTATCCCCTAGGTTGGTGTCTTGTACATTTTTCAAGATCCTGGAGGTCCACCTTCCCCACAAATCCTCCTACCACCCTTTATCTGGATGCATTATGAGTAACAAAAATAGTTTTTTTTTTAACTCTTTTCTTGGTTTTTAGAATTGCTCATTTGAATACAGCCATAGAAGGCTCTTGGGTAAGTCTGTGCTTAAGAGTGAGGAAGTCTATTCTAGCAAAGATGGGAATACATTTAAACATGATACTTATTTTGTTCTCAGGGGATTGTCACCCTCCTGTGTGCATCTCTTATAACCTTTCTGGCCATCTTTTGTTTCTGTTTAGTTGGGTGGTAATCCCACTGGCTCCAGAGTTTATGTAGTAAGTTAGTATACTTTATGCAAATGCACATAACAGTACCTAGTGCAGAGTATGTGCTCATTGAATATTGCTTATTGCTTTAAGGTGGTTATAGTCTTTGAATCATCAGGATAGTAGCATTTCTCTTCCTTGACTCCATGCCCAGACCACTGCCTCAGGGGAGGCCTGCATCTGCTGTTCAATAAGATGGACTGAGAAGTGAGCCTTCTGATTCCTGGCCTGATTCTGGACATATGAAATGAGGATTGCTCATGGCTTTGTTCAGTCTGAGAACATTCACTCTTGTCACACCTGCTTGCAGAAATTTGAACTCAACTGGCATAGCTCACATTTCCCATCCTTGGCTGGGGGAAGAGCTTGACTCTTAACAGTTTTGACAGGGCCTGCTCTTCATGACTCAGTGAGATCATTCAGAAACGGGCTTCTCTGGCAGAGTGAGTGAGGTAACATTGTTGAAAGGCAAGAGAAAGCCCGAACAGCTGCAGCCTGGGTCCTCCCAGTGTTTGTGTCTTGGTCTGTTCCAGCATGTGCCAGATGCTCAATAACTGAATATTCTATGCTGAAGAAATAGAGTGGTCCAGGAACTTGCTCTTGGGAGATGGCATGTTAGCATGCCAGATCCTTGGTTATCAATACTATATGAATACAGAACCCAAACTTGTACATGGAAGCCTCCATCTGATTGGGAGTGTGTTCCATACACCTTTTATGTTTATGCTTTTGGATTCCTTGCTTCTCTTTTGACTTTTCAAATTGCTGGGCAAGATAGAGTCCTGTACTTACCATTCTCTTTAACCATTGGGGATCCACCTTGTAAAACCACGTATTAGCTTCTCTCATCTTCTACCCTGGCATTCAGGGTTTCAGTTTGTATCCTCTGGTCCCCAGTAATCTCTTTGAACTGCCAAAACTTCGAGGTACTCTTGATTTAATCATCTTCCCTTAAGCAGCTTTTAAAACTGGGCTGTTATGTTTCTCTGTCTCCCTCCCTTCCTTCTTCCCTGCAAAGTGAGCTGTGGGCATCTAGGATATGTGCCATTTTCTCAGGTTGTGATTGAAGGTCTGCTCCAAAAGATGTGCAGAATGTGCATGAATGAAAAAAATGAGTTGATGATCGAGTGAATGTGAAATCAAGGATAGTCGGCCATTTCTGTTGATCTCAATTTTAATGGGCTTACTCAAGCATGCGAGGGGGAGGAGGTTTCAAACCCTGCTCTCCAGTAGCACTTTACTGAGAGTGGAATTATTTCTATTTTTTGAACAGATAAAGCTGTCCTTTACCAGTGATGAGAAGGACAGAGAGTATCTGTGTCACTCTGTCCTTCTTCCTCTTGGGGATGTTGAGGCTCCTCGCAGAATTTGAGAACTAAAAAGACAGTACCATTGTGAAAAGAATTGAGAAGGCAGATCGTGGCATAGTTGGGTCCCTATTCCCTTGCTGTGGGCAGATGGTAGCCTTTGTTGCATATACACACTGGGCTAATTGACCTATTGTTTTGATACAGCAAGCTTTCATCACCAAGGTGGTCGTATGTGGTACACACACACCCCGTTTTATTTTGGAGAGGAGGCGATGGAAGCTTAGAGAGTTAAGTAGCATGTATGTATATGCATATGTGTTACTGTGTGTGTATGTGTATGTATGTGTGCATTTGTGCATGTTTATGTGTGTATATGTATGAATGTGTGTGTATGTATGTGAGCACACATCTGTATATGTGTGAGTGCATGTATGTGTATGTGTGAGTGTATGTGTATGTGTATGTGAATATGTATGAATGTGTGTGAGTGTGCATATACATGTATGAGTGAGTGAATATGTGTATGTGTGTGTGAATGTGTTTGAATGTGTGAGAGTATGTGTGAGTATGTATATATGTGGGTGTATAAGTGTGTGTGTGAATGTATGCATGTATTGTATGTGTGTGAGTGTGTGTATGTGTTAGTGTGTGTGAGTGGGTGTGTATATGTGTGTATGTGTATCTTTAAACTGTAAACACTTTGAGGTATAGAAGGAGGGCAGACAACAGAAGGAAAAAATAATATTCTGAGGTTAAAGCAAACTGTTCTTGATTCAGACCCTCACTTAACTCTCCCATCCTTATTTATGGATTGTAGAGTCTTCAGGCTAAGTGGATACCCTACTCCAGCTTCTCAGGATTCATCATCTGCACAGAAAACACATCAAGAAGCCATTCATGTTTGTCTTTCTTCTGAAGCAAGTAATATTTCACAAATTGTTTTTTTTTTTAAACAATTTGTCCACTAGGTCAAACAACTTAGGCCACTAGGTCAACTCATTTGAGGAAAGTATAAGGTGTTAGGTGAATAGGTTTTGAAGGTTTGAATATTCCTGTGTAACAGGAATTATTTAAGAAATATAACATTTGGTGATGTGCTGCCAACAGACCTCAGTCAGGCCCTCGATTCACAGGAAAACTCAGGGTCCTGTTACAGGTGGGCAGGAGTCAGTGAAAAGGGTGACAAACAGACACGGACACAAGGGAGTGTGGTACCTGAATGTAATTTTTCAAAGCAAGCACCAGACTTTTAATAGAGAAGAAAATAGGAAAGTTGGTGACATCAATCAAGGTATAATGAGGTTACTAGATGCTTAATGACACAAAACAGAGGAATGTAAACATAAATACTGGCAGGAACTGGGCAGTAAAACAACTGAGACAAAGTCAGCTCTATCTAAGGTCAGCTATAGTCTTAGAAGCCAGGTGTCAGGTCTTTACACTCCCATGGCAAGGGCTTTCACACCCAAGTCATGGTTCTAATTAGGGAGTTCAGCTCTAGCTAACCTTCTCAAGAATAATGCAATACTCTAGTTCCTCCTTAAACCACAGCCTGATCTACTTCCTAAACCATTGTAAATTCCTCTATATGGGAGTGACTTGGCTTTTATTCTAAGTGATTGTGTGTGTGGGGGGAATTTCTATAAAAAGTAATGTAGTCTGCCATACACAACTATAATAAGAATTCTAAACTTACTTTGCTAAGCTTGCCCTGAGATTTTTAACTCTATGTAGTAGATAGTAATGCCTGATTTCTTTCACTATCTCTCTTACAATACTAGAGGCAATTCTGAATGTCACTAAATAGGCAACATTCTTACTGAATTCCAAGCCTAAGGTCAGCTCAAGAACTACCTAGGGCATTGGTGAAGAACAGGAAGCAAAGTTCAATTTTGCGTAGGGATTTGCCAAGTCATTGCTTGGAGACACCTATAATAAAACAATACTGAAAGAAAGCACACAGATCCATTTGCAAGGACAAGTTTGGAGCATTAATTATACGGGATGCCACAGTTTCAGGAGACTAAGTTTCTGTGAACTTTTCATCTCAGGACTATGTCAAAGCTTTTTGGGCCTGTCACGGAAGTCACTACTGGAGTGGATGTGGCAGTGATGGAAGGAGCTGGGGGTCCAGAGTCAGTTTTAGGGTCAAAGTTCAGCTTCTACCATCATCCTTGGGAGATTCTATAGATTTGTCTAACTTGTCACACTAATGAATGAAAATGAGAAAATGCTTATTGTCCATCCCATGACTATATTTCAATAGGTGTATAGATTTTGGAGGCAAGTACTCTACTATGGTGGTTCATGCCCATCTCAGGAACATGGCCAAAGGACAGGAATCTTAACCCCAAAGCTTGTTCTTCTCTGGTAGACTAGCACTTCTTGGGAAATTTCTTGACTGAAAAAATGCTCATTTATTCAGCTATCAAATGGTATTTATGATAATTTCTACCATAGAGGGAATTGTATTAGAAGAGATACATAGGTGAATGTCTCATAATAATTATATACAATTAGTGTAATCACTATGAATGATAATAATGACTTCCTTTCATATCTTACTCTATGACTGTTCATACCTACATTCTAACAATACCTATCCCTTCAAGTCCTCAAATATCATTTTTCTCTTTGTAGACATTAATCACCCTTTTGTGCTCCCTTTTCCTCCTTCTTTTGTGTCCATGGGTCTTTCAATATCCCAAGTTGCCTTCTGACTTCTGCCTGTTAGCAGAAGCATAAGTGTACATATCCACATCCCTCCCACAATATAGAACGCACATAGATTAGTGCTAGCTCATGCTGTAAACAGTGGAGCATACAATCTACATAGCTATATGTAGTGGCCATGGCATTGACCTGCCTGCTGGCAGATCTGTAGATTTACTTTCTCTTGAGTGTTGTTAAGGCAAAGTTCAGCCTTGCTGTCAAGGCTTTGCAGTGTTATGAGCTGTATTACAATTTCCTCACTTGAGTCACCCAAGGACCTTACAACCAAGCCAGCACTCAGAGGAAAAAAAAAAACTGTGAACAAGATTGAAATGTAGTCTACTGAAATCTAGACGTGAACAGGGAAACCCAGGTGTTTGCCTTGATGAAAGGGCCTGAAGCATGTGTCAAAGTTGGGAGGGGCCAATAGCAACCCCCAAACAACAGTAATGAACAACTAGGCAGTATGCACTGGAAGGCCTCATCATCAGCACCAGATAATGCTGGCTTGGGATGTCAGGCCAGGTGGCAGTGTATCATGCTCTAGCTAAGTGCATGGGACACAAACTCAGTTTAGCGTACATGGGCTTCGTGAATGTGTCCCTGGAGACTGATCTGTTGCACCAGCATTTTCAATGTGACTGTATTTTGAGATAGGTCATTTAAAGGAGGTAAGCAAGGTTAAATAAGCACCTAGTGACAGGATTCTAGTCCAATAGGATAGGTGGGCTAGTAAGGAGAGAAGAGAGAGCTCTTTCTCAGCTATGTGAGGACACTATGAAAAGGTAGACACACTGGATTGTACTTCTGACCTTGTTATTCAACCTTCAGAACTGTACACAATGAATGGACGACTTCAGCTACCCAGAGCATTGTATCACAGTATAGGCAGTTGAGACAAATTCTTCATAAAAGATACAGGTCAAGTAGTGATTTTTTTTTTTAAAGTCTTGCCTTCTAAAATGAAAGAAGACCAATATAGGCACGCAGGGCTGGGCTGGTTTCTCTGTATACCAGCTGTATTAAGAGGCTAGGTTTTTTTTTTTTCTCTGTAAGACTTCTATCTCAAGGTTACCTCTCATCACAGATGGCTGTTGTGGCTCCAGGTATTACTGGAGCATCTCAGGTAGCAAGACAAAGGGAGGGATGGAGGACAAAAGGGATAACTTTTAGATTTCATTAGCTGCTTTAAACAAGTGTCCTGGAAACAGATGCCCAGCTGTCCTTGGACGAAACTTGCCTCAGGGTTATGTCCAAGTGAAACGGAGGTGAGAAAACTTGGGGTTTCCTCTAGATGCACTGTGAATTTGTAGTGAACTTGCACTATGGTTTCCAAGGATGAAGAAGAGAGTCCACACTTTAGACAAGTTGCACCATCTGTGTGTCTCTGTATGTTTTTGGTTTTTTTTTTTTTTTGGAATTACTCTTAAAGAAACTGGCAAGTACTTGGTTATGCTGGGTATATAGTTACTGCTCAATAAGCATCCACTGGCTGATTGAATTCTAATGTCTGTTAAACCACAGGAGGGATTGAAAAGGTAGGGGAAAATGTGAGTTCTCTTTTTTGATGACTTGGCTGTCAAGCCAGAACAAACATTCACCTTAATGTCAACCTGGTTTGCAGAAATTCAACTGATCCAGAAACTTAGCAGGGGCTAAAGCCCAATCCTTCCTATGTTGCCATTTGAATAGCAGCTTTTCATTAATACTTTGTATAAGGTGGCTACTGGTACCATAGGAGAGATGGTCTGACTCATGAATCCCCTTTTTACCCAGAAATGGAATAAGCTGAATTAATGAGGCTCCCTCAATCCACCTTTTCCCACAGCGTTACTTGCCAGTAATTGCTTAAGGAAACTTGGCCTCAACACAACATACCAGTGCTCATTGAATTTTGCAAAATTTTTTAGGGTCACTCAGTAAATGGAAAAGCCAGGCCATATGTGTTAGCTCATTAGAAGTCCAATTTTGTTGATTTACTTTGAAGTGTCAACCATTACAGCAGAAAAAAATTAATCGAACATGTTCTGTTTCATGGATGTCTTTTGGTAGGGTACCTACAAAGAACCATTGTTTGGATTTTGCTTGCCATTTGGTGAGGAAGATAGGAACAGGACAGCAGGATTAAGTGATGTGTGAGAAGGGGTAGAGTGAGGAACTGTGGGAAAGTTTCATGGGATAGATAGAGAGTCAGAGTGAGGCTCCCTGGAGAGGTGTGTACACAAAAGGATGGTAAGGCTTTGGCTTCATGGAGACAAGCCAAGGATGATTGATGGGTCAGTAAGGAGGGCGGGCATGTCAGAAGAGGGCAGGATGGAAGGTGGCTTGGACATTGTGAGGAAAAGCTGTGCTCTGCAGATGCAAACATATACACCAGGGAAAAGGGCCCCAAAAGCAAATAAGCCTGGGAAAATTCTAGAGACTAAATATTAGCCCATAGAGAACTCTGAGACAGCCCTTTCTCTAAAGGCAAACTGACATTTATTTAATTTTGTTAAACAAGCAAACAAATTTATATGAGCAGGAAGGACCTTTCTTACCTGGATCTACTATTTCCTAAAAGCTTTCCTGTAATATTAGTTTTGAAAATATTGATATGCATGGCATAAAGGTTTAGGCTCTCTGTAAATGCTACATAATAATGATAATTACACTAAATAGAATATAATAACAGAATTTAATCTTGGCTGGAATGCAAGGCACACAGATGTAGGTTTGAGAAATAATTTTGGAAAGGCTGATTGAGATCAATCTGTGAAGAGCCTTGAGTGTCGTGCATGAGCTAGGGCTCTCCAGACAAATAGAACAAATGATGTTTACATACACAGAGATTGAGAAATTGGATCACATGACTAGATGATGAGAAGTTCCTGCATCTGGTGTTTGCAAGCTGGAGACCCAAGACATCAGGTGATGTGCAGTTTGAAGGTCAAAGAACCAAACAGGCAGCGGTGTAGATTCTAACAGTTTAAGGTGAGATTTTTTTTTGTTTGTTTTGTTTTTCTCACAGTTTGAGAATTCAGTCATTGTGACAGGGAGGGATGGCAGCAAGAGTGAAAGCAGATGGCCATCCTGTCCAGCCGGAAAGGGGAGAGAAAGAGAGAGAGAGAGAGAGAAAGAGAGAGAGAGATGGAACAAGATAGAGGGAGAGAGAGAGAAATGGAACAAGATAGAGGGAGAGAGAGAGATGGAGCAAGAGAGAGGGAGAGAGAGAGAGGGAGAGAGAGGGAGAGAGGGAGAGAGAGAGAGAGAGAGAGAGAGAGAGAGAGAGAGAGAGAGAGAGAGGAGTACTAGGGCCATCCACTTTCTGCTTTTGATTCTTTTTGGAACCCCAGCCCATGGCATGATGTCACTTATATTTAGAATGTGTCTTTGTCACTCAACTAAGTCTCTCTGGAAACACCTCACTGTCGACTTAGAATTTTCAAAAAACTCTACTTTAATAAGGGTTCTCAAAAGCCTCTACCCCCTTCCCCCTATTCTAGCCCACCATCCAAAAGTAAAAGAGAAAAGATGGTAAATAGAACAAGGGGATATGTACCTGGTTTAGAAGTAGTTCTTTGGGGGAGGGGGTGATTCCAATCTCTGTTGTCAGGATCCCAGCAGTCCAGTTCAGTAGTGTCAGGATGCCCACCAATAGTCCAGTCCAAAAGAGTCAATGGTGGCACGATCCAGCAGAAACCGCCAGGCCTCTGCCGACTTGGCACGAGTCAGTGGGAATGACCAGGACAAGGCAGATGCCCTGAGTTCTCTGCTGTGCCTCTCTCAACGAAGTGAAGATTAGTGAAGATGCAAGAACAAGGAATTGTGGCATAGCTAGCTATGCAAACACCCCATCACTGTCACCATCTGTTGGGTCTTACTTATACTCTCTCCAAACATCTTGTGCCACAGGTCTTGCCTCAGCAAAACATCAAGTAAGTCTCTCCATCATATGACACAACCAGAAATCTCCACTTCACCTCACAAACACACTCAGAGAGTGTGTCTTCTAGGTGGTTCTAAATCTCATCAAAAGTTGATTATGGAGGTTAAATATCACAGCATCTGAATGAGAGAACTGGTCCAAGCATGTGGCTCTTCCCTCCTGAACTGATGCCATTCCTGTATTTTGGAGCCTAAATGGAGTAAAAGGAAGAGGAAGGCTGCAGCTACTCAAAGATCTCTTCTGTTCTTGGTTCTCTTCTATTCAGGCCTTTACACTGTTATGGTTTGAATATGAAATGTTCCCACAGATTCGTATCTTAAATTCTTGGCTCTCAAGAAGGTTCTGGAAGCCTGGGTGGTCTTGGGTCTTTGGTTTGCAAGCACGGGTATTTTGTCATAGCCATGTGCAACATATCTAACACAGGTGTTGATCTTCTCCAGGAATATCCCACAGACACATCCAGAAGCAACATCTAATCAGGTAGTTGGATAACCCATGGCCTTATCCACTTGAGACATACAATCCAACACCACACACGGCTGAAGTGTTTGAATGTCATCTAGTAGGCAGAGAGCATAATGTCTATGTCTTCCACTCTGAAGTTTTACCTGAATACTTATTTTTATAATAGCTTAAGAGGATTAATGCCCTGTTGGACATCCTTGGATACAGATCAAACACACTTGACATCATTGGTTTTGAACCCCCAAAGAGCATGTTAGGCTGTAGTCATGAGCTCAGGTGAGAATTTGACTATTTAAATTGAATGAATTTGATCAGCATAGTTAAATAAAATAATTATAGCCATAGTTTTTATGACTGTATGACATACAGATAGATCAAAATGGAAATGAAAGCTTAAATGAGGCCATTTTTATGGGGACAGAAGAAGCCATCACAAGTATTGTACTGGTTGAGGCAACAGAGACAAAGGAGCCTCAGTTGAGGAAATGCTTCCATGAGATCCAGCTGTAAGGTAGTTTCTCAATTAGTGATCAATGGGAGAGAGCCCAGCCCATCGTGGGTGGTGTCATCCCTGGCAGGTGATCCTAGGTTCTATAAGGAAGCAGGCTGAGCAAGCCATGTATATGAAGCAGGCCAGGAAGCAGCACCATTCCATGGCCTCTGTATCAGTTCCTGCCTCCAGGATCCTGGCCTGTTTGAGTCCCTGTCCTGACTCCCTTCAGGGATGAGCAGCATATGGAAGTGTGAGCTGAAGAAACACTTTTCTTTCCAGCTTGGATTTCGTTCATGGTGTTTTGTGCAGCAATAGAAACCTTAAGTAAGACAACCATCAACTGCACACTTGAGTGAAATTAAGATAGTTGATACCATTTCTCTTCTGGTAGCATGCAGAGAACTAGCATGCAGCAGGAAAGGCTCTAGGCAGGCACCATTTTTATTTCTTCATGCTCAGTGAGTTGTGTCGGTGTTGTCTTTAGTAACAGGGCCTTGCAATTAGCTTGTGGAGAGCAAAGAGTCTTGGAAACAGTCTGGGTTGGTTGGGGCGGGGGGATTCCCTTGAGACTTCTTTGGCCAACAACTCAATCAACTCAGTCCCAGGATTGGAAGCTTCATTTGATGACAAGAGGTGTCCAGTTGGAACTCTGTCTTCCTCATTATTTGGTGACTTCATGTGGATTGTGCTCATCTATGTATATATTTTGGGAAGAAGTTTCTATTGTATTAGGTGCCCATACTACCCATCAAATGGCCCTAAATTTTAGCTGTAGTTTTTCCCCTCTATTCCCTACTTCATCCCCCCTTCCCTTCCACTACCCACTTGATCCTTCAGTTCCAGTCCTCCAAATCCTTCCATCCATTTTACACACACACACACACACACACACACACACACACACTTATTTTATAAATATACTTTTCTTTCCTAGGGAATCTCAATCTGTTCACCCTAGTCCCTTGCTCTATACCCAATCTCCATGGGTCTACAGATTGTAGTTTGGTTATCATTGATTTAACAGCTAACATCCACATACAAGAGAATACACACCATATTTGTCCTTCAGGGACCGAGGTACCTCACTCAGCAAGAGTTTTTTTCTAGTTCTATTCATTTACATGTGGATTTCATTTTTTAGAAGGTCAAATATATTCCATTGTAAAAATTTACCACATTTTGTTTATTCATTCACTCTTGAGGGACATCTAGGTTGTTTCCGATTTCTGGCCATTGTGAATAGAGGAGCAATGAACATGGTTGAACAAGAGTCTCTGTGGCAGCATGAAATGTCCTCTGCTTATATGCCCGAGTGGTGTAGATGGATCTTGAGGTAGATCAATTGTCACCTTCCCAAGGACCTGCCACATTGATTTTCAGTCCCACTGGAAATGGTTGGTTCCCTTCCCTGCTCTGCATCCTCACCAGCATGTTAGCTATTCTGACAGGTGTCAGATGAAATCTCAAAACAGTGTTGATTTGTATTTCCTTGATGACTAAGGATATCTTTAAGTGTTTCTCAGCTATTTAAACTTCCTCTTTTGACAATTCTGCTTAGATCTGTACCCCATTTTAATTGGGTTGTTTTCTGATATCTAGTCTTTTGAGTTCTTTATATAATTTGGAAATTAGCCTTCAGTTGGATGTATAGTTACTGGAAATCTTTTCCTATTCTGCAGGTTGCCATCTTGTCCTATTTAATGGTGTCCTTGGCCATGTAGAAACCTTTGAGTTTCATGATGTCTCATTTTATTAATTGTTAATCTTAGTGCCTGTGCTGTTTGAGTTCTGTCCTGTGCCAATGAGTTCAAGGCTATCTTTCAGGTTCTCTTCCATCAGGTCCAGTGTGTCTGGTTTTTTATCCCCTGGAGTTGAGTTTATGTAGTATAATTGGTGAGTATGGCTCTATTTGTGATCTTTTGCACGCAGCCCTCATGTTTGACTAGCATCCTTTGTTGAAAACACTGTATTTTTGCCAGTGTGTATTTCTGGCTTTAAAATTAGATGTCCATAAGTGTGTGGATTTATGTTTGGATCTTCAATTTGACTCTATTGATCAGTGTGTCTGTTTTGTAGCAATACCATGATGTTTTTAGTACTATAGCTCTGTAGTACATCTTGATGTCAGGATTGGTGATATCTCCAGCAGTTCTTTCATTACTCAGGACTTATTTTTAGATAACCTGGTGTGTGTGTGTGTGTGTGTGTGTGTGTGTGTGTGTGTGTGTGTGTGTGTGTATGTGTTCCCATATGAAGCTGAACATTATCCTTTCAAAATTTGTAAACAATTATGTTGGAATTTTGATGGGGATTGCATTGGATCAATAGATGGTTTTTGGGAGGATAGGAACTTTCACGTGATTCATCCTACTTATCCATGAGTATGGGAGATCTTTCCATCTTCTGTGTATCTTCAAGTTTTTCTTTTAATGTCTTAAAAGTTTTTAATTATACAAGTTCTTCACTTGCTTGGTTAGAGTTACTCCAAGATATTTTAGATTATTTGATGTAATAGGTGTTGTTTCCTCAATTTCTTTTCTTAGTCTGTTTGTTATTTATGTGTAGGAAGCTACTGACTTTGTGAGTAAATTTTGTACCCTGCTACTTTGCTGAAAGTGTTTATCAG
This sequence comes from Mus minutoides, assembly GCA_902729485.2. Lineage (NCBI taxonomy): Eukaryota > Metazoa > Chordata > Mammalia > Rodentia > Muridae > Mus > Mus minutoides. Next base: position 173,912 of record LR750554.1, on the reverse strand, counting down.
CTAGGGGATGAAATATTTTAGTACATTATCATGCCATCTGCAAACAAAAATAATTTGAACTTTTAATTTCCAATTTGTATCCCCCTAGTATCCTTCAGTTGTCATATTTGCTCTTGCTAAGACTTCAAGTAGTATATTGAATATGTATGGAGAGCCTAATTCTAGTAAAAGTTGCTTTGAATTTCTCTCCATCTAAATTGATGCTGGTTAAATTTTGAGAAAATTCCATGAGGTGCTGAGAAGGTATATTCTTTTATGTTCAGGTGACATGTTCTGTAAATATCTGTTAAAAATGTTCTATAAAACAAAGCAAAAACAAAAACAACCCCCCAAAACCTGTTCTTTGGTTACCGACGTCATTTAGTGTTAGTGTTTCTTTGTTTAGTTTTTTTTTTTTTTTTTCTGGATTAATTGTCTATTGGAGAGTCTGGTATTGAAGTCTCACACTACCTGTATGTGAGGGTGAATATGTGATTTAAGTTGTAGTAGTGCTTCTTTTACAAATTTGGGTGCCTTTGTCTCTGATGGATAGATGTTAAGAATTGCAATATCTTCTTGGTGGACTTTTTTCTTTGATGAGTATGTAATATTCTTCCCTCTTTTCTGATTAAATTTGGTTTGAAGTCTTTTTTTTTTTTTCAGATACTAAAATGGACACACCAGTTTGCTTATTAAGTTCATTTTCTTAGAATGCTTTTCTGTCCTTTTACTGAGGTGATATCTATCCATGATGTTAAGGCATTTTTTTTTTTTTTTGATACAGCAAATGGTTCTGCCTTTGCTTCTAATGTCTGTCTTTTTATTGAGTAGAGAGCATTGATGTTAAAAGTTAAAAATGATCAGTGTTTATTGATTCCTGTTATGTTGTTGTTGTTGTGTGCCTGTGTTTTTCTTCTTTTCTGATTTGCTGGTCTAGGATTATTTATTCCTTGTGGGTTTTTTTGGGGTGTGTGATTAACCTCTTCACATTTAAAATTTTTTCTTCTAGTGCTTTCTGTAGGGCTGGAGTTTTAGACAGATATTGTTTAAATTCTGTTTTATTAGGGAATGTCTTACTTTCTCTATTTATTGTGATTGAAAATTTTGGATATCGTGGTCTGGGGTGGCATTTGTGGTCTCTTAGAGTCTGTAGAATATTTATTTATCCAGTCTTTTCTGACTTTTAGACTCTACACTGAGAAATCAAGTAGACTTACTTTCATGTTATTTGGTCTTTTCTTCTTGCAGCTTTAAATATTTTTCTTTGTTATATATATTTGATATTTCTATTATTATGTGCCAAGGAGACTTTCTTTTCTGGCCCAGTTATTCTTATATTTTGTACTTTATATTCTTTTTGTCCTTTGATAGGTATCTACTCTTTATGTTAGGGAACATTTCTTCTATGATCTGGTTGAAAATATTTTCTGTGTCTTTGACCTGTGTTTCTTCTCCTTCCTCTATTCCGATTATTCTTACATTTGGCTTTTCATAGAGTTCCAGATTTCTTGGATGCCTTGTGCCACGATTTGTTTATGTATCACAGATGTGCCAGTTCCTTCTATGGTGCCTTAGGATCTCTCTCCACCTCTTGTATTTTGTCAGATCACCTGGAACTGGAGTTACGGATGGCTGTGGTCCATCACGTGTATGCTGAGAACCAAACAACCATTGTCTTAACCGCTGAGCCATCTCCTCTTCGGTTCATGGCTTAGACTTTCTCAAAACTCCTTCTTCAACTCGATTCTCATGTCTGGGTTGGCTTTCTTCACTTCTCTCTTTGTCTCCTTTGACCATAGTTATAATTATTCTTTTAAATTTTCTTCCAGCTCATCTTCTATAGAGGCCTTTATATTTTATTTTATTTTATTTTATTTTATTTTATTGAGGAGACATGTTATTTTTATGTATTTATTGTTGTGTTTTTATTTTTGCATTGATATTTTCGTATTCAGAGTTAGTTTGTTGGTTGAATTTTTTATTTCTTTTGTCTTCACATCACCCTCCTTCTTAGGTTAAGCAGGGCTGCTTACAATGTTCAGGAGAGGGCTAAGATACAGCAGTGACTTAGGTTTGCTTTGTTGATTTCTCCTTTTTTTCCAGATATTTGGGGCTACAGCCTCTTTCCCGGGTCTTATGCTTATCAGCTACAGTCTGGTACTCTCCCTGTTTTGGTTAAAGAGCTTAGAACAAGTTTCCCCAGCAGGGTGGGCTGGTCCATGACCTCAAAGCAAAATAGTGCAACTGGAGAGTCCCTGTCAGGCAGCTTCAGGGCAGGGGTGAGTCTCAAAGGGAGGAGGATGGCTTATCTTCCAGTCATGACTGGTGACTGGAGAGTCCCTTGTGGGAGACAGACTAGGAAGTGGTGCTTTTCACAAGGGAGGGCAAGGAGGTGGTGACAGTCCGTGGCAAGCAATTACAGGGCAATGGGGCAACCTCAATGGAGGGGCTAAGAGGAGGGCCTTGTTACTCAGGTAACAAGGGGGTTACCTGAGTTTCTGCCCCACCTGGGCAGGCTGGAGAGTCCCTGGGGTGGTGGTGTGGAACCTGGGGCATCCCAAAGAAGAGAGAGGGGCAGGAAGGGGATGGCAGCCTAATGTTAGAAAATTCTACATTGTATCTTTTTAATATGTAATGTCCCATTTGATGTTTTTCCAACCACAGAGTTTTCTCTTATTGAAGCATTTTCTTTGGCCTGATCGTCTTTTATTGATCAACTTATGAAACATTTCTTCGAAAAGAAAATATGTTTAAATATTGAAATAACTTTTCTCCCTGAGACTTCAAGGGTATAGATTTTGAGATAAATATCTTTTGATTGAGTTATTATTACCATTATTAGTTTATAATTGATCAAAATAACATATGTATGCATACTGTGCACTTTAATAAATAATTGCTATCCAAAGAAGTGAAATATTGGAACTGACTTTCTTGATAAATAGAGAGTGAGGTTTATATTGTCCCATGGAAATAAAATTTTGAATTGTCCTTTTGTTTTGTATCCAAGTCATTTACATATTAAGGTATCTGTAAAGTATTATTATTCTTATTTTAGCATAATAGGTGAAAATGGAGGAATGGCTGGGGAAAGACAGCTGTCTCACTGCCTTAAGGTGATTTTTTGTATAGGTCAACTCTATACATGAATACATGTTTGTTAATTGTGCAACCATAACTCTTCCCTTTGGAAGCTGAACTTCCTGTGTGCCCAGGCATGTCTATCAAGGTCCTCATGCACATGTAGCCTGGTTTGAAGACTGTGATGGACACAAGGAAAATGATCCCGACATAACAACATTTCTCTCTGCTCACAAGTTGTGTATTCTTTTAAATAATTTACTTCATCTCAAAGCACTAGGTCTCCTGTTTTGAAGGATTTTGGGGCTCACCCAGCACCCACATTTTGATCCCTGGAATCTTCCTGGGATGTGGCTGAGGGGGGGTGATTGTAGAACTGAAACTACATGTGTCATTGACTGTATTGTCTACATTATCTTTTCAAATCACCAGATCCTAGAACAGCTTCCTCTTGGTATTTCAGATTTTTGAAATTGACCTCTGACCTTCACAGTAACTAAAATGGAACATAGGAGAGGGAACAGAACTTTCTGGCATTTATCTCCCCTTTTTATTCCTTCTGTTTAGATTTTTGGCTTGATCCAATATCTGGTTTCTACAGTTTGCATGACTAATTCTGTGCTTAAATAACTGTCTTATAACTTAGCATCCAAAGAGGGAAAGTTTCCCCACCACTTCCAGGAGAAATTCATTATAGATCATCTTATACATCTGGTCAGAATGGGCTAGCTGATTTTTGACAAGAGCAGAATTTGGCAGTAAGCCTGGCCTCTTTGAGTCTCTCTCTGGCCCCAAATCACTCTGGAGTCAGTCTGGAGGCTACTCAATGTCCTAGTTATATAAGGCCAGATTGAATGACAGTAGCACTTTCACCTACAATCAGAGAGAGATCTTCATGGAGGACTGTTCCTTTCTGGAACTTAGGAATAAGGGTCGTTTGATGTTTCTTTATCCCTGGAAAGGGAATGACAAACCAGAACACAGGGAAGTTGGGACAGCCCCTGAAGAGCTAAGGAATGTTCATCTTCTTAACCAGCAGGAGGGTATGGCCTCCCATTTTTTAAAGTGTTGTATTTCCCAAGGTTCCATGTCTAACCGACCCAGAGGGGCCTCCAGGGCTACATTACCTACTTCTTCCTCCAGCACAGCCATCTGAAGAACCAACTCTGCCTCTCAGGTCAGGGTAGACACTTGACAAAGAGGTGGGAGGTTGGGAAGCCACAGGAGGGGTTTAAGGTGGGTGTGTCAGGATCAGATTTTTGATTTACTGCTCTGAGAGCAGTCTCATGGAGGATGCTCAGGTTACACTGGGGTGATAAAGTTGTTATTGCGCTAAAGAAGGCCAATGAGTTTTCCTTGTGTGCTGCTGCCTGTGTTAGGAACTGAACCCTGGCAGCTCTGGTGTGCTGCGGAGGCAGTGCCTGGCATGTTAGGATGGAGATGAGCAAAGCAGACTTTGTTTCTGCAAAGGGCTTTTGAAGAGCATCTCCTCTACGCTATCCTAATAGACACTGAGCTCTGGACTCAGTTGCTTTGAGTTTTATCACCAATGGGTGTGCAATCACCTTGGGCAAGTGAGTAGACTACTCTCAACCTGTTCCTTGCCCGTGGCCGAGGAGTGATTTTTTTCTTCAACTACACAGGTTATTAGGAGAGTTCTGTTCCTAGTCTGTATGTCATTGTGCTGCCCGTGCTGAGGCATTGTGTGCCTCAGCTCCCAGTGCTGAGGATAGGGAAGGGAGAGCAATAATCAAAGGAATGACAGGCAAGGAAGGTGAGTATGGAGCAGGTGCAGAGGTTGTAGGATACATCGTCCCTGCATTAAGTGGGCAGAGATGACGCAGTTGGGCTAAGAAGAGCCATCTGTGCTATTGGATTCTGGCTCCAGAATCCTGACAGGGTGGAGGTTACGATGGTCTGAGACCATTTAAGTTTGGGCCCCAGGATCCATGGTATCTGAGTAATAATGGTGGTCTCTTGAGGTAGGTGTATTAGTCAATGTGTTCCAGAAATATACCTCAAATGGGATGTGTGTCTCTGTGCTGGGGAGATAGATGGGGTGAGCTGGGACTGACTCATTTTAAGGAATTGATTGCTCATGTGATTGCAGACGTGCTGTTAAAGTGTGCAGGGGTCATCTGGAGATCCAGAGAGGAGGAATGATGTAAGGGTAATGACAATCTGATGGCAGGACTCATTTTTGCTTGGTACAGGATGGCTTTTGCTCAGCTGATTGGCCCCATGGTCTCAGTTGCCTTCATGTCACACTGAACAATGATATCTCCCGGATCTCTTCCAATCTTCTATCTCTTTGTCAACCTAGATTGTACATCCTACGCAGCCACCTGAATTATGAGTAACAGCCTTTATTCAAAATCACAGGCCTAGGGGCCCAAGAGCTCAGCAGTTGAGACTGCATGCTGCTCTTGCAGAAGACCAAATTTCAGTCCTCAATTGGCATGTAACTGCCTATAACTCCAGTTCTCAGGGATCTGGTGCCCTCTTTTGGCTTCCACGGAAACGGCACTCATGTGCACAAACCTATATTTAGCACACTCATAATTAAAGAATAAAAATTAAATGAAAAAGTTTACAGTTTTTTTATTATTTTTTTCCTCTTTATTAGATATTTTCTTCATTTACATTTCACATGTTATCCAGAAATTTTCCCTTACCCTCCCGCGTCCCCGCCCTGCTCCCCTACCCACCCCCTCCCACGTAATGGCCCTGGCATTCCCCTGTTCTGGGGCATATAGAGTCTGTATGACCAAAGGGCCTCTCCTCCCAATGATGCCCAACTAGGCCATCTTCTTCCATATATGCAGCTAGAGACATGAGCGCAGGGGGAACTAGTTAGTTCATGTTATTCTTCCACCTAGAGGATTGAAGACCCCTTCCGCTCCTTGGGTACTTTCTCTAGCTCCTACCTTGGGAGTCCTGTGATCCAACTAATAGCTAACTGTGAGCATCCACTTCTGTGTTTACCAGGCACTGGTATAGCCTCCCACAAGACAGCTATATCAGGTCCCTTTCAGCATTATCTTGCTGGCATATGCTATAGTGTTTATTTTGGTGGCTGATT
>LR750554.1:116350-167059 GCA_902729485.2 Mus minutoides | reverse complement strand
AGAGAGAGAGAGAGAGAGAGAGAGAGAGAGAGAGAGAGAGAGAGAGAGAGTAGGTGAAGAGTAAAAGCTCCTCTGTTCTGTGTCCTTTGCATAGGCTGCCAGTAGAAGATGGAGCCCAGGTGAAAGGTCGATCTTCCAGGCTCAAAAGATCTGGATGAATCTTCCCACTTCAAATGGCTTAGTTAAGAAAAATCCCTCACAGGTGTACTGGGACACGTGTGTTTTAGTTAATTCCAGATGTAGTCAGGTGGGCAAATCAGAAGAGCCATCACAAAAACATTCACAGAAACACTAACTAATATTTGACCAAATATCTAGGCACCGCAGACAAGTTTGAAGGACACATAAAGTCAGCCATTGATTAACTCTCTAAAGAGATTATACCTGAGCCATGTATTTTATTTACTTCCTTACCTGACTCTGGCAGGTAGATAGAAGCTATAGTCCTCACTGTAGCACTTGACCTCATGATTATGAACAAGATTTCATCATCAGATACATGTGACAAAGTTAGATGGCTGGTTTGCAGCCTCCAGGCTACCATCATAAACGTAGCGAAGGGAAAATTTAAAGCATGAGGGGGCTTTTGGCGTGGATGTATATATGCATGCATGTGCTGTAACTTAGATGAGCTTAAAAGCAAGGCATGTTAGGATTTTAACAGCATGGCTCTGGGCATGGAGACACCCGCCTGCTAGTCCTGGTGATCGAAAACTAAGCAGCAGGAGGTTTGAACTCTAGCAGGTGATGGAGACAGGATCTGGCTTGGAGAATGGTCAGAGCATATAGGACAGGGACTGAACGTCAGGCTTCTGTGATATAGAAGCCTCATCATGTGCTCAGGGTTAGGCCGATGTGATGGGATCCAAAATAATAGCCAGAAAAATCTATTCCAGATGTGTGTACTGTGCAGGGGCTATCTTAGTCTAGAATGTCTCTGGAACAGGAGACTGCAGGGGTCCAGACACATCATTGCCTAGGCTGTGAATGCAGCCCAGACTCCAGATCTCTGTGTCCACAGGAAAGTGAGTGCTGGGAACAGAGGAGCTCTTGCTGCTTGGGCAGTGATGCTTTTCTCCATAAGGTGGCGCTCGGGATTCACCTTTGTGTGTGTGGATTTCCTTAGAGTGGGGAAAAAAAAAGGAAAAAAGAAAGAAATTTCTATCTACACTATAGTCTATTTTAGAATCCATGGCAATATGACTTGTCTTTACTAATTTACAAAAGCAGATTTCATATAAGTTTATGATTTATAGGGGCAGCTGATAGCTGCTTTTCATCCTTCTAGGATGTGGTAACAAAGGGAGGGAGGGGAGTCTTGCAGTCTCTTGCTCCTTCCTGGGTTCCTCTCCTCCCTCTGGAGTTCATGGTCTAGCTAGAATTTAGATACATCTCCTCTTATTTTAAAGGCTGGCTTTGAGAGGTGTCATGCAAGAGGGGAAACCAAGATGGCATTATTGGATGAAGAAGAAAAGATGAAAATTCTGTGTATAAGTTTACTAAGCAAAGGCATGAACACCAGTATGTCATGAAAGAAAGTAGCACATAATATTTCTGAAGCCTGTGACAGCCAGGCTTCCCTGTGACAGAGCTAGTCATCATAGATGGCTTCCTAAGAGCTGTACAGTGGAGACCACATTTGGCTATACGTTTCTAACACGCAGAAACTTCCAGAAATGAGACCTTGTAACTATGAAAGACCTTTGGCAACTGAGAGGAAATCTTGTCCCTATTGTTTTTGTTTTTGTCTTAGGGGTCTTTTGTTTATTTGTTTTTATTTTTGCTTTTGTGTGTTATTTGTATTACTTGTTTCCGTTTTGTTCTTGTTGTTGTTGTTTAGAGAAAAAGAGATAGAGTTAGAGATAGGTTACGTCAGGTAGGAGTTAATCCGTAAGAATTTACACTGTCAGCAGGCTTGGTGGTGCACACCTACACTCCTGGAACACTGGAGTCTGTTGCAGGAGAGTGGTAAGAAGGTAAAGACAAGCCTGGCAGTTTTCACCAATGTCCTGTTCCTAGGGCTGTATCAGCCATACTCTGGGCCAGCCCTGGTACCCAGGAGCAGTTAGTTCACACAAAATGAACTCAATGGTATTTTTTGTGTACTTTTTTTGGTTACATTTTGTTTTGTTTTTGAGTTTTGTCTTAGTGATCTTTTGTTTATTTGTTTTTATATTTGATTTTGTGGGTTATTTGTATTACTTGTTTTTTTGTTTTTATTTTTATCTTTTGTTGAGAGAGGACGAGATAGAGTTAGAGATAGTGAGAGAGACAGAGGGACAGAGAGACAGAGAGAGGGACACAGAGAGGGAGATGGGGAGACACAGAGAGACAGATTGATAAAGAGAAAACGTGAGTTTGGGTGGTAGGGAACGGGGAAGGATTTGTGAGGAATCAGGGAAAGAGAAACATGATCAAATTATACTGTATGAATTTTTGTTTTAATTAAAAAAGAAAACAGCCAGGGTTACAGGGTGAGACTTTGTCTGAGAACCGCATTGTTGTCGTCTTCATCATCATCACCATCACCATCATCATCACCACCACCACCACCACCACCACCACCATCATCATCATCATCATCATCATCATCGTCATCGTCATCATCATCGTCGTCAGCAGCAGCAACTGGGGTTGGGGAGATGATTCTGTGGGCTCTTGTGTACTTGTTACACAAGCTTGAGGGCTTGAACACACCTGAAAAACCAGATGTTTATGTTCATCTGTAATCATAGAGCTTATGGTAAGAGAAGAGCAGGACTGAGAATTGCCCAGAATTTCCTTGTGGGCCACACAGTCTTTATCATGTGCTGACATGGCAGAAGCAACAAGAGAAAACCTGCTTCAGGAAATAGGTGGAAGGTGAGACCTGACTCCCGGACATTTTCTCCATCTGTTACTGACACTCTCTAGTATGCTTGCACCTGAATGACCCCCAGCCCCCCAACACACACATCAGCACCACCACCAAAACAAAGATAAAGAAAACCAAAGGAAGGTAGAAAAAGACCACCTTGGAAATCAATACATAGTTAACAGCACACATAAATCATGCTCCTTTTTAATCCAGGGACCAAAATCATAATTGGGAATTTTTTTTTCTTGCATTTCTTTTTAATAGATGAGAAAGCAAAGGTTTTGAGAAATGAGATGATTACAAGATTGTTTTTGGAATCTTGCATGTGACCGTTCTCATGGAGAAAATGACAGATTCTGAAAATAATGAGGTAGAGTCTTGGGGACTGTTTGTGTAAATGGGTGTGTGTGCGTGTGTGTGTGTTCCCTTCTCATGACTTGGATGTTGAGACGGTGCTAGATGCTAGAAGACCTAGAGAGATCTCTGTATTTTGGGTGCCATCATGGTATCTAAAATTCATATGTTGGCATTTTACATCTCTACCAGTTTGAAATGATACTGTACTTGAAGTTGAATCCTTTGAAGAACTCAAATCTGCTGGGAACTTGACATTGGACTTTGTATCTCCAGAAGAATGAAAAATGAATGTTGTATTAGGGTTCTCTAGAGTCACAAAACTTATGGATAGTCTCTGTATAGTATAGGAATTTATTGATGACTTACGTCTGCAGTCCAATTCCCAACAATGGTTCAGTAGTAGCTGTGAATGGAAGCCCAAGGATCTAGCAGTTACTCAGTCCCACAGGGCAAGCAGGTGAAGGAGTGAGAGCTAGTCTCCCTTCTTCCAGTGTCCTTATATGATGTCCAGCAGAAGGTGTAGCCCAGATTAAAGGTGTGTGCCATCACACCTTTAATCCCAGATGACCTTGAACTTGGAGATCTCCCTGTCTTAATCTTCTGGAATCCATAGCCACTATGCTTCAAGATCTCCATACCAAGATCCAGATCAGAAACTTCTATCTCCCAGCCTCCAGGTTAGGGTCACTGGTGAGCCTTCCAATTCTGGATTGTAGTTCATTCCAGATATAATCAAGTATAGTCAGGGATAGCCACTACAAATATCTACTCTTCCAACCATATAGTCTAGTGTTTTGTTGTAGAGACTTTGTTGTAGAGACTCCACCAAACAAGTATGGCCAAGGCTCATTTTTATCTTCTGTTGGAGAAGGAAGGGGCTATTGTGGATCTTTTGGTTAAGACTTTTTTTTTTTTGTGACCCTAAGAGCCTTTGACTCTAAGAAGTGCATTTGCTGTTTGTGAGGTTGCCTGAACCCCCTAAAGATTATAGTCCCATGGTTAGAGAGTAAAGAGAGACTGTGAGGGAAACAGAAAAGCCCATGGAAGAACTTGGAACTACATCTAGGTTTCCCATCAATTTCTAAGGGGACTCAGCCTGGGAAGATTACCCAGTTGTTTGCCTCTCACATATGGGAGACTCGAAATCTCAGATGGGGTCTGTGGAATGAAAATGACATGGTTGCCTCCACTGGGGACTGAAGGAAGTCTTTTCAAGACTTTCCAGAGGACCACTGGATCTTTAGAAATTTTCCCCTTGGAAAGAATTCACTAGAGCCAAGAGAGCCACATGGGGGTATTCATTCAACTGCTGGGCCTCATCACATAAATAGAGGGGAATCCCCGCCTTCTCAGGAAATGAAAACACATTATAGGCTCATCTTGCCCTTCAGGCTCTAATCTTGCTTCTGAGACTGAGGGACTGAAGATGTTACTTTGAAGGTTCCTAAGACCTGTGCACATGGCATTTGAAGCTTTAGAGAAATTAATGGGTACACTATTTGCTGGACAGCCTCTTATCTACATAATAGCTGCATTGTCCTCTAAGCCAGAACATGTGAAGAACAAGGCATGCTAAGAGGCATGGATGATATGGACCATGCTAAGAGGTATGTAACATTAAACATATTGACAAGCCATTTAGACAAGGAAGGTCAAGGTAAGACTTGAATATGAAAAAGAGCCTCTTTGCAGGATGGAAGATGGCCTCAAAAGGATTGAAATAAGAAGCAGAATGACCAAAGCTGATACTCTAGCAAGGTGGTCACAAGTAACTTGACATGAAGTAAAGAGACATGAGATTTGTGGTCAGAAAAGACGGCATATGGTAACTGAACATCTGCCATGGTCAAGTAAAGGAAGCCTAGGGGAAATTCTAGATTTCTGCATCCAAATGAATAGGTGCCTGTTGGAGTCCGCCATTCCAGTGTACCCAAAGACCGGGTCCCCTGGGGGGTGAACTGGGGCTAAGGGAGACTAGATGGGAGAGAAATTAAAACATTGAAATGAATCACCGATCAAAGCATGTTTGTCTTTTACCAAAGAATCTTTCTTGTTTTGAGAGGGAAGACCCTGCCCACAGGCAGTTCTGCGCAGGCGCCTGGGTTCATTCCGAAGTCTCCCAGGCTCTGTGGAATGTGGGCGGGGCACGAGAGGCTCATAGCAGATTCCGGGAAGCGCAGAGGTTTTTGCAGGGCAAAAGAAGCCAGCCTTAGCTAGAGAGTGGCCTGCCTCAGTGGCAGGTCTGCTCTCAGCCTGGAGCAGGCTGGGGAAGGAGGCTACAGGTGCCAATACCAGAGACATAAGAGGTGGGAAAGCCCACTGATCAGGTGCAGATAGGCTCCTGGTGCTTAGGAGGGAAGTTCATATTGACTGATTCAGAATTGTTATCAAAACATGTACTAAAGTCCGAGAAAGATGATCTGGGCTTGAAGATGGAATTGTGAGGGTAATAGAGAATATTTAATTGGGGTAAGAAGTATAGTTTCTCTTGGATGTTCAAGAATGGGAGGAGCCAGGAGCAAGTAACACAGATCCTATGACGTCATCACGGTAGGCTCTCAGGTCCTGCAGAATCTAACCCTGAGTCATTAACTTGCAAACCTGAGTATACCAGCTGCCCACCCAGAATCTCTTCCCTTGTGCTTTTTACACCAGGATTCTACTGTCCTTAGATATGTGCCTCCTTCTCTCTGATTCAAGGAAGGAAGGCTGCCCTCATCCTAGCATAGATAGATCTTGATCTCCTTGGTCAGTCTGCACCTGACAGTTTCTGATCATGTCAGTTCTTAAGTGAACCAACATGACATGACCTAAAAGTGTCTCTAGCTAGACTAAAAATGGGCGTTTCCACCACTGGAGGTGAATGAGGATTCTGAGCCTCGGGTTGAGGCTTGAACTCTGGAACAGTGAGGTAGAGGGAATGGAGATTTCTGATGATGGTGGTTCTATTAGTCCACTTGGACTGCCACGGCCAAACTCTTAGACTATATTTATAATTTATTTCACAGCCTACAGGATGGGAAGACCAAGGTCAAGACACTACAGATTCACAGTCTAGTGCTGACCTTGTTCTTGCATGTAGCACCCTGTGGCTGTGTCCTCACCTAACAGAAGAGATGAGGCAGCTCCCTTCTACCCCACTATGAAGACATTGATGCCGTTGATGAAGAGAGCCCTCATGACTTAGTCATATTCTAAGCAAATACTGCCAAACCCTAGGCATGATCAACTGTATTAGTGCTATTAATGCTGTTTGATGGTACTTCATTCTTACCTGGCCTTAGCCATGCTGAGCCACACTGTTGGCCTTGGCATTGGCAGGAAGGCATGATGTTTGTCCCAGTGACTATGGACACGTGTTTTATTGGTTCTTTGTAAGAAGAAACTTTTAGTGTCCTAGTATGATATGTTTGCTTTGACTTTCCAGAATGAGAACACTGGGCTGTGGATCATGGCTGCTTCTCTATCCTGGGCCCTGGTGGAAAGAAATACAGGCTGATGGGAACCAAGAGGAGAGTCATCGAGACTGGGCGAGTCTGGATGAATCCCGAGGAGCTCAATCATACCTAGCAGGTAATGTCATGAGTGAGGAGTAAATGTGTATTGTTATAAGCCATTAGACATGTAGAGCTATCTTGCTATGCAGCATAATCCAATGAGGACTGACTATAACAAGAAGCTGGGTTGTATCCAAAGGGACTCATTGTGTACTTCCTGAGATGTAAGTAAAATATCTATCATTTAAGTGCTGTACGGCAGGCTTTTCTGTTACTTTCGGACAAAGCCATCTGCACAGCACATGACTACCATTTTTAGTTATCCCCACCCCTAGAAGCATCTTGTGGTTTTTTAAAGTATAATTTTCTCTCTGTGGAGTCCTGCACCACCTGCTAAGTTTTACTCATCCCTCAAAACCCAGATCAATGCTGTTTTCCTGTGAGATATTCTTTGATTTTCTGTGAAGAGTTATTCTTATAAAAATCCAGTCCTTTTCAATCACATTGCATTGCCATTATTGGTTTCTTAGACAATATGTGTGTGTGTATGTGTGTGTGTGTGTGTATGAATTAAAATATAATTTCCCACCCTTCAGAGCTGATCACTTGATGATCAATCAGGGAGATCATCCCCGAGGAAGACTCTCTCCCTTTCTTTCAGTATCTCCTAGTTGCCTGTAGTTCTTTGTCTATGGGTGTGACACTATGTGATTTCCCCCTTCCATGTTAGTTTGTCTATTGACTTTGTATTTCTTTGGGTCTTGCTTAGGCAGCTATACTGTGGAGGTGTGTTGAGGCTTCCCTGTCATTTCTAGAGGACGCAGTCTCAGCAGTGTTCTTGGTCCTTTGTCTTAGCCATCTCATCTCGTTCCTAGAGTATTCCTGCCACTTAGTAAGTGCTCAGGAAAACCTGCAGAGCAGGTGAGTCAGTTCTGAACTAGATTCATATAAAGGATTACTGGGAGGAGACATGCGTTTCTTTAAGCACCTTCTCTGGCTTATAGGTTGCTGATAAAGTTAGACTACATGGGTAGCATTATGCAGAAGCAGCTTTCCTTGAGGAAGGAAGAAAATAGTAAGAACCCAAGACTTTCTTAATCATCAGATCAAGGCACCCCAAAAGGTCATCAGGCTCTGGAATTTAGCAGAAGTTTTATTTGGAGACTCACAGAATTTACTACCCCCAGAAAATCATCCTTGCCAAGACAATATGACTTTTGGGTCTTTTGCCTGAGAACTCTATGTCATCTTGTGGCCAGATGAATTTAACTTGGCATCTGGCTTCAACCTACACTAGCATTGATTTTGGTTCATGGGGACATTTCAAATGATATCCATCAGGAAATCAGATACCCACTTCATAGATAAAAACAACCATATCACAGATAAAGGCAAAGAGAGACAACACAGCAAACTCAAGGTCCTAAAATTTACACACTTTACCTGGAGTCTCAGCTCAGAGTCTCAGATTCTAAGCCCAATTATTTGTTTTATTTTATGGCCTATAAAATGGAAATGTCATCTGCTATGAGATTCCATGCTTCTGAGATCAGATAAGATAATATAAATACGATTTTTATTTAGATACTATTAAAAGTAATGACTTTTTTTTTCTCATTATGTAGACCAGGCTGGCCTTGAATTCAAAGAGAGCCTGTCTCTGGCTCCCAAGTTCTGGGATTAAAGGTGTGTGGCACCATATATATGTAGTAATTCTTAACTAGAATTTCTTTTCAGGAACTTCACCTAATGGACTGAGGGACCTAGAGATTCTAAAATTATATGTTGCCAGTAGAGAAACCTATTTGATGGAGAATATAGACTGCTCAGCTAACTTTCCCATTCTATTGTGGATGGAGATGTGAGACACCCACCTTTTAAAGTGAATTATAATAATCTACCCAGTGTCCTTTGACTAGCAACCAAGGGAAATGATAGCTCTCATTTACTAAGTAGTTGTGATCCCGTTTCTTTTTCCAAACTTTTAAACTCTTGCTGTAAAACATATTTGATTAATTCTTTTTACCAGAGAAAGATAGTGGGGTTCAGAGAGGTTAAGCACTTTACCCAAAGTTACACAGGTTATAAGAGGCGGAATTGGCTCTTCAATCCAGATATGCTGAATCTAAAAAGCATGTTCACCTTCTCTGTTTTTATTCTTCAACCTCTCTGCTTTTATTCTCAGGGGTGATTCTGGGGAATTCCTCTATCCTGATGTATTATTATGGCTTTATAAAAAGATTCAATATATTTTATTTGGTTGAAAATCATGTTTTGACCACTGTGTGGGTATACATTTGAAGATATGGTTAACACTGGCATGGATTTGGAATTAAATTGTCTGTTCGAGTGTGAACTTTTTTACACCTGAACTCTGTATATATGTCAAATAAGGACATTTAATGGTTTGGAATTGAAGTTGAAAGCCAATCATGAATTACATAAACTTTAAGTAAGCCAGACATTTAAGACATAGAAAGGCAAATGGAGCTTAGCAGAACAGCTGAGGACCTAGGCTAGGCTAACACACTGTGGTCTGTAGGTCAGCCTGGCTCTCGACTATTCTCATATAACTCTTAAGGGACAAGAATGCTTTTAATATTTTTAAATAGCTGGAAAAATATGGAAAATGTAGTTCATATATAATCTGATAATGTCTGATGTTGTTTCTTGCCCCATAGGACTTGAAAGAAGTCACTATCTGGCCTTTTTCCAGCTCCCACTTAGGCCTTTCTTTCTCTCCTATGAAATAGGAGGGACCCAGCAGCTTGGTTTCAGGAGCATCTTCTGTTTTCTGTTTCTTCTCTTCCTACTCATGTTAGTAGACATCCTTCATTTCCCGGCAGGTCTTGGTGAGGTGCTGTGTTACACAGTATGGAAATGAAGAGGCCAAGGCAGGTTCGCTCAGAGGATCTTGGACTCTGTGGAGAAATTGCCTCTATCAGAAAAAAAAGAGATGGTTTTGCTGCAGAAGAGAGGACCCTTGGAGAACAGTTCTACAGCAAATCTCGTAGAGTCCTTGGCTTCACACTGTCAAAGCACCACCAGGAGCCTACCTGATTGTATTCCTTTATCTCAAAAGAACTAGGAGGAACTCTTCTCATTGTTGGAAAAAGAAAGACCTTCTATTTTCTGCTAAAAAAAAAGCTTCCACACACCAGGAGTGACTGGGAGGCTGTCATTTGAATTGTTGCAAGCAGGTGCACTTCCCTGATTTCAGGGATCCACAGCAGGGCTTTGAGCTTCAAGATCCATTGAAGCTTCGCACCTGCTCCTCTCGCACTCTGCCTTCTTATGAATTCCAGATGTTTGATTTTGGAGGTGGGGATGGGAGCTCAAAGAAATTGTGTCCAGTGCATAGTATCCCCCTATGTTTTCAAATGGAGCCAGTCAGCAAGAGGCCGAGCAAATCGCTGGAGACACTTGCACACTGTGGCTTTGAAATCCCCCCACCCCCCAACCACTGTCTGCTCCTCTGTCCTTATTGGAGGTTTAAATGAGGCCTTTTAAGGGTCCTTTTGGGGAAACCCAGTGTCTTTGGTCTTCACTGGTGAGTTGGTGGCAACTTTTCTTTCTGCAGAACACCAGCCCCACTCCTCTAGGACAGCCCTTCTTTCCTCCCTGCTCCCATCATGCTCTGGTGCTCTTCAGGGTATCCCTCATCTGACATCTGTCGCTGTTCCTGCAATTTAGTCTCACCTGTTAAACACTTCAAACAAAACAAAACAAAACAAAACAAAACAAAACAAAACAAAACAAAAAACCCAACAAAAACCAAAGTAAGACAGGGGCCAGGAAACCCTTTTCCTGTATTCCCTGTAAGTATGGAATTTAAACAACACATTTGTTTTCAGGAATATGCTTGTGGGGTGTGTGTAAGTGTATGTGTGTGTGTGTGTTTGGGTTTGTATGAGTGTGTGTGTGTATGTGAGTGTGTATGTTTGTGTGTTTTTCTCTCTGTGTGTATCTGTGTTTGTGAATGTTGTGATGTGTGTGTTGTATGTGCATGCGTGTGTGCATGTGTTGTGTGTGTATATGTGTGTTGTGGTGTGTATTATGTGTATGTACAGGCGTGGCTATGTGGTGTGTATGTACACATGTGGCTATGTGTTTTGTGTGTGTATATGTGGTGTGTATGTACATGTGTGACTGACTAAGTGTTGCATGTGTGTTGTACACGAGTGGCTATGCGGTGTGTGTCTATGAGATAAATGTTTGTGTGTGTGTGTGTGTGTGTGTGTGTGTGTGTGTGTGTGTGTGTGTATGTGTTTTGACAGCTTTGGGTGAGTATGCTTTGAATCCACCTGAGAGTAAGTGGTTGAAACTTGGGCGCCCCAGTCTGTTCCAACCTGAGGATACTGAAACAAAGCACAGCTCTGCTCTTCCTTCCTTCTCCCAGATGCTCTGGACACTTCCTTCTGCCCCGTGTCCTTTGTGAACATGAGCACTCTGAATTTAATCAGGATTAAGAAAGTGGCTCAGGAAGGGAGAAGTGGGGGCTGTGTAGAAGTTGTCAGAGGCAAAGCAGAAAGCAGCCAAAGGAGATGAGGAACAGGCTCTAGGGGCTGTGGGTGCCTTGTGGTGGGCTTTGGTATTTAATAATACAAGCTTTGATTTTTCCATGCACGAGGCTCAATTGTTGTCTCTGTGTGTAGGCTGGTCTGGAGAAGGGGAGGAGTTCTTTTTCGAGTGGGACCATTAAAGAAATCTGTAAGGTGAGGACAGGAGTGAAGTCTACAGTTCTGGCCTCCTTTCCTGGATACATTTCACAGGGGATCCATGCAGTGGTCAGGGGTCACCAAAGCAGAAACGTGGCTGTGGTTATTAGTGCCAGTCACTGGAAGCGGGAAGACATGTGCTGGCAAGCTCTGGTGGTCAGGGTTGGGCTTTGCCTCTGGATTTCTTTCCAGAGTTTGTTAAGGCATCCCGTGGCATCCAGGCTGAGGGCAGCAGCAGGTCTGCAGGGCTGCAGTATAGAGGAAACACACACTCTTGTACCAGAGAGGCATGTGTGACTTTCAGAAGGGTGAAGTGACTGTCAGAAGGAAAACCCCAAGTCAGGAACATTCAGCCATTGCTTGTACTTTCAGGGACAACATAAGATTATATATTGTCATCACCATAGTGTAATGATAATGAAGAGTGTCTAATAGAGATGCTGGTATTCACTAACCCATGGTGCCACTTGCTTCCTTTCCTTTCCTTTCCTTTCCTTTCCTTTCCTTTCCTTTCCTTTCCTTTCCTTTCCTTTCCTTTCCTTTCCTTTCCTTTCCTTTCCTCTCCTCTCCTCTCCTCTCCTGTCCTGTCCTGTCCTGTCCTGTCCTGTCCTGTCCTGTCCTGTCCTGTCTCTATATTGTAGACACATGGTGCCAATCATAACTACAAGTATTAAGGTGAGGAGATTATCTTACTGTTGGAACAAAAGTTTAATCTGGATATTTGCTGCTTAATTGAAGTACAGGAAATATTGAATGAGAACAGTGGAAAGGGAGATGTGAGATTGAGAGTATGAAATCCAAATACACAAATGGCTATATCACCAATGGGCGAGACAAATAGCTATGGGCAAGCAGTTTTTAGATTGATAGATGATAGATAGATAGACAGAGGCACAGTATTGGGATCAGTAAGAAGTTTAGGTCATTGAATTTGGCATGTTGGGATTATTATTGTATATAACCTAGGAAAACCTGGCCAGTGAACTTGACTTATTCAGTATTCCTCACTACATTGATGAGCTATTATAGTCTGATGGCAAGTTCACTTGAAAGAGAGTCTAGTCTTACATGTGTTATCAATTAGCCATGTGACTTTGAATAATAAATATAGTTGTCTCCTCACATCTGTGGGCTCTGCATGCATGGATTCAACACATCACAGGAAAATATCTCAGAAGAAATTATATCTGTACTGAACATGCACAGATATTTTTCTGGTCTTAAAATTCTGGCAACAATACATGATAACAAATATTCACACAGCATTTCTGTTAAGTTAGTCTTATGAACAATATAGAGACATGGAAAGTGTACTGGAGGGTGTGTGGGAGTCACGTGTAAATATGGTGCCACTGTACAGAAGAAACGTGAGTGTTTTTGTGGTTTGGTATCCCATGGAATCATCTGCCTCTGCAACTAATTTCTGTGGATACCAGGGGACAATTCCATTCCTATCACAATGGGAATTTGTTTCATCTTGTTAAAGGATTGTTAGAGGAATTTCTTGGTCAATTTTTGTGTGTTTATATTAAAATACTGGCTTTTGTAGCTTTAGCATAAATTAATTTCTCACAATTCTTGAGGCCAGGAAGTCAAAGGATCAAAGTTCCAACTAGCTTGGTTCTTAGGGCATTTTCTTAGCTTGTAGACAAGAACTCCTCACAAGGAGAGAAAAAGAGCTTTCTCATGTTCTTTGTATGTGTGTGTGCACTGTGTGTGTACTATGTGTGCTTGTAAGTGTATGCTTGCCCATATTGATGCTGGAGTAGGGCAAACTTGACATTATGATGTCAAGTTTGGGATTAGTGGCCTTATAAGAAGGAGCTGGCAAGATGGGTGACTAGGGTGCTGGGACATGTGGTGACAGAGTTTCTTTACATCACTGTGAACAGCAAGCAGAGAGATTACAGGCAGGGGCATGGAGTAGATATCCTCAAAGATCCTCTCCCAGTGATGTACTACCTTCATCAAAGTTCTACCTCTTAAACATCCAATAACCTCTCAAAATGCTGCCATCACCCAGGGATCCACCTTGAACCCATCCCAACTGCACAAGCAGTTTTTGGAGAACTTTTCATATTTGAACCATAACAGGTGAAACCGTGATGGATTTTTGACGATTGCTCTTGAATGGAGGCAAGTTCCTGTCCTGAGAATGTTGTGTTGTTGGTATATTGTTGCACAAAGCAAGTGTCTCAAGGGTCAAGGGTATTTCTCTGTGTCTTTTATTGGATTGTGATGAAGAACAAAGTCATATATGTGGCTTCCCTAGGGATGGGAGTGGTTAGGGATTCAGACCAGTCCTAGTTTGGATGCCATGACAGAAGAATATGTAAAACCTGGCATCCTCACAGCCCCTGGGGCCATGGGAATTGATATAATCCCTGTGGAAAGCAACTTGGCAGGGGGATAGAGAACCATCAAAAGACTCCTGTGCCTGGCTCACTTGACTTCTGGGAGGTTATCCCAAGAAAATAATCTTGAAGAAAGAGAAAGTTATTCCTGAAGGCATCATGGGAAACATTGTTTTCTGAGGATAAAAATCAGGAAATGTATGAGCCTCAGGTTGGCAAGGCTTTTCTGTAAAGGGCCAGACGATACACATTGTAGGCTTAGAAAACCGTGCAGCATCTGTCTGTAATACTCAAGTCTGTGTTAGACAAGACACCACAGACAATGTGTTGGAGAGTGGGCGTGGCTGTTGTTGGGCAAGGGACAAAAGCTCCTTGCCATCCTTGACAGAACAGGGGTGATTGTTTGCCAGACCGATGTGACTTAGAAACTCACGAAAATGGGGACTATCAGGAAACAGGAAGTGATCCAGGGAGAGTTTACTGAGCTTGGAAAACACACAACAATGTGGGATAAATTCTGGTGCCCAGCAGAGCAGACAATGGGTGGTAAGTGATTCTCTTTGGCACTGAAATACAGGTCAGTAGCCCAAAGTCTGTCTAGCTGTGTTGGCAGGAGTCAGGCTTTCTGGAAATACTGAACTTAGTGAAAGTTTAAGGAAGGGATTGATGGTGACTGTTTCTAAGATAAGTCTTCACACAGGTTAGGGAACTTGGCAGAAAGCCTCTCTCTGAGCTGGTGGGATGCAGGTAAGATACAACAAGAACATTGGCTTGGGGTTTTCACGTGTGTGGCATGCATGTGTGTGCGTAGGCATGTTTGCATGTGTGTGACACATCTATGTGTGGAGTGTATCCAAGCATGTTGTATATGTGAAAGCTCGAAGTTGATGTTAGGAATCATCATGGAAGACGTTTCCATTTTATTCACCGTAAAAGGATCTCTCAGTAAAACCCAGGGCTTACCTAGGTGGCTGGTCTTGCAACCCAGCTTGTTATGAGGATCACCTATTTCTCACTGTCAGGGCTGAAATTACAGGTGGGCTGTCATGGCTGCACATCAATTTTGTGGGTTCTGGGCTCCCAACTCTGGTCTGAGTATCATATTTACAGGGAAAGCACTTTAACCACAGAGCCGTCTCCCCAGCCCTCAGCTGCTTTTTAAGGGATTTTAATTTCCTTTAGATAAAACTGCTCACCAGGTCCCTAAATGTCATACTTTTGTTGTCATGTTCGATAACCCCTAAATCATACACACCTCCCCATGATAAAAAAGAATATAAAGAGAGCTTGAAAGTCAATAAAAAGTATATAATGAGCCAGGTTTGCTTCCAAGGTTATAGTTTGTGAACTCTTAATCTAAATGATAGAGCATGATGGAATTACATTGATATATAATAGATATAATTGGTCAAATGATAATGAAGAGGATCAGGTAGTTCATAAGTTATGCTCACAATGTGTGAAAAAATGAAGAAGACAGAATAACAATTTCACCTTAAGATACTGAAGATGAGAACAATGGAAATTTGGACAAAAGAACATGACTGTGTGTGTATTTTAACCAACTTTTCTTAAGTGTTTTGTCTGTATTTCTTTTGCAGTATAATTGGCGTTTTTGAATGTTCTCATTCTGTTTTCAATGTTTCTTAATACTGGTTCATATTTCCCTCTTTTTCTCTCCATTCTATACCCTCAGACAATTCTTTCTGGGTGCATTTTTTTGGCTTACTAACTTCTTCACTGTGTTTAAAGAAAATTAATGTGAACTATACTTAATACAGGACACCATTTTCAGGTGACCAGCCAAGTGGAATTTAGAATGTTTTAAGTATAGTGTAGCCATCACCTCTAACTATGTCTAAAATGCACTTGTTACCCCAAAGGGGACCCTACCCTCATTACCTAGTCACTGCCCATTTGTCTTCCTCTCTTCGGTTCTTGGCAAACACTTGTCTGCATTCTATATCAATTTACCTACTCTGAGAATTTCTTTTCTTTTTTTCTGTTTTGCAATCTTATGTAGCTCATGTCGCCTCAGGCTCCGAATGCTGGGGTGACCCGTGTGCATCACCAAACCAAGCTGAGAATTTCCTAAAGAAGAAACCATGCATGTCACATGTGACATTTGTGTCTAGCTTGGCACATTCAAGGTTTGTCAATATTCAAATATGTGCCAGTAGTTCACTTTATGTTGCATTGTGTGTGTGTGTCTACATATGCACACACACACACACACACACACACACACACACACACACACACACGTGTGTGTGTATATACCACAATCGCTTATTATTCATTTGTTGATACCCTGTCTATCGACTTTTTCTTTGTTAAAAAATAAAGAAGAAGCATGTTAGCAACTCACATAATTTCTGAGGCTCCAGTAACTGTGAGTTTAGCTAATGCTGGCTCAGGTATTCTATGACAAAGAATCGAGAATTATTTCAAGATGAGAAAACTAAAGTTTAAGGAGGCAATCTAACTTTTCTAACATATACACTGGGGGATCCAGGTTTTGAACCAATGTTTCTGATTATAGACTATATGATTGTGCTGCTGCCTAGATCAGTAAGGGCTTTTCTAAAACAATCCTCTCTCTCTCTCTCTCTTTCTCTCTCTCTCTCTCTCTCTCTCTCTGTCTCCCTATCTCTTTGTCTCTATCTCTCTCTATGTAAGTGAAGATAAAAATTTAATCTAAAGAATTAGTTCATGCAATTGTAGAGTACTGGTAAATGCTAAATCTGTAGGTTAGACTGGAGGGATGGACACACAAAGGTTTTTAGCTCAGGTCCAAAGACTGCCTGCTTGCAGGATTCCTTCTTGTTCAGAGGAGGTAAACCTTTTTGTTCATAAGTCCTTCAAGTGCTTGGATAAATCCTACCCTTATTATAGGTCTTCTGCATTGTGCCTTTCAGCTTAAATGCTAACCTCATCTAAAATACAGGAAGTCACTCTGGGATGAGATGGAATCTCAGAGCTATTTTCATTTTTGTTGAGGACAAAATACCTAATTGTTGAGGACAATGAAACGTTTTGAGGCATTTCTTAACCATTTTTATATCTTGAGAATTCTCTGTTTAGATCCCTAGACAAATTCCTTTTTGGACTCTTTGTTTCTTAAGTTCTTTGTATATTCTAGATATTATTCCTCTTTCAAATGTTTAGCTGTACATTTCTCTTCTAGCTTGTCAATTTCTCCTTCACTCGATTATTTCCTTAGCTTTACAGGAGCTTTTGAATTCTATGAGGTTCCACTTGTCAGTTGTAGGCCTTCACTTCTGGGCAAATGATATCTTATTCAGCATGTCCTAACCCATCCTATCCCCGTATCTTGTAGGGTACTGCCTATATTTTCTGATAGAAGTTTTATTATTTTAGGTTTTAAATTCAGGTCTTTGTGCAAGGTGATAAATATGGGTCTAATTTGATTCTTTTGCATATGGACAGTCAGTCCCCCCCCCCCACTGTTTGTTGAAGATAATGTCTTTTCTATAATACAGTTTTTTGGCCTCCTTATCAAATATTAAATAGGATAGTTTCATGTACTTATGTCTGGGTCTTCTGTCTTATTCCATTGACCTACATGTCTTTTTTTTTTGGTGCCAATATCTTATTGTTCTTATTACCATATCTTTATAATATATCTTAAAGTCTGGAATATCAATCCCTCCAGCATTATCCTTTTTGCTGAAGATTGTAT
This sequence comes from Mus minutoides, assembly GCA_902729485.2. NCBI lineage: Eukaryota > Metazoa > Chordata > Mammalia > Rodentia > Muridae > Mus > Mus minutoides. Next base: position 149,573 of record LR750554.1, on the reverse strand, counting down.
TGGATATCAAGGGCTATTTCTTGTTACATATAAATTTTGGTATTTTCTTTTCTATTTTTCTGAAGAACGTTGTGATTGCTTTGATAGGGAATATATCAAATCTGCAAATTGCTTTTAGTGTGATGGTCATTTTACATTCTTAATCCTACTGATCCATGAGCATGGGGTATCTTTCTATTTTCTAGTGTCTGTGTCTATCTCTTTCCTTCTAGATTTGAAACTGTGACAGCTATGAACCTCACAGTGACCAGCATGGCACGAGATCCATGAAGGATGGATATATAAATACCCAACGTGGGCACTCACGTGTCCATGGTAACCAGCCGCTATGTTAGTGTAATTAAGGCCCTCTTAATGGGAGAGAAATCATGCCTAGTACTCGCAATCTAGTCAACTCTCAGGTCCTAGTGGGGGCTTGGATCTAAGAAGAGAATCTGCTACCACCACGTGGCTAGACCAGCATGGTTCCTTAGCAACATTAGGAATCTTTTCTTCATATCAACAGATAAGTGTAGTGCTTACCACTCACCAAAGAAGCTTCTCTCTACAGCAACTGGAAACCATTACAGAGGACCACAACTGGACACAATGCAAAAGTCAATGGATTGTGTGGGATCCAGCCCCATTGGATACATCTGCGGCACAGCTCCTGCATCTGTGGCTCTGGGGACATGTCAGAAGAGGTCATGGGAATATTGTAAGATCCAGAATACCTGAAAGCCGGCATCTCTTGTAAATTACTGCATAAACAAGGCCATAACAATGACAATATTATTAGACATGCTAACACAGAAGGAGGACACTCTCAGAAGATCACATGCCTAGACAAAGAACTACAGGCAACTAATGATGGCCGAGAGAAGGAGAGTTGGTTAGCTTCTCCCAGGGATGAGACCTCTGGTCTGTTATCCATGACACAACACATCAGTATTGAGGTCAGTGCTGAAACAACATACACACAAACAAGAAAAATGGGCTCAGCAGGTTGTATTTCCATATTTGTGTGTGTGTGTGTGTGTGTGTGTGTGTGTGTGTAGCAACAATAATGAGAGAAAAAGAGGCTATCAATTTGAGAATAGGGGAGGAGCCGGGGAGAGAAAAGGGAAGAAGAGAAGTGATGTAATTGTATTTTAAAATGTAGAGCACCACCACCACCACCACCACCTCCCTCCAGAAAACCTAGAAAGTCATTCTGTTTTTCGTGTAAAGAATGAAGTTAATGGAATTTAGGGAGACAAGACCAAAGTCCAGATTGTCAGTTAGTTAGGAGACCATTTCCAGAGGTCAGGAGGCTGAGGTCCTGGCTTAGGTGCCTGCAAGCCCCATGGCCTTGGTGGGTCAACTGTCTGTGATAGGCAGGGATCTTAACTCGAGTCACTGGCACACAGGGCTGTTTTTCCAGCAAGGGGTGAGATTGTGAGTGTACATATCAGGGGAGCAGCTACGGGCTCTTGAATCTGACAGAGAATCCGGCAAAGAAGTGCTGGGTATAGTTCAGTCTTCAATAGCGCACCATCAAGTGTGTCTTAGATGCTTTCTTTAAAGAAAACAGAACAAAAGGCAATGGGACTTCTGAGTGTGTCTTCTTGTCTGCCTGCTTAGAGTGGACTTTAGGACAATGGGTGGTGTAATAGGAACTAAGACAGAGAAACTGCTTGACCTGGCCTTGGATCTCTGCACCTGCTCATGCATATAGAGGCCAAAAGCAGCCTTGGGTTTTGCTCCGCACTTTTCTTTTTTCAAACAGGGTCCCCAAGTGGCTGGGAGCTCTCATATTAGCTAGGCTTACTGGCCAGTAAGCCCCGGGAATCTGCCTGGCTCTATCTCTCCAATTCTGGGAAGAGGGGGTGGAGCTCGGGTCTTTCTGCCTCCCCAGCAAACACTCTACTAACTGAGCCAGATCCCTAGCTATTGCTTTGATTGTTCTTTGAGATATTCTTTAGGCAGGCAGTCACTCAGGGAGGGCAACACCAAACAGCATCCCCCATGTACCTTCAAATCCTCCACGGCTATTTTTGACAATTCAGTCTCATGTTACCTATATTGAATTCAGTCGTGGCTAGGGTTTGGATGTGTTCATTCCCAAGAGCATCTAGGGACCGTTACCCCAGCTCAAGCAAATGGAGCCTGATGCTTGGAAAACAAAGCCCTGTTTAGTTTTAGGCTCCCTGTGACATGCCCACTATACTCATAGACCTTACTGTGGCAGTAAGTTACCCAGCAGGCTTATAAAAAAGGATGGTGGTGAAGGGAAGGGTTCCTCCTTAGTGTCATTGTTGGGAGTGGGTACTGGCAGTAACTAGCTGGGTCTGGCTGACCTCAGAGGTGGCTGTGGCTGGAGAGGGGTGTCAGTGACCAGGCTGTTGCTATGTCCTCTGTTACACTCGGTGTACTTCTTATGACCCAAGCTGTGGGAGGGCTGCAAATGGGGAGGCTGATTCATTATTTCCCTGGGGTCTCCCCAGCAGAGGTTAGAAACTGATGCTCGGTGGGCGTGAAAGGGAAGCCAAATCTTTAGACTAGCAGGGAATTTGTTTCCTGGTCTAACTGCAGCCACATGTGATGGTATTGAAAACATATGTGCCTCTGATAAAAGATCACAGTCAAAGACCAGAAAGGAACCAACATAGCATCCTGTTTCCCATCAGACCCCATGCCCTCTGCTTTCAGATGCATTGTGTTACCAGAGGTTGTTTAGAAGCACTGGGGCAGAGATGGCTCAGGTTCCAGTAGGGTCCTTTTCAAGTTCAATTACCTAACATCCTTACCTAGTGAAATCAGTCATTTATCATAGCCATTTCCAAGCCTGGCAGCCAATCAAGCCACCTGAATTGAATTCCCAGGCATGGCTACCAGAAAGTGGACCAATTCATATGCAGTGGCCCTTGAACACCTTCTGAACTTAAGAGATGAAAACCTGCAGCTTTACACTGAATAAGGGACCATGCTGAGCTCCCTAGAGCAGAGAGGGGGAGCCTCATGGGCTTACAGAACTATAGGCAGGCAAAGGGATTGGCGGCGAACACAAGGTGGTAAGGATGAAAAGTCAGGGTTTTGCAAGAGCAAGAGCTGTGATCAGAGCAGTAAACACACGGGTGCATCGACTCTTTGAAATTATTAACTGTCAGAAGTTGAAAATCTCCACTGTATAATGCAAGGGGTATCACACACTTAAATCTCCCAAGCTAGAAACAGAGGGGTGTCTACAACATCTCCTTTTCTTCTCTTCATCCTTTCTATTCCAAGTCTTTGCCAAGTCTTATTCACAAACTATGCATGTTAGTCACAGCCAGATGTGTAGCCAGCAGCCAGTCTCCCCTGACCCCTGCTGCTATGTCCCTGCCTTAGCTTACAAATCAGGAAGCTGTGTGCTTAGCTGGACTCACAGCAGCTTTTCCACTGGTCTTTTGATGAACAGGCTTTGCTATCATTAATTCTCTGCTGGGCTTCCAGAGTGAGTATCCTTAAAATTTTGATCAATTTGCCTGCTTAGGGAATATAGAACTTAAAAAGACGCAAAGAGGATTAAACAAACTCGTTAGCACAGTCCCCAAGGCCCTTCTTAATTGGCCTGGGTTTCTCCTCCCAAGTGATTTAGAGACAGAAGTAATTCTTTGATAGCCTTCCCTAGAGGATGCAGGCTACAGGTCACTCCTGTTCCAGCATAGGTTTTGGGACTGATTTTCACCAATTCAATGTGGTACAGGTGATACTTTGTCAGCTTCAGGCCCCAGGCCTTTAGAATCTTCCATTTTTTTATCTTTTTCAATTCTGCCATGCCCCAGCTGCTGGCTCGGGGAGGAGGGGGGGTCACATAAAATTCTCACCATGCTATGGGAACTACAGATACTTCCATTTGCACTCAGTTATTGTGTGTATGTGTAGGATGATGTCTTTATGCACATGTGGGCATGGTGGATATGGATGTGTGCACATGGAAGTTAGAGGTCACCTTTGGGTGGCCTTCCTCAAAGGCCATCTACTTTGTTTCTGGACAGGATCTCTCACTAGGACACGGAGCTCGTGATTAGGTCAGGCGGGCCAGCTGGTGAGCTCCAGGGATCAGCATGTCTCCCCCTCTCCAGGGCACAGTTATAAATACATGCCACCATGACTTTGTTGTTGTTGTTTGTTTTTTTACATGGGTGCTGGGACTTGAACCCAGGTCTTTATGTTTATATGGCAAGTATTTTGCTGACTGAGCTCTCTCCTTAGCTTCTGTGATCAGTTTTTAATTTTTAGTTGACCATTGCTAATATGCCAGGCTTGAGAATGAAGTCATCTATAGTTCATTAACTAGATGACCATCAGTGAGTAGTTGACTGTATCATGCCACTTGGAACACGAGAACCTCCCAGATGAGCCCTTGTCCTTAATCCAAAAGTCATTGTTTGTAGTGGAGCAATTGTTGCTTGAAGTCTCTGAGTTTCAGGGATAATTGGGTATATACCAATGGGGACAATCTCTTGCCTATCTTCTTGAGCAAACTACACCCCAGTTCTAAATGCCTGTTTTTGGAATGTACAGACTTTGGCCCTCCCATTTTTGAAGATCCAGTCCTGCCTTACTGGTTCTTTCAGTTAGAATCATCCATGAGATAGAACAATACATTTTTTGGATTTTTTTCCTTTGTATTTTGTGAAACTGAAGACTTGGCTAGCAGGTTGGGCATGCTCCTATGCTATCTCTATGAGTAGAGCCTTTCCACTCTGCCTTCACGTAGAGAACTGCTGCTTCTCTGTTAACTCGGATGCTAGGTATCTCTCACTGTCATCCCTGGATGAATAAACCAAAGAAACCCTTCATGCTCCATCTTACATTGCCCTGGTTTTGGAAAATAAATCTGTTACTGCAGCACAGTGTGGGGATTCCTTAGTATTCTTCTTTGTAATTCCTGATAATTCCTGGAAAAGACGTGTGTGCATGATAAGGGCACACTAAGGGCTAAGAATGGTGTCTGCAGTGGGGTGTACACCAAGGTAAGGTGCTGAATGAAGAACAGACAATAAACAAATGAAACATGGGAAGCAGTTGAAGATGCAGCCATGTCTGACTGTTCCTTTCAGTTCGAGTCACATGAAACAGAAGAGGAGATTACTGGCCTCTGACTTTTTTGATCTTTCATGAAGCTGAAGTCTCGAGTAAGTAAGTCAGGTGGATGGAATGTTCTATGGAGTCCTAAAAAGGCCACAAGATGTAATGTGAGTACCACCATTGCCTAGAAGAGTCTGAGTTCTGCAACTGAGGGACCGGCCCAAGAAACTTTATCTCTGTAGTATATTTTCTTCTATGAAAAGAAAGATTTGGTAGGTGATGGTCACTTACCTCTGCTCTGGCTTTCTTTAAATATGGTAGTAGCTTGAACTATCCTACCTATAGTATCTAGATGGGATGGACAGATCTCATGTATCTACCTCTTTTTCCGTTTCTAACTCCTGATCTCTCTGTGCCATGTGGTGGTTGTGGGGACTCCCCTGTTTCTGAGTAGAAGGTTCTGTGTGGACCACAGCTGTCTGTATTCACATCGATACCCATGGAAAGTTCATCTGAGGCATCTCTGTGAGCATTTCCCAGCATGCTTTCATCCCTTCCCAATATGCACATTCCACACAGACTTGCCAGCAGTCTGAGACTCTTGTTTGAGTTATTTTATTAGAATTTTGAAGGTCCGTGGTGCAAACACAAACATCATCAATTCATTAGCAGAATTTATTACTAGACTGCAGGACTCCTGACAAATAGGTCTGCTCTGTCAGTTGACTCGCATTGATTTCTTTAGAGGTTTTGAGGTTTTATCCCCATCTAAGTATGTTCAATAATTTGTTTTACAGATGTGGGAGTTAATGCTTAGTACGAACCAAACTCAGGCAGATGTTCACCTACTTTTCTGATTCTTTTCCTACTGTATATGCCTAAAATCACTGCTCTTACTGGGAGAATGATCAAGATAGATAAGTTTAAAAACTGATTACGTGTGTGTGTGTGTGTGTGTGTGTGTGTGTGTGTGTGTGTGTGTGTACATACACTCACCACTGTGCATGTGTGAGCTCAGAGAACAATTTGTGGGAGCTGATTCTCTCCTTCTTTTGGGTCCTAGCCGTTGAAAACAACAATAAGCTTGATGGCTACTGTTTTTATTTGCTAAGCCATCTTGCTGGCATAAGACAGGTGCATTTTTATGAAAATGAAAAAGAAAGAAAGAAAGAAAGAAAGAACGAAAGAAAGAAAGCCAAACACAGCTCTGAAGCTTGGGGAATTATTAGACTAGCAGTGAGGGGTCTGTGTGAAAATACAATCGGTGGCAGGAGTCTTTGAGAAAGATAATGGGCAGGTATATGAGGCCCACCTCAACAGGTGAATTTTAAAGAAACCAATGGAGTTTTCTAAGTCAAGTTTCTTCAAGAACATAAGAATTGTGCACGTTTACAGCTTTGTACACTAGTACAAAGCTCTGGCTCCACATACAACATACTTTCATCATCTCTAAAGGAGACTTGTACTTACTGAACATTCAGTTCCTATTTGCCACTCCCCTAGCCCTTGACAGTCACTAGTCCATTGTTTGCTCATGGATGTACCTATTTTGGATATTTCATGTAAGTAGAATCAGACCAGATGTAGCCTTTTTATGACTAGTTCATTTCAGTTAACATAATGATTTTAGGCTTATCTTCATTGTAGCACAGAATGCCAGTTTGTTAGGTGATAAAACAGAAAGGTTGTGTGTGTGTGTTTAAGTGTGTATGTGTTATATGTGTATACGTGTGTGTATGTATGTATATATGCTATATGCATGTTGTATATGTATCATGTGCATGAGTTATATGTGTACACGTGTGTGAGTACATGCACTCACAAGTGCATATTTGTGTGCATGTGTGTGTACCTGTATGTATGTGTCATGTGTGTGTGGTATATACATGTGTGTGAATTTCACTACAGCTTTTTTGGAATCTACATTCAAGTTCTCCTTAGTTGAAGAAAGACCTGTGGAGTCCAAGCCACATCCAGATACCTGAACTAGGAATCCCTCTAGGTCATTAATGACCACACTCACAGGATGAGGAAAATCTGAGGGCTCTGACAATCAGGAGATCATGCTTAGCCTCACAAAACACTCTAGCTCATTGTGATATATATATATATATTTTTTTCCACAGAAATATTTACCAAACCTTCAGCAATATTATGGAAAGAAGTCTGAACTGTAGAGATGGGGGAGGGGAGAAGAAAGTGTATGAAATTTCTATATGCATAGCTATCCAGGGTCAAATTGAAGTAGAAAAAAGACAACAAAAATTAAAAATTAATAGAAGTTTAGGACATTCCTTGACTATCTGCCAGGGTATCTCCCATGGAAGATGGTGGGGGAACGTAGGAGCATGGCTACAGGGAAAGTATCACACTATTGTTCTCTTTGATCTGATATGCGTGAAGTGCAATGCTTAAGACTTGTTAAGCAGTACTGTGTGTATGCTAAAGAGTGAGTATCATCTACTGGTTGATTAATTACCATTCTCCTTCTTATGCTTACATGAGCATCACCAGATGGGAGCCCCCATTGGCTGTGTGTGAAAAATGAATTAATGTCCAATGAGAATCATCACCCACCAGATTCTTGAATACATTTGTGCCAACTAAGATTCCCCCCAACAGAGAAGTACCAATTTATTGGACAATGAGAGGTTTGTGACCTCTCAGATGAGCTGGGTTCTGTGAGCTCACAAGTGACAGAGTTAAAACCCAAACTTCAGGAGCTTCCCTGCAAAGATGGTGGCGCCTCCCAGCCTAGGGAATAACACTGCCTTTTGGTGGCAGGAAACCTCAAGGGCTGAAAGAAGTACTTATCTTGATTTTAGAAGTTCTCACATCCAACTCCATTGTTTCATTCTGCATCTGAGGGAGATAATTGTTTTTCTTTTGAATTTTAGAGGTGCTTCTTCAGACAAGAAACTTGAAATTCCAACTTAAAAGTTGACAAATGCACCGAGACAAGGAATCCCGACATACAGCTACAGTGTGAGAATGCTTGCCAGGAGACCCATTCATCTTGGAAGTAATTGCATATTTTCCTTGGCTTTGGGTTTCTGGAATGAGATCTTTGGGAAAGGGCTTTTAAATTTTACACAAGTTTCAAACCAGTGGTGTAGAGCAGATCTTTGCGTGTGTGGAGATAAAGACATTTATCTCAATAGAGAATGGAGAGTTGATGAGACATAAATTCTTCCACTCAGCACCTTGTTTTAGATTTTCCTTTCTGGAGTTACAGCTGCTCTCTCATGAGTAGTCTCTGAGAGCAGCTACAGCCAGCAGGGCCTACAAGTGCTGAGGCTGGCACTGGACACAGCTTGAGATCCTGGGATCTAGATCCTTGAGATCTGGGAAAGTATCTTCTACTTTCTGTTCTCTTCTTAGCTGCTTTGTCTTCTGTCTTGTGGCAGGAAAGTCCCATGAAGGTAACATGTCTCCTTTAGTCTGACTCCCTTAGTCTCCTGAAGCAACATCACATGGCAGATCTATGAAGTCATGAGGCGCACACTGCCATCAGTCGTGTGGAACCCTTCATGATTGGCACAGTCTACTCTCCAACAGCTCCTTTCTGGAGGTTTAATTTCTTCTGGAATATTTCTCCACTGCCTGCCTTCAGGTGAACTGCATTCTTAAGTCTGTTCCTTCTCTGTTCTATTTTTTCAAATATTTATTTTTTGAGATTATAATATAATTACATTGTTTCCATTTCTCCCTCCCTTTTCCTCCCTCTCATGTGTCTCCCTGTTCTCTTTCAAAATTTTTTTTTAATTAGCGAAAAGACAAGACTTGATGTGTGAATGTCTCCACACTTGGTGTTGAAAACACTTAGGTTTATCTGATGTTTATGTGTTGGGTCTTCAGAGCTGGCAAGAATGGCCTGTGTTGGAGAGCTGCAGAAATAACAGCCACACATTGTTGGATTGCTTTTACTTTCTTCTACTCCAGATAGCAGACTAGTGACTCAAAGTATGTCACAGAGATATAGAACATGTGATCATGGAAGTGAATATGGTTTCTGGAGACTTCCTTGATTCCTTGCCAGATTGAAGGACCCAGTCAGGCCAGGAGATCCCAAAACAATTTGATTACCTTCATCCTTGAAAGAGGAGATGAAAATCTGACAGGCTGTCCAATGTCAACTGGACCTCACGATCAGGTTCACAGTTTGCTCTGATATCAATCTCACATAACCAACAGTCTCTGTCCTTCATTCCTTGATCTTGCTATACTGTCTATTTTCCTTGATATTTAGTGCAACAAGGATAGCCACGCCCTCTCATTGAGAATCCCATGTTCTCAAGTGTGTGTGATATAAGGTCATGGGGCAGACCTGCTGTCTAACACTTGGATATTACAGAAGAATTTTTCAAACTGCTTAGCATAACATTATATATCATTATATAACTCACACACTTATCTTTCCCATGTGACACATCTTTAAGAAATTAGTGATAGGATATTTCAATACATTAAAAACCCAAGTGGCCATAAAAGTGTCCTAGGACAAATGGATGAGGTACAGGCAGAAGAATTACTAAGCTTGGATAGAATGGAAAGTAAAGGAGAAAATGCAAGGTCATGCATATATGAAGCATTACTCTATCTCAAATGATTGCAATTATGATGGGAGGCTCTAATATGAGAAACAAAGACCATTCAGAGGAGAGCTCCTTTTGACTACTGGTCTTTAAAGACCACTAGGTTGTGGCAGTTAAATGCCTGGGTAGCAGTTTCAAGTCTTGGATCTACCCCGTACTTCCTTTAAGACCTTGGAAGATTTACCTAGCCCCTTCATGCTTCAGTATCCTTAATTTAATGGTAATAATTGTGGATGCTTTAAAGGGTCATCCATGACAAGGATACAGTGAAGTGATTTGTGTTGAGCTCCGTAATTGCTGGAGTTTAATTGCTATTATGCTAAGGATCTTGGTGTGGGAGGGGGCCCTTCAGCTAGGTCCAGGAGCATGATATATAGTTGAGATACAGGTGTAGTCTTTAATGCTCACAGCTCTTCAAAAATGAATGAGAACACAAAATATGAGGAAAAAAGTTACCTAAAATCTCTAAGATCAGAGTGAAGAATCATATTGAAAAAGTTTCATTCACTGAGATCACTGAAGAACACGCTTCAAGAATCATGGCCTTCTCAGAGAACTGATAGGAGGCTCTAATATGAGAAACAAAGACCATTCAGAGGAGAGCTCCTTTTGACTGCTGGTCTTTAAAGACCACTAGGTTGAGATACAAAACAACACTAGGTTGAGTCACCAAACAACATTTATTTTTCCAAATAGAACTGAGGCGTCTTAAAATAGAGGACATTTGTACCAAAAGGATAATGAAACTGAAATCTGACATTAAGATCAAGGAAATAAAGAAGGACATCAGTTATAGACGGAAACATCTCTGATGTCTAAAAACAAGTGGCACATCTTGCCTTCAGTTAAGATTTTATGAACGGTAGATATACTGGGGAGACAAAGAAGACTGTTATCAGTGAGTCTGGAGGGGTCAGCAGGACAAGGGGAGGGCAGAGCAGGTGCATGCCATATTGTTAAATTGGGCTATGCTAGCAGGAGAGTGGTTTTTAGTGAAGTAATTCTATCTAAATATTCTGTAAGATTCTTCAATGGTATTGACAAAATCTCTTAACTACCCATATCCATACCTGCTAATGTCTATTTATTTTCATGAGTAGATCTGTAATCTGTCTATTTATCTTGCTATCTATCTATCTATCTATCTATCTATCTATCTATCTATCTATCTATCTATCTATCATCTATCTCCTACCTACCTAGCTATCATCTATCTATCTATCTATCTATCTATCTATCTATCTATCTATCTATCTATCTATCTATCTATCTATCTATCATCTATCTCCTACCTACCTAGCTATCATCTATCTATCTATCTATCTATCTATCTATCTATCTATCTATCTCTAATATATATATATATTTTTAGGTAAAGCAGAGAGTTCACAGGAGGAATAGATGATATACATGGAAAACCAATGCACTGCTCCCTGGGAGGTCACTGGGAGCCATTCTTTCTGAAGTGAGAGATGGCCTTTGCTTTGAATGACTTGCTTCCCTGCTAGACAACCAAGTTTTCCTTTGTCCTTAGGTCTCTCCTATAGTATGGAGAGCTAATAAAAGCATGATGTCTGATGAAATAATTTGAATGAACAATAAATGCTTATATGATGAATTAAGACCTTACCTGCAGATCTTCATCACCCCATTTTAATGACAATCTGAAATTTATCATTAGAGGCCTCCTTCAAACAGTTGGATATTTCTGATGGTTCCTGGGGTGCCAGATATCTTTCCTTTCACAGTCCATTTCAATTTGAGGACTAGTCGGAAGTTATGAGGTGACAATTTAGGTAAAACTACAAGTTGAGGTATTTTTATTTGTCAGAGAATATAGGGTGAAGAATGTCAAGTTTTATGTTGTTGAAAACACATAAAAACACATGTTAAAATGAGCACGCACCTGAGCCAACAGCCAACACACTCTTGAGGGCATTTCCTTAGAGTGAGCCTTGTTTATGGAGATTCTCCCTTTACCTTGTGGCCATCAATCTCAAGCCTTCACTGGATTTCACCATGTTGCAGCAACTTGAGTCAAGTCTCACAGGCATATTGATTATTTATTGAGCACAGGTTAGTGTGTGTGAACCTTTTTCTAGAACTATGGGGGTGTATTTTAGGAGCAACATAGAAACCTAGTGCAGTCGAAACCGTCTGGAATCTATGAGAGTGACCCTAGTGAAATCTCCTACTAATGTCAATAAGGAGGAGCCTTGACCCTAGTGAAGTTTCCTACTAATCACTAATGGGAATATGGAGCCTTAATGGCCATCTTCTATAATGAGGCTCCTAGCAGTGGGACTGTGATATGAACCCAGTCACAAAACCTTCGACCCATGATCTGTCCTGCCTGTGGGATGTGTTAGGTGGCACAGAATGTGAGGCCCATGCCACGAGAAGGAGCCTACATCTGACACTGTGTGGATGGCCAGGAATCAGAGGCAGGATAGAACCAGACATGACTAGCAAAAAAGTCAATAAAATGATTTCTAATGATTATCTGCTATACTTATACATTGGCACTTAGGTCAATTATCAATGAAGGGTATCATCCAGCAACTGATAGGGCCAGATGCAGAGACCTACCGCCAAATACTAGGCAGAGACAGGGGAACCTGACAGAAGAGCGGGAGGAAGGACTGTAAGAAGCAGAGGGGTTGAGGACACCGTGAGTACATGGCCCACTGAGTCATCTATACAGGGCTCACAGAGGCTCAAAGAGACTGAAGAGGCATCACACACCCTCTATGATCTGACCTAGGTCCTCTGTATTACTTTATGGTTGTGTGGCTTGATGTTCTTGTGGGATTCACAACAATGGGAGTTGAGGATGTCTCTGACTCTTTTACCTGTGTTTGGGATCCTTTTCCTCCTACTGATTTGCCTTGTCCAGCCTTGATATGAAGGTTTGCTCACAGTCTTATTGTATCTTGTGAGGCCATCTTCGGAGGATATCCCTGGGAGGGCTGCTCTTTTTTTGTTTTTTTGTCTGAAGGGAAATGGAGGAGGAGTTAATCTGGGAGAGAGGGGAGGTGGGGGAAGTGACTGGAAGAAGCAGGGGGTTGGAAACTTCAATTGAGATGTAATGGATAAGACAAGAATAAAAGTTAAAGGAGAAAGACACAGGTAATGTCACTCTCATAAAATATAATTTCATATTTTACAATGTTTTTTGATGAACACAAACATCTTTTAAAAAGCTGTTTTATTTATTTACATTCCAAATGTTGTCCCCCTTCCTGGTCCCCCCTCCAAGAGTTCTTCACCCCCTTCTTCCTCCCCTTTGCCTCCACCACTCCCTAATGTCCTTATCTTCCCCCCACTCCCCCTTTCCTGGGGCATCAAGTCTTTACAGGATTAGGCACATCCTCTCCTACTGAGGCCAGACAACATAGTCCCCTGCCACATACGGAACACAAACGTCTTATATTCTACATCTTTGATATATTTCCCAATCAAAACTGTGTGAGAATTGTGGATCTGAATATTTCCAAGTAACTAAGAAGATATTATTATTTGTCAGTTCTGTACTCTGCCAATTTTATAGAAATATCCCATTTCTCCACAAATATACAATTGTACTGTGTTTTTTGGGTATATAACAGAAAACTCTTGACACAGCCAGAGCTAGGCTGTGTCTCTCTGTATGATTCGACTATGGTCCTATATAGGAGTTCTGTTCTTGGCTTAACTGTGAACATTTTGAGGTTTCAAATGATTTGCTCTCAGGAAGATAGAATTTGCTGCTTCTGGAGTTACCACAAAATTAATAAATGATGGAGCCTACAAGCTGTCTTGGCCTCAGATGGCTTAGCTGTGTTTCAGTGAGGTAGTTTCTAATGAATGGGAAACATGTGGATGAAAATGTCCCTTGTGGCCACTCCTGGATTCAGAGATACAAGAGGAATGTTCATAACCAAATGTACTATAATTTTCTAAATAATATATTTGAAAACAATTTTGTCCCGGTTACCTAGAGCCGATAGGAGATTATGTTTCCTCTTGTTCCCTAAAAATCCCATATTGCCCAGGCTGATGTCTGTGTCATTGACCAGAGGATTTTACAAGTAGGGGTATAAAATTAGACAACAGTGAGAGTATTTTTTTTCAAGGCTTGGTAGTAGTGAGTGTTGAGCTAAAATTAGGTTTTATCTCTTAGACATCATCATATTCTAAGGCTCTTCCTAGAAATTCATCTTCCAGTGAAGCAGAGGGACAGAAGTAAGGCTTCAGAACTCCAAGATCATGCAGAAAAACACACGAGTGTCTGTTCTCATCAGTCAGGGTGGCTGGATTCCTTCCACACTGGGAATCTTAGTCCTAAGCCCTCAAAACCGAGTTCTGTAATGGAGGAAGGTGTCACGACTCTCCTTCCAATGAGGCAGATGTTACTATTTTTCAAGCGGTTTTCTCTTCTGCACATCCCATGACCAGCTGCTCAAGGCCACCTGGCATAACCAGATAAGGAACTCAGAGGAGTCAATGATCCATTCAGGGGAGTCCAACCAATCATTGCTGGAGCTGGGTGTTAGTGCTCATTTACTCTGTTTCCAACTAATCTTAGCATCCGAGATGTTGGGGCGGGGGAGGCAGAAGGAGACAAACCCATCGGATGAGAAGAGGGATGGAAATAGGGTGACTTTGTCCTCCTTGGACAGCCACACTGACAAGAACCCTCTTCCCTTCCACTTTCAGTCATCAAAAAACTAGTCTCAGTGAACAGGTTCACCTTGATAACTGCGTTATTCCAGCCAGATGCATTACATTCCAAGGCAGAAATTCCATGTTAGCCAGTGAGCTGCTATTTTCTGGTATGGATCTAGGTTTGTTTACCCTGGGAAGTCAGCAGTGTTCTTCTACTGTTTTTCTTTGTCCTCCAACTGGCCACACTGGAGCTAAGGTTCTCAAGATTGTTTCTCTGGACGAGATTAGGACAGAGCCTGCACCATGTGTTAGGGCTCCACAGTTTATGCTAGGCCTCTTGGCCTCCTCTTCTAATTCTGAAATATTGACTCCTCTCCTTAGTTTGGCTGTTACAACTCATGCTTTTAAGCCTTTGTTCTGGCTGCCCTAAGCCCTGTCATCAACCCCCCTTTCTTCTTTTCAGGTCCTGTGTTTTAATTTTTAAATAAATTATCCACTTTATAGTCCAATATCCGCTCCTGTGTCTCCCAGTCCCCCCTCCCCCCAGTCCTAGCTCCTCTCCCATTCCTGATCCCTTTCTTCTCTGAGAAGGGGAGAACCCCTGGGTATCATGCCCCCTACCCCTGGCATGTCAGTCATGCAGGACTAGGTGCATCTTCTCTCACTGAGGCCAGACAAGGCAGGCAGTTAGGGGGCACAGGATTCACAGGCAGGCAACAAAATCAGGGACAGCCTTCACTCCAGTTATTGGGGGTTGGGTCCTGTCTCTCACTTGGTTTTGCTCATCTCTGCAATCAGACTTTTCAGGTGTCATATACTAAGAGTTGTAGGGAAATAAAACAAGGCAACATTGAAACTGTGTGTCCCTTTAGGAGTCACCTGAATGGTAAATTGATGTTTACCACATTTGCCGCTAACGAATTACAAGTCAAGCTGCTACACTAGCGAGCAGCACAGGGTCTGGTACCGTAGGGTGTGCCCTCTGCTAGTAGACATTGGGCAACACCCAGAGACATTTTGGGTTGTCAGAATAGGTGGAAAGCTGTTGTTCATGGATCTTAGGTAGAAACACATGTCTGCTGTTAGAAATCTACAATACACAGGATAGCTATATTGGAACCAAAGAGAGTCAATAAGTTCAAAGTACCAATCGTACTAAAACGGAGAATTCCTATCATAAATGAAAGATGTGAACACTGTACTCATTATTTTGACCTCTGTAGTAGCAATATGTATATAAATAATAACAACATTAATGTTCTATATTGAAGTCAATATTAATGTTAACATAGTTTAATGTATTAGCATTTCATTATTTATTATGTACTAACATTTACTATTAATTCTTATATGTCAGGAAAATATATCAGTGAAGAACTGGGAGTACTTATAATCCTAGCACTTGGGATGGAGGTTCAAGAATCAGAAGTTCAAGGTCATTTTAAACTATGTAGAAAATCCAGACTGACTTGTGGGCACATGAGACTCCATCTCAGATAAACAACAACCCCTCAAACTAAAAATCAAAAAGTCCCTCCAACAACAATAACAACAAACTCTCAGTAAATATATTGATAAATTGCATATTACCATGCTTACCCTTTTATTTATTTTGCCATACTGGACTTGAACCCAGGGCTTTGTGCATGCTAGATAAGTGCTCCATACTGCCCTCCTAGGCTGGTGTTGAATTCACTCTGTAGCTTGTCTAGACAAGCCTGTGGTCCTGATCTCTCAGACTTCTGGTGCCTGAGATCATACTCTCATGCCACCAAGCTCTGAGAACAGCCTTTAAACAGTTCTAAGTTATTTTATATGCAATGAAAATAAGGCTTACAGGAGTTGGGTGACTCTGTCCAGTCACATATGTTAGAATTTGTACCACACTTTACATTTTAAATGATGCCTTTAAATATTACTTTTTGGCCACTTTTCACTGTGTTTAATGTTTTTCCATTTCTCCATGTACACAGAAGAGTTTGTACTAAGCCACTAATGACCTGGTGACCTTGAGGACTTCTGAGGTTCCTGTTAGTGTCCTTGTTGTTATGGGCTTTGGAGGTCTGCAGTAACCATCCCTCCTACTCAGAGGTGACTTCTGTACTCTTCCATCAGATTTTTCTTTTCCAGGGCTGCTGGAGACTGTGTGCATTGGGTGTGAGCTGGTGATACCTTGGTTACTGTATTGAGCCCAAGAAGAGTTTCTACAGACAACTGTGCCGAGGTTAAGAACTAACAAGGGAAAGGAGGAAACAGCTTGAGATTCATTAAAGCTCATTATTGAAGTGCTCTCCTTTTCTTCTGATGGGGAAACACTTTGAGGATCTCCATGGGATGAATGGGCCAGGACAAGTAACCGCAGACTGTGGGCATGCGAGCCTCATTCATCGGCAGGAGCTGGGGGCGGGGTTTGTACAGTTTCTGGGGTCTTTCATGTTTCCCTGCCCAGAAGTGGTTGACTCTAACAAATCGTTCAGGAGGAACGTCTCTCTAATGTATTTTTGTATGGGAGGACTTCCTGGGGCAGAGGGAGTCATGTGTGTCAGCTGCCTCTGTTCATTGTGCAAAGGCCTGCAGCCATCTGGACCACCCAGGGCCTGTGTTTTTCTAAGAAGGGCAGGATGAAGGACAGGGGATTGACACCTCAGCCCCAGAGCGATGACCAGATGGCAAACTGCTTGTTTTCACTGGATTCGGAGCAACTGAATCGCCCCAGGAAGGCCAGTGTTTTTTTTTTTTTTTTTTTTTGTCTTCAGCACCCAACCATTTTCCTCGTCCAAGAGAGAGGTCCCTTCTCTCTTCTCAGGCAGCAGCAAGGTCACTCAGATGATGGCAGTGTGAACTAGTGTCCATTGTGTCCTTGGCACGGCCAGGGAATTCTGAACGCCAGCCATGGTGCCTGCATCTGACTGAGGCGAAGCCCTGCTGCAGAGCCAGAGGTGGAGAACGAGAGTGGTCGTGTTGCTGCCGGACCAGTCGCTCAGCTTCTCAGGCTTAACAAACAGGGTGCAAACAGTAACTTTGTCAGACGAAATGAATGA
This sequence comes from Mus minutoides, assembly GCA_902729485.2. NCBI lineage: Eukaryota > Metazoa > Chordata > Mammalia > Rodentia > Muridae > Mus > Mus minutoides. The sequence continues at coordinate 132,256 of LR750554.1, read as the reverse complement.
TGGGAAGGAGAAGCTGAATGAATATCTTCTGCCATGACTATGTGCCTTTGCTCTCAGGAGATTCCCCCAACACTTTTCAGATGTGAAATACAAAACTTAAAAGGTGCAGAATATGGATATGCCTAAAACGGAAGTAATCCATCTATCTCTTAGTACACCAGAATAAGTGTGCATAACTGTGTACGTGTGTGCAGCGATCTGTCCTTGTCCTTTGCTGTCCTCCAGGTCCTCCTCTGCTCCTGGCAGTCCCACTGCCTTTTAGGCACACACTTCCTGCCAGTGTAAATGTATTAAGCAAGGAAATGCACAAAGTCTAGCTCTTAGGAGCGTCTCAGTAATAAATTCTTAATTTTAAGCATTTTTTTCTGAAATATTTTTTCTTTCAGCTTACACACACACACACACACACACACACACACACACACACACACACACACACACACCCCACACCTGGGTCTGGATGGACGTAAACTGTAGGGCAATTTTGCTGTAATTTTACAGACAGACCTGTCGTGTCTGTCATGTCTGTCCTTCCCTGCCTGCCTACATACACTACTTTCTAGCAGTGAGTGTCAAGGCCAGCAGAGGGCACCAAAGCACAAGGGAGGGGTAGCAATACAAGCCACTCTAGTAGTGTTTCCTTGCTCAGTTCATGGTCTCTGGGCAGGCTCACAGGTTAGCTTGACCTAACTCTGTCTTTCAGTCACTTGTGTCCTCTTTTCAGATTTGCAAGCTGATGGGTTTGTCACTTCCCTCTTTGCTGTGAGAAAATACATTACAAACCATCTTAAAGAATAGCATATTTTGGCCCACAGTTCTAGGGCAAGGTCCGTCACAGTGTGGAAGGTTTGGTGCTAGAAGCCCAGGTGAGTAGTGAGTGATATTGCGTCTGAAGTGATGAAATGAGAGGTGGGTGTTGAGGCTCAGCTGGTCACTTCTCTTTTCCATTTTCATCTGGTCTTGGACCTTAGCCCATGATCCCACCCACACTCAGAATGGGTCTTTAGATTTCAGTTAAATCTTTCTGGAAGCATGCTTACAGACATACCTCTGGATTGACAGTGAAGGTTAATCATTGGGGAGAATGGCAAAGGCATAGATTTGGATAACTGTTCCAGATATCTAAATTGGAAGTGACGATGTTGGTTATCATTCATGGCAGGCTCTTATTGCACTTGATGATGTCCCAAGCTCCCATCCGTGTGTTTAAACCTCTCTGATGATCATAGTATCACAGCGCATGGAGATTTGTGAGGTAGCTGGAGGGGGGAGTAGCCCTAACTTGACATAGGGTGGGGCTGAGACACGGTGATCCATGATGCTGATATAACCCTAGGGCAACGGAATTGATACATAGGAGTTGTCACTACATGTATTCAAAGGAGTTGTTTCATAAATAGGAATAATTGCAGTAATTGATGTTAGGGCTGATTTTTGCATGTGAATGAATGTCTTCATATGTGTGAGTACACAGGAGTATGAGGTTACACATGTATACAAATGTATACCTATGTGCATATGGGGTCCTCAAAGTTGATGTTAGCTGTCTTTCTCCATAACTATTCATTTTATTTATTGAGGCAGGGTCTCCCATTGAACCAGAGCTTAATGGTTCTGACTGGCCTGACTAGCCAGCATACCCTAGGATCCCATTTCTGCTTGCCAAGTCCCTGGTTTACAGCAGGTTATGTCTGCCCTGATTTTATGTGGGTTTTAAAAATCAGAACTCCGATTCTCAAGCTTACATGGCAATTGCTTTATCCAACCTTGACCTTTGAACTTAAGATCCTCCTGCCTTAGCTTTCTGAGTGTCAGGATTACAGCCTTATGCCACTACACCCAGGGCTATCGAAGTTTCCTAATGGTCTGCTTACAAACCCAATGAACTTAGGCTCCTTGTGTTCCTTCCCAGTTTCTCCCTCTGTAAATTAGAGCTAACAATAGCAATCATCTCATGATGTGAAACTTGCATTAGAGCATATAGCTCTCCAATAGTTTTGCTTTGGAAGGAGCAGTTAGCAATGTCAGGACATTTATGGCTATTAGAACTGGCAATAAGTTCTGTTGTGTTGTGGTATATGTGGTGGGGGGGTGTGCTACCAAATATATCCCAAGACTCTGTATTAACTTGTGAATGACCTACCCCTAAAGGCCAAGAGTGTTCAGGTTGAGAAATTTTGCAGTAGCTCAGAGAAAATATCTAGCATGTAAGACCTGGATTGGATTAAATTGGCAGTACTTCCTATCCTTTCAAAGCCCATAAACAAATACTTAATGATATCCATGGCTGTACTGCACCTCTCTGTTTCTGTCTCATGTATTTCACAGCTCTTGCCAGATGAGTACACTCTTGGTCCCCTGACTATGGTGTGACCACTCCTGGATCTGGGTCTCTGTCCTTCTACCAGATCTTTCTCCCCAGACACAGCAAATCCTTCCTTCCTTCCTTCCTTCCTTCCTTCCTTCCTTCCTTCCTTCCTTCCTTCCTTCCTTCCTTCCTTCCTTCCTTCCTTCCTTCCCTCTCTTTCTCTTTTTTAATTGGATATTTTCTTTATTTACATTTCAAATGTTTTCCAGGTCTCCCCTGTGGAACCCCCCATTCCTTCCCCCCTCCCCCTGCCTCTATGAGTGTGCTGCGCCACCCACCTACCCACTCCTATCTTCCAGCCCTGGCATTCCCCTACACTGGAGCATCAGGTACCCTCAGGCTCAAGGGCTACTCCTTCCACTGATGTCCAAAAAGGCCACCCTCTGCCACATATGTGGCCAGTGCCATAAGTCCCTCCATGTGTACTCTCTGGTTGGTGGTTCAGTCCCCGGGTCTGGCTGGTTGACACTGTTGCTCTCTATGGAGCTGCAAACCCCCCCAGCTCCTTCAGTCCCTGACAAATACAGGGGCAGATGCTGGGGCGCCCCAATGGAGGAGTTGGAGAAGGGACTGAAGGAGTCACAGCAATTCTTATCCCTGTTCTCAGACTTGTTGTGTCTGTGCAAGCTTCCTAGTGATTGTTCATGCCTCCTTGTGTGTTAGTCAGCTGTCTGTCACTATGATAAAAATATCGGGGGAGGGGATCATCAGCTTAAAAGAAAGATGTTGGCTCGTAGCTTCCGAGGCTACCTGGTCATCATTCTGTACCTGCAGCAGCATAATTCATCATGGGGGAAACTTGTGATCAGGGGCGGGGGCGGGGGGACCTGTTCATCTCACAACAGCCAGGAAACAGAGACAGGAAAAAGCCAGGCTCCCAGTATCTCCTATAAAGGAACTCCCACAAGGACTTATCTTTCTTCTAGACTCCACTCTTAAAGCTTCCACCTCCACACAGTACCATAGGAGAGTGACTGTAATAGGGACTGTGGGGCCACCTCTAACCTCTACATAATTGCCAGGGGCCACACAGCCGCAAAAGCATCTCCTACAGGAAGTAGAGACCAAGGATTGCTGACAATTCCAAGGTAATCAGAAACTGCTGTTCAGAAAAGATGCTTTCTTGGGACCAATGGGGCATGGGTGGAGGGTATTAAAGGAGCTTGGAGCAGCATTCAGATGAGTTTGCTGCAATGTTTCTCATCTGCTTCTAGAGTATGTGTAGTTGACTCCGCACCAGCTCACTTCTGACCCCCAGGGCACAGGCTCCAAGTGACCAAACCTTTAGCATGGGGGCCATTTATAGTCTAAAACACAAGACCCAGGGATCCATGTGGGTCTTTGTACAAACCACTCTAATGACAGTTCCAAAAATGTTATTTGCATTCAGGTCTTGTTCTCCCTGTGGAGGTCTAACACTGTGCCTGGCTCAGGGCCCACAACATTTTCCAAGCCACAGTCCTATCTGCACATTGGCTTATCTGTCATATATTGTGGGTTCTCATTTGATATGATAGCAACGATACTCATGATGTGATGAAATGAAGCTTAGATTCCAGTGTACCGGAGGAGGGTTAAAGCTATTCTCTGACGCTTTTAGCCTGTGTCACTTCAAGTGGCCATTTGTTTTCCTCTCAACTTTGCCATGTATGTAACTGGAGCTACTTCCAAAGGAGCAGCCCGAGTACTTAGTGTGTCTTCAAAGGTGCAGGTTATTGTCTGTCCTTGTTGCCAGTCTGTTCTCCAGCTGCCCAACACTGTTCTGTCCCAGCGTGTCCCCCAAACACTGCCTGTCACCTTTATGTCTCACCAGGGCCCAGCCTGGTCCTAATAAGTTTTTGTCCCCTGTTTCTCAGAATTCTGTTAAAGTTGCACACTCATGGTGTGGAGCCTGTGCTGTGCCTCTTAAGTACCAAGTCCAGTAAGAGCAAACTCCTTTGTGGGTCGGTGCTCTCCATAGTCCACGTTCCCTGGCCCTTCTCTCCGGTGTGTGCAGAGTACAGTCTGAGCCTGCCAAGGAGATCCCTTCTGGGTTGTTTCCACACAGCTGGGGGTGAGAAGAACACCAATTCTTAATGTACAGCACAGATGACACGTGTTTTAACTTACAGCATTGTCTGCTTTGCTGAGTCAAAAGACTTGCAAGTGTTTGGGGTTAAAGCCATTCATTAGATAGAGTGTTTACAAAGCAGGGGGCCCCATGGGGGAGGATCAAAAAGGGCCATATGGCAAGGATCCAGAGGTGACAATGTTCTTTATTTCTGGTTGTGGCAGAAATGGCTGGAGGGTGGTTCAGGCAAGTTGGTCCTCATTTCCGGGTCTTCAGAGGCAGTTTAGTATAGAGGTTGGAAGCAGGTGACATGCAAGTGCCACATGACTTTGAGCAAGTTATATCACCTCTGAGAGATGGTGCTCTCTCGCTTGTGAACTCTAGCATGTTTCAGTGAGGATTCAATCAAGGAACAGAACCGATGGCATGAACACATGTTAAAAAAGGATTTATTAGACGGGCTTACATGGTATAGTCAGGGTAGCTCAGTGATGGTTGTCTTCAGGACAGAGAAGCCAAGACACTGGAGTGTGCTTGGTCCATGAGGTTGGAGGCCTCAGCAGTCCTGGGCTAGTGTCAAAGTCCTGGAGAGTTCCTGGAAAGCCTCTGGTCTGAAGTCCACACTGGAAGGCTGGAGGGGTTAGGTTCTGATGTTGATGATTAACACATCAGCGGGGACAGTGACGGCCATGAGGTAGATGCACCCATAACCAGACACAAACAGGGTGGACTAACTTGCCAGCATGATGAAAAGGATTATGAAGGCAGCTTGGTGAAAACCAAAGCTTTATCTGAGACACTCCCCCCTTTTTTTTTTATCTGCATGCCACAGGGAGGTAGGTGGCTGTCCACAGTTGGAGGAGTGGGGAGGGGGGGGACTCTTCCTATTTCATATAACTTGAAAGAAAATCCTTTACTTGATTTCAGACCCTGTCAACCTGACAAGCAAGATTAACCATCACAGGGGGCAATATAAACATCAGACTTGTGGGAGTGGATGGGAACAACGCTCTCAGCACATTGACCACAATGCAACTGACACCTGTTAGACCCTAGTTACTTCATTCACAGCTCTGCAGAGCCTGCTTGGCTGTACATTGAAAGCTTTAATTCTGAGAGTGGACCCCCGGGGTGAAGCCAGGCCAGAAGTTTAAGAGTACCAGGGTTTTGATGCTCATCAGCTACTCTGAACTCTGTTGGGTAGCCTCTTCATGTCTCTGTGAGACAATTCCAAAATAGGCTTCACCTTGTTTTTTCATACTTTCTCAGTACAGTTGACCCTGGTGGTTTATAATGATGATGCACCTATCAATATGTTTTTATTGGAATGTTTCTGTTCTGAGTCTTTTTCTCTCACAGTGACCCCTGAGATGACCTCCCTAAGTGTACTTTATATGTAAATCCTTGTTTCTAGTTCTTCATTTGAGAGCTCGGTCAGGGATGACATAGGGAAGACTTGTATTCAGAACCCCATGTTTTTCCTCAATTATGAAGGCACGAAACCATGAACGTGACATGATATTTGCTACAATCCTCTGGGTTTGTAAAAGATGGGGCCTTATGCAGTTCAGGCTAGAATAAAGCTGCCTTTGTAGCCAGTGATGGGCTAGAGCTTCTGATCTTCCATTCTTCACTTCCAGAGTTTTGAGGTAGAGATTTTTTTGATGTAGAGATTTCTTATGATGTGCTGGAGATCAAATCCAGGGCTGTGTGGATGGCAGGCAAGCACTATGCCAATTCAGCTACATCCCAGATTCTGAGGTTTTTATTATTATTTTTAAAAATTTTATGTTTTTGTGTTATGATATGGCTAGTATATGTGTACATGTGTGTTCATGTGCATGCACTTGCCACAGTTTGCATGTGGAAGTCCAAAGGGAAACTTTATATAGTTTTGCTATATTAGTTTTCACCTTCTACTCTTTATGGTTCAGGGTCTCTCCTGATTTTGTTTCTGCATTGCATACTCCAGGCTCGCTGGCCCATAAGCCTCTGGGAGAATCTTCTATCTCTGCCTCTCACTGTGCTCAGTGACTGGGGTTAGAGACGGAAACGGCAAGCCCAGCTTTTACTTGGTTGTGGAAATACAAAAATAGAGTCATCAGGCTTGCTCTATAAGAGTTTTGATATCTGAGCTGTCTCTCTGGCCTCATTTTTGATTTTGGCCTCAATTTTTGAGATTTTTGAGCTTTGAGATCCTTTCTTTTTCATTGGTGCCGAACCAGAAGACGAAGAAGAATGATAGAGATTCAGAGTCACACATCATGGGAACAAATACTTTGTGTGCAGTATGTGTCCTTGATATTGCATGTGTGAGAGCAAGAGCAATTGACCAGCATGTCATCCAACAATCAATTCACCCGTTCTTTTTTTTCTACATGCCTATTTCAGTCCTCTTCTTTCCTCTCCTCCCATTCCCATGCTTACAAACCCCTCTCCTATTATTTGCTCCCGCTCCCCTTCTCTTAGAGAAAGGGAAACCTCTTTGGGTACCACCCTGCCCTGGGACATCAAGTCCCAGCAGATTAGGTCCATTCACTTCTGTTGAGGCCTTGCCAGGCAGTCCAGCTAGAGGAAGGGGATCCAATGGCAGGCGACAGAGTCAGAGACAGCCTGCCCCTAATTGTTAGGGGGACCCACATGAAGACAAAGCTGTAGATCTGCTAAAAATATTCAGAGGACCTAGATCTAGCCCCCGTATCCTCTTTGGATGGTGGTTCAGTCTCTGTGAGCTCCCATGGACCCAGGTTAGTTGACTCTAGGTCTTGTGGTGTCTTTGATCCCTCCGGCTTCCTCAATCCTATCCCCCATTCTCTGACATGACTCCACAAGCTCTGCCTGATGTTTTGCTGAATTCACTCTATCCTTTATTCTACTGATGGATATCTTCTGCCCAGAGTAACAATGGTGATATGGCTCACACTGGTGATAGTTGCTCTCCCACTTTGTCACAGTGGATATGATTCTCAGTATTCAAAAGTGTAGACACCATACCTCTACAAGCAAGATAATTCTTTTATCTGGTGCCAGAACAATAAAATATTAATTCATGATTAAATTAGAAGTAAAATGATGATGTTGGATTTCTGGGGAGATGGCACGCTTATTCCCAGTGTGAAATCCTACAAAGACAATTACAACATGAACTTTTAGTCTTGTGTCTAGTCCACTAGGCCACCCTGCAGATTGCAGGGCTATAACAGGAATTACTTAATGGCAGTATCATTAAATAAATACTAAAACTGTTACTAAATAGTCATTTGTACAAGATTATTCCCATGTATAATTGTCTTGCAATATATATTCATTAATTACAAGCTTTGTCTGGCTTGTGATTTTTCTATTCTATCAAGAAATCACAGGATCTAGCCAATATCCAGAGAGTCCTGAGAATCAAGTGTTTCCGCAGTATTACTCTTCATACTTTTATGCAAACATTTTGAAAAGTCTTGGCTTCATGGTGAATGTCTGTGAAAAACAAGAAAGTGCCATACTGGTGGTGTTGGAGCCCTTCAGCCCACACCAACAGTCTACTTGGATGAGATTCTCCAAGGCTTTGTAGGTACATTATTTCACATGGTCCATGGCTTTGTAGGTACATTATTTCACATGGTCCATGGCTTTGTAGGTACATTATTTCACATGGTCCATGGCTTTGTAGGTACATTATTTCACATGGTCCATGGCACTTAGTTGATAGCATTTTATTCAAGTTAAGTTTATTTTTTCTGTGGAGTAGTCATTAAGTTAAGAATGCATTGACATGCATCTTTGAACTTGAACAAATAAATGGTGAGGGTGCAGAGAGTGGTCTGTATGAGGCTTCCTTGGTCAAGTGCAGTGGATCTAGCAATCTATATAACATCTTTTTCCTCAAACTCTGGGCACAGGATAGTGGTACAATCAACCTTTGATTAAAAAAACTCTAGTTTGGGGGTAATTAGGTACTTCTATTTTCCTCTTTTATTTAAAATAGTTTTTGTCATGAAATATATTCTGATTATAGTTCTTCTCCCTTCTGCTACTCCCAGTCCCCTCCACTTCTCCATCCACTCCAGTTGAGTTCTTTATGTATTTTGTATATTAGTCCTGTATCAGATGTATAGTTGGTAAAAGTCTTTTTCTATTCTGTAGACTGTTGATTTATCTGAATGATGGTGTCCTTTCACACTTATTAATTATCGATCTCAGTACCTGCACTAAGGAGTTCAAAACTATTCCCGAATCTCTTTTCTATCACATTCAGGGTATCTGGTTTTCTGTTGAGGTCTTTGATCTATTGGAGTTTGTGCAGGGAATGGATTCTTATACATACAACCATCCAGCTTGACAAGCACCATTGGTTGAAGATGCTATCCCTTTTCCAGTGCGTATTTCTGAATTCTTTATCAAAAAATCAGATGTTCATAGATGTATGGATTTGTCTCTGGATCTTCAATTCAATTCCACTGACCAATGTGTTTGTTTTAGTGCCAATACTATGATGCTGTTTTTTTGGCGATACCTCCAGAAATTCTTTTACTTTTCAGAATTATTTTAGCTCTTGTGTGTGTGTGTTTCCATATGAACTGGAAGTCTTTCAAGATATGTGAAGAATTGTGTTGGAATTTTGATCAATATAGATGCATTGAATCTGCATACTGCTTTTGGTAGGATGACCATTGCTTTTTATTAACATTAATCAATATAGGTACCTTCTAAATATTTCTTAGTCACTAATTTATTATCTGTTGAGCTCATGGATCTTGCATGGTGCAAACATTAGTCTAGGCAAGGTATTAGGAATTGGGAAAGGAGGCAGATTCTAGGAGAGGCAGTCTAAAATTTTCAAATGCTAACATTTTAGCAACTCTACCTCACCAGGGGAGATCCATCCCATAATCAGTCAGTAAACTCAGACACTATTGCATAGGACAACTAGTGCCTACTTAAGGGAACCTGATATAGCTGTCTCGTACAGAAGTGGATGCTCATAATCATCTATATGATAGAACATAGGGCCCACAATGGAGAAGCTAGAGATAGAACCCTAGGAGCTGAAGGGGTCTGTAACCCTAGAAGAGGAACAAAATATGAACTAACCAGAACCCCCAGAACATGTGTCTCTAGCTCTACATGTAGCAGAAGATGGCCTAGTTGGCCATCACTGGGTGGAGAGGCCCCTTGGTATTGTAATCTTTATATACCCCAATACAGGGAACGCCAGGACCAAGAAGTGGGAGTGGGTGGGCAGGGGAACATGGCGGGGGGAGGGGGGAACTTTTGGGATAACATTTGAAATATAAATTAAGAAAATATCTAATAAAAACTAATTGAAAAAAAAAAGAGTGAACCAGAAGAGGGGACTTAAACTGGTAATTTCTCTTTCCCTTCCCGCTTAAAGCTAGCAAAATCCACAAAGTTAAAAGATAAACTGCTAAGTAAACACAATCAACTAAGCCTTTTGAGCCCAAGGTTAACAAAAGCTAAAAGGTAAATCAACTAACTCCTATGGGAAATACCCACTCTGGGTCTTGGGTTCTTTAGAAAAGACTTTAACTGATTACAAAGTTAAACCCACAGTGATGGAATGCTTTATCTCTTTTTGTGGTGGAGCCAAGGAGATGGAAAGTAATTTTTGAACCCAAGATTCACATTATCCTGAGCTGAACGAAATTTCATATTCACTTCGATAAAAATCTCAGTGGATAGTCAATGACACCAGTTCCATTTTTGTTTTTCAGTTCACCTGCTTTGAATTTTCTTATAAGGGCACTGTCTTTCTCTTCTCTTCTGGATTCATTAAACACTTCTTTCTTTCTTTAGGGTCTCGTTTAATTCTTTGAGAAGGTGCCCTCCTGGAGGCCTCCCTAACTTTAGGCTGCTTCACTTAAGACCACAGTGGATTTCTAGTTCTGCAAGGTGTTGAGCAAGGAAAACTCTTATGAATCTTACAGTTAATCAGGAGCAAGGGGGGGATAGATGGCAAATAATCACACTGATGTAGGAGGGTTCATAAACTGACAAAGCTCCCTGAAATAAAGGATTAGACATGGAAAACTTCCTCAGACTTCATGTTGATGGAGGGTACCTCAGGAAGATGCTTCAGCGTGATTCTAATGGATAAATGAGGGATAAAGTAGGTGAAGGTGGACAACTAGAATATTCCAGAAAGAGGAAGATCTAAGGTTGCATGAAATGCCCAGAAAGAAGACTAGTGAGCTCAAAGCATATTTTCCATCTCCCAGAGTGTGCTGTCTTCCAGAAGGGTCGGCAGAAATTCTTCCCCTGGCTTCTGCTGAGTATTTTGCTGAGGATCCTGGAGACCAGGTAGGTGTTTGCTGATGCTGCCTGTTCACTCAGCTCCTGCTTATTGCCCTGACTAGATGGCGGTATTTGTGAAGAGAGTTTGTAGATCACTCTTCTATCCAATAGGGGTCTGAGGCCCGAGGGCCACAGCTGACGGTGAGTTTTCCCAAGGTCTCTGGGCATAGGGGAAGACTGCAGGTCTTATACTCTCAGGATACTGCTGGGTGGCTTATGGTAGACCACTAAGCTCACTTTGAAGAGGCTGGGAAGAATTTGAGGAATACCGACAAGCACATCCTTCTAAGGCAAAGGATGGGACAGGAGGGCTGGCTGAGTTCCAATAGCCAGAGGCAGTGGGTATGGGTGTTATGGCCCCAGAAGGGTTCATGGTAGGCAGGGAGATGCTTCTGAGCCGTGTGAAGGCTAAGATTAAATCATAGTATGGTTTCTTAGAAGTAAACAGCTTCAGCAATCAATCTCTTCTTGGCTGTGGTCACCAAAGCTTATCAATAGCTGTTGTACTCAGTGCTGTAGTGTTCTAGGCGTGTGGTTCAGCTTGTGGAGGAGGCCCTAACAGCAGCCCTTCATGGGAAAACCAATTATCACGTCATATGGCTCCAGGGCGGTTCCATTTGTGGCAGCTCCTCCCTCCGGACTCACGTCTCCAAGGCATCAACGACGAGTGAGTTCATCTTTCCAGTTTTCTGTTATTTCCCGTCTGAGTTGCAGGCATTCAAGTACAGATGGAGGTCCAGCACCCTTGTTCACATTTCCTTTCTTGTAGGGTTTTGTTTTCATTTCAGTGTTCTACAGAATCTACACAAGAGCAACTTGCCCCATGTGTGGAGTGTGATCAGGGCTCGGTTCTGCTGGTTTGCTTTAATCACCTTTAGGTTGACTCTGCACTGGTGCCTGGTGGTTTACCTGTGCTGTCTCCTGCCCTTTCCTTGTGATCACTTTCCTTCCCTTATACACTCTTTCCTCACATGCATTCATATTGAGTGTCTGCTCTCCACTGGTTGTCTGTGCCTCCCGGGACCGACCTCCTCAAGGCTGAACTGACATCATAGTGCTCATATTTTACAGATGGGAGAACTTCAGAGACATGCTGCTCGGCCCTTCTCTCTATGAAATGGGGATATTGAGGCACAGCTGGTTAGTGTCTGATCCCAGCCAAGCATTCCCACCTCTGGTGCACATCCAGATTCCTGTCCTTCCCTCTTTGTTGATTTTACACGAACTTTATACCCACTTCTTAGGTGGGACTGGTGGCCGTCATGCTAACACATCGTACATCACATATCATTTTCTCTTTGTGTTTTACTATGCATCTAGATGTATAGTTTGTGTTTGTTCTCCTTGAATGTCCACTATACAATGAGCTGATTTAATTGCCTCCTCTTCTCCATCTCCCATTTCTGTCACTTCCATCCTCTTCTTCCTTTCCCAGTTTTAGAAAAATATAAACTTCTGTTGATTTTGAGTCCATAAGATACTGTGTAAAGGGACAGAGATCATTAGAGAGAAATAACAAAAACAGGCAATGACTGGTGAATTTTGTGCATCACTCTGTGAGAATTGGCTGGAGAGATGGATCAGCAGATCACATGTTCCACTATGTTCATATCAGCCTTATTCATAATAGCCAGAAATTGGAAAGAACCCAGATGTCTCTCAACAGCGGAATGGATACAAAAAATTTGGTATATTTACACAATGGAGTACTACTCAGCTATTAAAAACAATAAATATATGAAATTCCTAGGCAAATGGATGGATCTGGAGGCCATCATCCTGAGTGAAGTAACCCAATCACAAAAGAACTCACATAACATGTACTCACTGATATGTGGATATTAGCCCAGAAACCTAGACTAGCCAAGATACAATTTACTAAACACATGAAACTCAAGAAGAAGGAAGATCAAAATGTGGACACGTTACCCCTTCCTAGAATTAAGAACAAAGCACACATTGAAAGAGTTACAGAGATCATGTGTGAAGTTGAATCCAAAGGATGGACCCAATGACTGCGGCTGCCAGGGATCCATCCCACAATCAGCCACCAAACACAGACACTATAGCATATGCCAGCAAGATAGTGCTGAAAGGGCCCGGATATAGCTGTCTCAGGGGAAACTATACCAATGCCTGGCAAACATGGAGGTGGAAGCTCACAGTCAGGTATTAGATGGAACACAGGGTTCCCAAGGAAGGAGCTAGAGAAAGTACCCAAGGAGCTGAAAGGGTCTTCAACCCTATAGGTGGAAGAATAACATGAACTAACTAGTACCCCCTGAGCTCATGTCTCTAGCTGCATATATATAGAAGAGGATGGCCTAGTTGGCCATCATTGGGAAGAGAGGCCCTTTGGTCATGCAGACTTTATATGCCCCAGTACAAGGGAATGCCAGGGCCAAGATGTGGGAGCGGGTGAGTAGGGGAGCAGGGCCGGGAGGGGGGAGGGTATAGGGAACTTTCTGGATAACACTTGAAATGTAAATGAAGAAAATATCTAATAAAAGTTGGAAAAAAAAAAGAGTACTGACTGTTCTTCCAGAGGTTCTGAGTTCAATTCCCAGAAACCACATGGTGTCTTACTTACAACCATCTGTAATGGGATCTGATGCCCTCTTCTGGTGTGTCTAAAGATAGCTACAGTGTACTTGTATACATAAATAAATAAATCTTAAAAAAAAAAGAATATTAACCAGAAGCTGGGTGGCTCAGAGACTGCGGTAGAACTAAATGCAAATGACATCAACAACAAAAAAAGAAAAAAAAGTAAAAAATTTATTCTACAGAGGAACAACAGAATTGGGGCAGAAGGGGTGTGTTATCAGGGGAACTGGAGGAATGAGGGGGGGAGCTTGTGGTGAGGATGTATTGCACGATAGAATACATAAAAAGAAAATAAAATTAAATGCCATTATTAGATGCATGGACTTGGTTAGACTTGGTCCCACAGTTCTGCGAGGCAGGGAGTATTTGTTCCTCATTTTGAGAATGAAGAATGAGAACAAAGAGAGAAGAAACTTTCTTGCATTAAGACCCCACAGAAGGGAAGTGGATTGAGAAGATTGATGAGAGGTCAAAGGTAGCAAGGAGTGGAAGCAGGTCGGAGTCTGTTACAGTCCAAGGCTCTTCTGGCACTGATGAAGGTTTGTTAGTCACTGAGAGGTCATGACCTTGGATTAAAAAGGGAAAAAACACAGTTGTGCTCTTGAAGGACTCAGCAGAGCATGAGAAGAACCCTGCTCTTTTTTTAATTAGATATTTTCTTCATTTACATTTCAAATGCTATCCCAAAAGTCCCCTATACCCTCCCCCTGCCCTGCTCCCCAACCCACCCACTTCCTGGCCCTGGCATTCCCCTATACTGGGGCATATAATCTTCACAAGACCAAGGGCCTCTTCTCCCATTGATGGCTGACTAGGCCATCCTCTGCTACATATGCAACTAGTGACACAAGCTCTGGAGGATACTGGTATACTAGTTAGTTCATATTGTTGTTCCTCCTATAAGGTTGCAGACCTCTTTAGCTCCTTGGGTACTCTAACTCCTTCATTGGGGACTCTGTGTTCCATCCAATAGATGACTGTGAGCATCCATTACTGTACTTGCCAGGCACTGGCATAGCCTCACAAGAGACCTGCTCTTACTTCACTTTGTTGAGAGACCTTCGGAACAGCATTTGGAGATGGTCACTATAAGTGATTTCTGTAGATGGATTTAGGTGCATCTGAGCAAAGTCAATCAACCTTAGGATTCTATCCTTGTGAATTGGTGGCAGGTTTCTGGGAAGCAGGCAGTAGTCGTCTATGACAGAGGTCTCCAGTTTTAGGATTCAGTTTCTCCCCAGGCTGTAAGGTCATATAAGAGACTTTGTCTTCTTGGCTGGGACTGATGGCTGTCATGTAACATAGCCTACTTCACACTATCATGTCCCAATATCTCCTGCAGTTTCCCGAGTTCTTTTCCTGCCCATACCCCATGTCACTGGACCATCTGGTCCAAGCTCCTTGACCTTGCTTTGTGGGTTTCCTCTGACCCCTAGCAGCCAGACCATTCTGACAAGATTACTTCAGGAATGGAAGATATGCAACATCTTTTTCCAATAGAGCAAGGCTGTCTCTACATGAGCCAAAAAATGTACATCTTGTGGCTTTATGGGATTAAATGTGTTTTGGCAAATACTATACATACAAAGGAGGTTGGAATAAAGGCAGCTGAACAGGATTTTAGGTTTCTATCATGTTCCCTTTCTGCAGAAGAAGTGATCATTTCAAGATGTATCTCTCTGTTCATCTCATCTGGAAGGAAACAAAGACCACTGTTACCCACAAACAAGCACAATGAGAAATGGCCATTGTGACCAAACCACACAAACACATATCGGGAAGCATCCTTTCTTCCTTTCTTGTCTTTGCTTTACATATGAAGAGGCCATACATGTTCATGATTTTCATTCACTGCTTACCAATGAGGTTAACACATTTTAGCCTCTGTACCCTATTTACAACACAACACCATCCATCTAACACTCTTGTGTGGTTTTGGTGAAGCTGTTTTTAAATGATGAAAATGGGAAAATGAAAGATATCGCAGGGTAGGGGTGTAAAGAGTAGAGGGTCAGGGGTATAAGGAGTGGGAGAAGAGGGCATCAGTATCCATTGGAATCTCAAAGCATTAGGCTTAACTCCAGTGGAAGAGTGGACTTACCAGGGAGCATGAGGGCAAAAGACAAAGAGCAAGGGCTTCATTCTTTCATGTTCTGTGTAGAGGCTACCATTAGAAGGCATAGCCCAGGTTTAAGGTGGGCCTTCCCAGCCAAATGATCCAACAAGTGTACCCAGCAGTTTTGGTTTTACTAATGTCCAGATTTTGTCAAGTTGACATCTAAAAATACCAATCATAGGAGATATGTAAATTAGTGTATGCTCTATGAAAAATGTCAGAGTGAAGGTATCTAAAAAAAAAATCTAAAAATGGAACTATCGTATGACCAAGGGGTACCACTCCTGGCTTGTATTCCGAAGAGTACTTTTAGATGGTTTACTACAGAGAAACCTGAGTTCCCATGTAGACCAAGGCACTCTGCAGTGCACAATGGCTAAGCTACGGAATCAGCTCAACGCCCATCCACGGAAAGAAAGATAATGTGGTCTATATACATAGTGGAGCTTTATTCATCCACAA
>LR750554.1:0-96399 GCA_902729485.2 Mus minutoides | reverse complement strand
CTCCACTAGCTCTGAATCCACCCACAAATTTTATCCTATTTTCTCTATTCACGGATGGATGACTCAGAGACCTAGAGTAGAGCCAAACACAACTGACACACATACACAAAAGTCAATGAAATTATTCCTAATGATATTCTGATATATGCATAGATGAGTGCCTAGCCTAATCATCACCAGGGAAGCTTCCCTGAGAAGCGTATGTAAGCGATCACAGAGACCACAGCCAAACATTAGGAAGATCCTGGGGAACCATACAGAAGAGGGAGAGGAAGGATTTTAGGAGCCAGAGGAGTCAAGGACACCAGGAAAACACAGCCAACAGAGTCAACTAAGCAGGGCTCATAGGGGCTCACAGAGACTGAAATGGCAACTATGAAGCCTGCTTGGGTCTGTTCTAGGCCCTCTACACACATACTGGTTATTGTGGGACTCTTAACAGTGGGAAGGGGGAGGTCTGTCTCCTTTGCCTGCTGCTGGGACCCATTTTCTCTTAGTGAGTTGCCTCATCCAGCCTTGATGTGAGAGTTTATACCCAGTCTTACTGCATCTTGTAATGTCATGTTCAGTGAATATCACTGAGAGACCTGCTCTTCTCTGAAGAAATTAATGAGCAGTGAGTCTAGAGAAAAGGGGCAGTAGAGGAAAATATTGTCAGAATGTATTGTACTAGTGAAAAATGAAGAAAAATGTCCCTTGTAGACCCCCCCTCCTCTTCAAGAAGGGAAAGAGATAGTGCAACTGTATCCAACTTAACAATATGATATTCAGCATCATAAGGTAACACATTGCCAATCTTCAAAGAGCACATCTAAAATGTTGTAATGACTCACTTATAAACCACCTCCCAAAATGCCAAAGACCCACCTTTATGATTTGTGTCTCCAACCTTTGCCCTATATTAAGGTCAGCTATTAACAATATTCATGGCAGCAGCCTCAGGATATGGAAGGATCTTATCATCTAAGCACTTTAGGTGCATTGGCAGGTTGACCCCTTCCCAGCTCACACCAATCCGGGCTCAGCACTGCCTTTTCTCCTCGTTACTACTCCAGGAGCTCTCAATTGTAAGCCATCTCTTCTTTTATTTTCTAATTAAAAAAAAAAAAAAAGGATTCTTCCCAAGGTAAAATGAGATAATTTCATGGCTTTACATCTTTCTGGAGGTTTTTTTTTTTTTTTTTGTCTTTCACTGTGAAATTAAAATCTTCCTTAGTCTTACAGCTCCTACCACTTCTTGACAATCTTTAAGTCCTTTAGCTCTAACTTCAAGCACCCTGGCATCCTTTAAGGTCCTTATGGACTACAGGCCAGGTCCTGCCTCTGGGCCTTTGTTTTTCCTTTACCTACCAGCTAGACTTTCCTGCTGTCTCCTAGCACTTGGAACAGTCTTTAGAATGCTTCGTCTAATCTAGAGAGAACAAAGAGATGATACATTCCTCTCCGTATTTTCTTCCATTTGGTTGTGAACTTTGTCCAGAGAACACTCATTACTTAAGGAGATAAATGGGAAAAAGATGAAATGAAATAAGGAAGTCTGGTAGTCTGAGTCTGGACCAAGATGCTGAGTGGCCAGTCCCACTTGGCCTGAGTGAAGCAGTATGAAACTCGAGCCAGGAGGGAATATTAAAGAGGATTTTATGATGAGAGACTTGCAGAGTTGGGTCAGGTATTACCTTCAATGGTCCTTGTGAAGAATTTGCTGGTACCTGAAAGTGTTTACCCATCACACCAGAGTTGTATTTGAATCACATGATGTGTATGATTATGTGTGTAAGCATGTTGTATGTATGTATATGCACACGTGTGTACATATATACTTATATTTGTCAGGAAGTTGTGTAAAACATATTAGTAATAAGCAATATTTGTTCTTTTCCTTTAAAATCTTGGTGCTGAGGAGGAAAGGGGAGATGCACTTATAATATTCAGTCTGGGATTCCCTCCCTTCCCAGGGTAAATGAGATAAAACATGACAAACATATGTGAGGTAGAAAGGGAGCCAGAGCACTGAGCGCAGGCTCTTTTTTGTTTGCAAGCTTCTGAGAATTTACTGTTATCCTTTTATCTACTGTGGCTTTTGTTCGATATTCCAAAGGAACCCCACGTATAATGATAAATGATAAAAATTGGTGGTATGAAAGGAAGCTCTCCAGCCTATATAGGCAGTTCTAAACAATACTTGAGATATGAGTATAAATGATATCATACTGTCGACAGTTTTATAGTTGGGTGGGTAGCATCTGATCCAGAGTTTTACAGATTCTCTTGATGTGCAATAAAGCTTTGCAACCTTCCACCCATGGAAAAATGTATCTCATGTATCTCAGAGGCTCCTTCTGGAGTCCCCTCCTGTTCTCTCTGTACTAAAAAGACCACATGCAACTGCTTGCAAAAAGAAATACTGTAGACAGCTTGATATGTAGGTTCATACTCAACCTTCAGGATTTAACCATTCTTTAAAATCAGGAATCTCACTGGTAGGTGGGCAGAATAGGTTTAGTAGAGTGCTCTTTCTGTTTACAGCCAGGATTTATTTCCTCTAGTCTTCTTGGAGGACCTTCCACGGAGCCAGATAAGTTCTAGTCCTGTCTCTTTCCCTTCTCCTCAGCTGCAGGATGGATCACACTATCCAAATTGCAGATTATGTCCTATGCCACATGATGGGTGAAGCTTCCTATGACTCAAGTTAGACAATCAGATCTAGTTTCAGTAGATCAAGAAGACATTTATAGTAGACTCTGGGCATAAACAATGTGAAAGTATTACCCTAAAATTTTACCCTAAAATATTACCCTAAAATTTTTGTTAGTGGGAAATAAGGGCATGTATGAAAATCATTATAAGGAATCCAGTGATAGCTACACAAAAGGTATGTAATAGAACATGGCTTATCATAGCGAAGAGATGCATTATTAAATTCCTTAGGGGTGCAAATGCCAGAAGTGGCTCTTTCAGGATGAGTAAAGACTTGCTGGGCTGCCAAGAAGCTGGAGGGATGGGAGATCTCAAAAAGATGGAAAAGGAAAAGCACAAAAGGCATGAAAACTGTATAAAAACTAAAGATATGGTTATTACCTTATTTGATTTATAAGGTCTTTATATATTTAGGTGAATAGAAGGAGTCTAGGTTTCTCAAAATGCAGTTCAAGGATTGCTGGAGTCATTGGTTGAAATACAAATGCATAAGACTCACTCTTTTTTTATTAATTATTTTATTTATTTGCATTTCAAATGTTGTCCCTCTTCCTGGTCTCCCTTCCACACCTCCCCCTTTGCCTCTAAGAGGGTGCTCCTCTATCCACTCACCCACTCCTGCCTTATCCCTCTAGCATCCCCCTTTGCTAGGGCAACAAGCCTCCACTAGACCAAGCGCCTCCCCTCCCATTGACAGATAAGGCAGGCCCCTGCTACATATGTACTGGGAGCCATGGACAAACTCATGTATTCTCTTTGGTTGGTGGTTTAGTCCCTGGGAGCTCTGAGGGGGCTGGTTAATTGATACTGTTGTTCTTCCTATGGGGAAGCAATTCCCTTTAGCTCTTCAGTCCTTTCCTTAACTTCTCCATTGGGGTCACTAGGCTCAGTCCAATTGTTGGCTGTGAGTATCTGCATCTGTCTTAGCCAGATGCTAGCAGAGCCTCTCAGAGGACTGTACTCACTGATAAATGGATATTATCCCCAAAGCACAGAATATCCACGATACATCTCACAGACCATATAACGCTTAATAAAAAGGAAGGCCAAAGTGCGGATGCTTCAATTCCACTTAGAAGGGGCAACAAAATAATCACAGGAGGCAGAGGAGGGAGGGACCTGGGTGGGGGAGGAGAAAAGGGAGAGGCATGATCAGGTATGGGAAAAGAAGGAGAAAAATCCAGAGGGCCAGGAGAATTAATAGAAATATGTAATGGAGGCCAGGGGGAGCCACTAGAGAGTCCCAGATACCAGGGATACAAGAAGCTCCCAGGACCCAATAGAGATGACATTAGCTGAAATACCAAAGGGGAAATAGATCCTGAAGAGACCACATCCAGTAGAAAGATGTGACCGCTAGTTGAGGGATGAGGCCTCCCACCCATCTCAAAATCTTTAACCTAGAATCGTTCCTGTCTAAAGGAAATGCAGGGATAAAATATGGAGCAGAGACTGAAGGAATGGCCATCCAGAGACCGTCCCACCTCGGAATCCATACCATCTATAGATACCAAACCCGACACTATAAATGATGCCCAGAAGTGATTGCAGACAGGACTCCCTCTTTATCCAATTCAATGTTCTGAATGTCAGGCTCAACAATTTGTTTTTTAAAATAGATCCCCTGTTGATTTTTTTTTAAAAAATGTATATCTTATTTTGGATTAAATTATTTCCAAGGCCACTTTTCCCTCAATTATGCATATATTTATGAAATTATGGACACTTTTCTGTGGCAGACTGCAGGCACCCATTAATGAAGTGGATGGTGAATAAAGGGATAAATAAGCAAACATGAGAGAATCGGGCAGTCAGAGATTTGGAACCTTACAGCCGAGACTTTCCATGCACTGCCAGTAACTCATGGGCACTTAGCATTGTGTGAATTATTGCCCAAATTCCAGCTGGCACAGGTATATTTCTAGAGCCTATAGTTCTATATGGCTGAGTGCTAGGCAGTCTCTACAAGGGTGTGTGTGTGTGTGTGTGTGTGTGTGTGTGTGTGTGTGTGTGTGCATTGTCACGTCAATGGATGCTCCCCATTCCCTTAGATGGGGAGATTCTGAATTGTGCTGCACATTGACTTTCAGGGCCCACAGCAGGTTTAAGTTTCAGTTGTACCAAGTGAGAATTGCTGTGAAGATGTCTTATTTGTGGTTTGCCTTGCTTCCATAGTTCATGTTCTCCTAGCCCTCTGATCTTTCTTGGTATTAGGATTTACGCTTAATCCTTGTCTAGAGAAATTCAAACTAAGGCCATCCTTAAAAGTAACACTAAATTAGAATATCACTCCCACATTAGAACTCAGCCTAGTCCTTTTGGGGACCTATTCATTCCTCCTTCCCATTTTATTCTCCAATGGACCCCACCTACCTTTTATGCTAGCTCAATAAATATTGTAGAATTAAATGGCCTTATTTTCCAAGAGGACTTTCTTTTGTTTTCTTTCCTTATAAGAGCATCTTTAAATGGTGCTGGAAAGGGACTTCCACAGCAGTTCTCAAGTGGTTTGATATCCGAGTAATTAGGGCTGACAATATTGTCTTCCGAGTCTGGTCTGGATGAGAATCCTGTCTATTTGAGTAGATTATTTATTGTTAGTGGTCAAGAGAGGTCTTCCTAGTATACAAAAGAAATAATATAATTTCATTTATTTAAAAATATTTATCTTATGACTTTTCTCTCTGTGTGTACATGTATCTAAGGAGTCAAATTGGGCGTTAAATACCCTGGAGTTGGAGCTACAGATGATTGTGGGCTGCTTGAGGTGGATGCTGAGAATCAAACTCTGGTCAGCTGGAAGAGTGGCAAGTACTCTTAACTACTGAACCATTTCTGTTTCGGATAGCCCTGGGGCTAATTCTATTTGATGTTAATTCTATTCTCCTGTGAGGGGCTTCGAACAAGGAGTGAGTCAGCACTCAGGTGATTTCAGGTAAACCTTCTTCCCACCTTAATGTGTAAAATAAAGGCTAGAGCTGGTGATTGGGCAGAGAAAGAGAGGAGGGTGGAGCTGAAGGTTTTGGGAGAGAGAGAGAGAGAGAGAGAGAGAGAGAGAGAGAGAGAGAGAGAGAGAGAGAGAGAGAGATGGAGGAGGAGGAAGAAGGAAAGTGGAGCAGAAGCACCTGGCCTAGAGAAACCACAAGTTATAAGGGATCTCATAGATGGGGAAGATGGTAGTGTAGTGGTAGATCTGCCCAATCTAGGTGCACAGCTTGTATTCATATTAATTGAGTTGTGTTTTCATTGCCGGGGCTTATTTGGGTTGGAGATTTACTGCAACACAATTATCCAGTTCTATAGTCTCATTCTTAATGATCTTTGGAAAAATTTCTGTTAATCTTCTTGTCAGTAAATTGTGTGAGAATCCAATAGCAGCTATTTTCCCTTTATTTAGAAAAAAATGCATACAAATATACAATTTTACATAGCAAGGCAGTGCTTCAAAGACCAGCAAAGAAACCTTGGGACAATGCTTGAATTATCTACAGTAGGAAAAAAATTACCTTTTCCTATTTTTTTTTTAAAAAAACTTTACAAAGATTTAATTTGTCAAACCAATACTAGTTCCCAGCTAGAGTTAACACAAGTCTCATTCCACAAGTGTGACCATCAGTTGAACTAATCTGCACTGTGACAATTCACAGTTCACACTCTTGAGTGTCATGTCATCGTCAAGCTGAAGGTTCTGTCTCAGTTACAGTCTTCATGTAGATGGGCTGGCGTCTTTGCTATAGTCTTTGAATGACACTTTGAGTGGAATTATTCTTTAGCCTACACACTAAACTAGAAGTACCCATGGTAAGGGTGTTCTCAAGTTTATAACCCAAGCACTATGCTTCTCACCAAGGCAAATGGAGTTTCTTACATGTCTGGTCCACTTTTGGTGTATCCATTTCCTGAAAATATTTTTGTTTTGCTGTCTTATTGTTTTCTGTCCTCCTTTTACTTCCCCATTTATTTTTATTCTCTACCAGCTGGGATTTATTGCTTCTTCATTTGTATTCACCCAGTATTTAAGAACATCCTATATATCACAGTATTTTATAACAATTCGTTATGCACCTTTAGCCCTCTACAAATGATAGTGTCTACAAATTCAGTGATGGTAACTTCACTTACGTTTTTTATAAGTGAAAGGGTTGTCACAGAGCTTAATAAATGAATGTTTAAGTGAAAAGATTCAGAGGGATTGGCTAGCAAGGGCGAGAGAGCACCAATGTCCAGTTGCTCTCGAGTCCTGTGTGTTCCTTCTCTGGTTCCCATCACTGGGGAGAGATCAAGGGCTCAGGGACAGGTGTAAGCCAATGAGAAAAGCAGAGCTGGAGATCTAGCTTTGGCCCATGACTGCTTGTCTCTCTTTGGCAGGGATTTGGCTTTGCAGGAGGAATGTTGATTTAGGTTTATACTGAGCCTCTGGAGGCACACATAATTAGGAAAGGCTGTGGAGGGACGCAGAAGCTTAGGCGCATCTGCTGTTTAGCAGGAGATGTTTCTTTTTGTACGGTTGTATTCTCCAAGCAGAAGCTCTCCCGTCACGTCACAAATGATGGATGGCATCTCCAGGTAGCAAGCTTATTTTTAGTCATGTGGCTCCAGTTTATTGAAAACAACCCTTATTCAAATGTAAAAAGGGGGGCCTTGGGGATTCATCATGTTGGCTAGAGTAAGGGACTGAACTTGAATTATGCTTACGTGGGGGAATGGTTGTTTCATATGACGTGGAAGACAGGTGTTCCATGCTGTCCCAGAGGACTGGAGGTAGCAAAGGAGAGCAGAAATTCTGGGTTGCTGAGGCATGTAAGTTAGGCCAAGAACTACTATTACAAAAGAACTGCTTGGATAGACATTCTAGAATTAAGACTGACCTATGGAATACACTCATAGCAAAGAAAGGCAACAGGATTGAGAAGATAGTGGCACTGATCTACTTAGGATGGCCAAGCTCATCTCCCCTAAGCCTGGGAGTTCCCAGAAAACAAAACACTATTTTAGAATTTTAGAAAAAAAGCAGGAAGATGCTTTTAGTGCTAGCAATAAGGAGAAGAAATAATATGAGCAGAACCTGAAGAGCCTTGACCTGTCTGTAAACATGATTGATACATTGTTTTTAAATAATGAGACACATTGGTTTAGATTTGAGCTCTGAAGTAAGAATGAACTTCTATTGAGGGAGTGAAGGACCTGTCTATAAACTAGGTTTTGATGTTTTAATTAGTTGATGTCATTGCTTGAATGTTTTCCTCCTTCAGTATTAATATGTTGGAAATATAATGAATAAATCAAGTGGTGAGAAGAAGGCTAAATATATAGTGTTTAGGTCACTAGGTGTGGTCATGATAAGTAGATTGATATTTGTAGTATGAGCCTTGCTATTTCTATTCTTCTGCATTGTGAAGACAAAATATTCACCTTTTCCCCCTGTCTTCCTTTGCAATGTCAAGATATAGTATTTGTCTTTTATTTTCTTGTCTGCTTCACACCATGTGAGGATATCAGATTCCAGAAGAATGAGAAGTACTTTTTCATTTATAATAAATTTCC
Source organism: Mus minutoides (assembly GCA_902729485.2). Lineage (NCBI taxonomy): Eukaryota > Metazoa > Chordata > Mammalia > Rodentia > Muridae > Mus > Mus minutoides. The sequence continues at coordinate 88,158 of LR750554.1, read as the reverse complement.
CACTCTCAAGCATTGAATCATCACGGGACAAAACAGAACAAGGCAGTAGAGTTGTAGAAGAAAAAAATTCAGATCACTTACTTGATGAGATTCTAATAGGGGAATGACCTCGAGCAATGTGCTTGGGGTTAAGTGATTTTAGAAAGGATACTGATATGCTGTAGCCTTGCAAGTGATGAAAGACTTGTAGGACAGAGAGAGGTGGAGGATGGACCTGGAAGCACAAATGAAGGATGGAGCAGCGGAATTGGCTGTAGAAGGGGAGAAGCTAGAAACTGAGTGACTCCAGGCATCAGAAGACAATGTTTTAGTCATTAAAGGACAAAGACGCATTGGTGTGACTTGGAAGAAATGCTGGAGTTTTAAAAATCAATTACCAAATTAATTATTTGACAAATTCACGCATTATATAATGACTCACTGAGTTTAGTTAGGGCTGCTAGCATAAACTTGGGTGGGGGGGGGGTTGTTTACTGGAGCATGGGCAACCATTCAGTGGATATAATACTGAAGAAAGTGATACTCTCTCCCTTAACAACCATCAAACTGCCAATAGACCCTCAGGGAGGAATGAGGCCTCATGAGCTCTCCCCTATCTTGTGCAGGTCTTGTGTAGTTAAACATAGCTAGATTGAGTTTATGAGCAGAATGGTATGCCATATCTGGAAGATGCCATTTATTACAGCATAACTCCAAGTCCTCCTCCTCCTCCTCCTCCTCCTCCTCCTCCTCCTCGTCGTCGTCGTCGTCTTCTTCTTCTTCTTCTTCTTCTTCTTCTTCTTCTTCTTCTTCTTCTTCTTCTTCTTCTTCTTCTTCTTCTTCTTCTTCTTCTTCTTCTTCCGAGACAGGGTTTCTCTGGATAGTCCTGGCTGTCCTGGAACTAACTTTGTAGACCAGGCTGGCCTCAGACTCAGAAATTCACCTGCCTCTGCTTCCCAGGTGCTGGGTTTAAAGGCGTTCTTTCCTTGAACACTGGATGGATTTATATAGATTTCTCTTTTAGGTTGAACACTCTACCATCTATTCTTGGTACTTTGACCAGGAGGAATCTTGATTTGGTACATGTGATCTTGTTTAACATAGAGGGTGTGTCTGGAGGTGGTTTCTATGAAGTCAGAAGCTCTGAAGAAATCAAATAGTTGACTGGGCTGGGCTGGTATTGCTAGGGAAGCAGTGTGGGGGTGGGAGGAAATTAAGGTTCAGGGATTTGGTCCTGAAAAAGAGAGACCTACTTTGTGGTTAGTTGTTGATGGCATTAAAATCATGCTTTGAGGAGCATGGAACACCCAACCTGACAGCTTACTGGTGGCTATTTAAGGTGCATTCAAGAGAGAGAGAGAGAGAGAGAGAGAGAGAGAGAGAGAGAGAGAGAGAGGCAGAGACAGAGAGAGAGACAGAGAGACAGACAAAGACAGACAGAAAGAGACAGACAGACAGAGAGAAAGACAGAGAGAGACAGACAGAGAGACAGACAGACAGAGATAGAGAGACATACAGAGACACACATAGAGAGGTACAGAGAGACAGAGAGGCACAGAGAGATTTGCCTTTGGGATATATATTGTATTCGGGTAGGCTGCCCTGTTATTTGCCCTGTGTAACCTATCAGCTTTTCATGAGGAAATACACTCCCTCTGAAGGTATTCTATAAGTAATCAAGTGTTTCACAATGTCTGTCAGGATAGGACAAGAAGAAATGGTCCTAAGTGACAGCAAGAAAAACTGGAATTAAAGGATGCTGTTTTACTTAACTTGTTTATTGAATTCCCTTTGACGCCAGGGATATTTTTTCTTTCATTTAAAATTACATCATCTATCTCATCCCACATGTTAAGTTTCTCTTAAATGACATTAAAAAGTGATGGACCAAGTTTTACCAGAATTATGGCTGTGCCTGAACATCTGCGTTCAGACTACTGACATTTATTTTCTTGGATCTTTCTTTGCTCTTACAGAGTATAGGGAGCAGAAGTAAAGTTCACGTGCTCTGGGAGAGAGCTAGGAAGGCTCAAGAGCACCATCTACTTTCTCCTTCTGCCTCTCACACACTAAGCTCCACACATACTTTACCCTCATTTCTCTGAGAATTGACATTGTCACTTTCTTCTTCAGGGAAGGGCCTCCGCTGGATCCTGTTGCGACTTCAGTGAAACCTCTAATCCTACGGCCTAGAAGCTAGGCCTCCTTTCTTTGTGGCTTGTCATGGAAGTGACTCATTCCCTGAATGGCAACATCCCCAACTCCTCCAGGTGTTTATTTGTAATTGTCTATTTATTTCCTTGATGAGCAGTCAAGCTGGAAAGTCCAAGGACTCAGTGTATTTTTTTTTAGCAATTTTATTCACAGTGTCAAGAGCAGAGACAGGCAATCATTTTAGCTTTCATCCATGAGAGTGAGGGGAAGAAGACCTATGTAATGCTGATTGGCCTTCTTATGGACTGAGGGTTCTAGGATGGGTATATTTCATGTCCTATGCATTTACGTAATGAGAATACTAGATTGACTATCTGTTTTGTTGAATGACCTTGATTTTTCTTTTTAAAAGGTTAGGACATTTATCAATCACAGTTTCAAGAATGCATGGTGTATAGTATAAAATAATAATAATAATAAAAATAAACCAACTCACCTACTTATGGAAATACCAATCAGAGTGGGTCAGATCCTTATGTACTCATTCCTCTTTTATAGGGGAGAGAGACTGGGAAATGTCAAGTGGAGAGAAAAGGACTTTGAGACCTCAGTGGGTTTGGAGAGCATAGAGTGACCTGGGACAAAGTCAACTGGGTCCATGGAACAGTGGGTTTCCTGAGATGGAAAAAGAGGATAATATGTGTGCCAAATCTGTTCAGGTTTTTTGACAAATTCCAACCTTTCTTTCTACAATGAGTTTAGTGGCTTTAAATGATTGAACTTTCAGTAAGAATTCTGAAGTCACTCTTGTTCTTTGGATGGCTGTGGGACTTTGTAGAGGTTTATCCTATTTTATGAAGGACTCTCTGATAATTTCCTCTGCATAGGCTAGGAGATGAAACAGCTTAGCTTGCGGCCACTTACATCGGAGTGCTTACCCTGTGATATGACTGAGGAGAAGGCAAAGTCTTTGCACTAGAAAGGTAAACAGAGAAAAATAAATGAGAATCAGTTATGCCTTTGAAACTTTTTGAGGCTGACTCTACCCCACTATGTGGTAGTAAATATCAACAGAGATACATATTTTGGGCTTCCTATATTTCTCTTTGTTGTCAGACTCCTGTGACTGATATTACATTAAGGGCTAATTAATTAATTAATTAATTAAGTTTGAGCTCTTTGAGTTTCTTCTCCTTGAAGATTTATCTCTTGTCCTTGCTGCATGTATGTCAGTAAATACTTGAAATCATGCCAATCTCCATAAAGAGGACCTGAGGCACAGGAAAGGAAATGCAGTGTGGCCTGAGAGTGTTAGCTCACTGTGCCACCACTGGGTCAGGCCAGGCAAGTCCCTTATTTCCAGTCCCTCATGCCCAAAGTCTTCCTCTACAAAGTGGGGCTAATGGACTAGGCTCCATGAAATGTTGCTGGAAGGTCTGAAATTATGTGAGGGATGTAGGATAAACTCCTTTGAAGCCCTGGATTTGGGCTTGGGTGGGGGCTGAGTTGGTCAGCCCACCAGTTCTCCTATGCCCATGCCACTTTGCCCAGGTGAAGCATAGGGCCAGGTCCTCTGCTTACAGCAGCTGACATCTGCCTCATCTATGAACTCATCTATGAACTGCTGAAACATATAAAGGGCCAGTCCTTCAGAACTAAAGCTGCAGAATCTCCATGACACAGGGAAACTACAGAATAGTGGAGAGAATTACTGGTGATCATTCGATATTGACAGTGGAGCAGAAGTCAGAGGCCTTGAATAAGACAAATGATTGATTTACAATGAACATTTGCAAGTAAAGATGTTTGGGTCAAAAGATATGCTGTTTGACACACCATGACACATCACAGCTTCCAAGGCTAGATGTTTTGTCTGTCTGTCTGGCTGTCTGACCATCCATCCATCCACCCATCTATCTACCTATATATTTATTTATATTTTTGTTTCCTTTGGTGAATATGGAGGGTTGATGCGATGAGTGGGATTGGTGTGCATGATGTGAATTTCCCAAAGAATCAATAGAAAGTTAAAAAAAAACCCCATCTTTTTGAAGAGTTCTAGTTTCCTTATCCTAATACAGAAGTACTGAAATTATATGGAAAAGGAGAAAATGTAAGCAAATGGTTCACTCTGAAAGCCACTTTTAGCTTATAGACAAAAGAGGGAGGAAAGAGGAGACGGCTTAAAGTGGGGGAATCATGTTCAAACACTCCTTCTCTTGGCCTGCTACAGTTTGGGCCTCTGTCCAAGTCTTATTGGTCTTTCTGAACTCCACCCATCAGTGGGGGTTCAAGGCAACTCTCAGTCTTTTGGATTGCTGGGAGCTTGGACATCAGCAGGGGAAAAGACAATCTACATAAAATGATGGTTGTTGAACACCAATCCTGAGACACGTTAACCCTGGGGTGAAATGGAGCTTATTTGAGCTGAAGCCTTTCTGCAAACCCTTCCCTCTTCACCTGTGCATTTTGGATACAACCAGGAGAGATATTTGAAATTCAGAACCCACAAACAGAGCGCAATGAGCATTGGTTTGCTTTCCAAAAGGGACCATGTTCTCTCACGTGAAACCTCCAGATCAATTGTCTAGGCCTCTCCTGTTATGTAGGTGCAGGCCAGGTTGCTAGGAAACCACGGGGCCCTCTCTACCTATAATGGGAAAGCAGAGGGGTACAGTTAGGGAAAATGATGATTTTTATTAAATTGTAAGTGTTTCCACCTTGGATTCATTTCAGAAGATTAAATTCCAGATGTTTGTCTGGGATCTCCTCTGGCCACCTGCATGCTCATTGCCTCTGGGGTTATGTCTTCGGATCTCATAGTGAATGTGCTTCTCTGCTTTCCAATAGCCTTTAATTTTACATGCATGATCTGAGTTAATCAGTACAGCATCGAGGTAATGGTGTGATTGCCTCACTGCTGAGACGCTCAACTACATATTGCAGTGACGAGGACATGTTAGAGCCACCTGTCATCTGTTAGATATACTTTTTAATGAGTACAGGCAATTATCTTGCTGACCTTGATGTTTTTTCACAGCAACATGTCGAATCTATAGACAAAAGTATCCTGTTTTGCTTTTATTTGTTAGANGAGGTAATGGTGTGATTGCCTCACTGCTGAGACGCTCAACTACATATTGCAGTGACGAGGACATGTTAGAGCCACCTGTCATCTGTTAGATATACTTTTTAATGAGTACAGGCAATTATCTTGCTGACCTTGATGTTTTTTCACAGCAACATGTCGAATCTATAGACAAAAGTATCCTGTTTTGCTTTTATTTGTTAGATTCTTCTGGGTATGTAAATTACATTGTCCATTTGAATATGAGAAAGGAGAAACTACAATTTGTAAGAAAGTAAACATGGAGGTAGGTGAAAGTGGAGAGTTGGAGAGTAACCTTGACTCTTTCCATTCTCAGAGGTCAGAGGAGAGATATTGTCCGAGTGTAGACTGTAAGCATGGGCACATGTCTTAAGAAAGCTTTATCCTGGAAGGGACGCTGGGTTCTATATTTTTTTCCCAGAGAAACCTCATAGCAAAGTCCAGTGAAAGACTGTGATTTTCATAGATCTTGTGCCTTGATGACGCTGAGCCTGATGATGTGCTAACCAGGCCCCTGCTTAAAGGCTGGGCCAACCCTATTGCCTCATCTCTGTGGGCTTCTATTTTATTTTATTTTTGTGTAATTTGGCTATTTTTCTCTCTACAGCTATGAGGATGACTTGTGTGCTAGTCCTGTTGGCTAGCCATTTAAGCACTTTGTCTATGAAGAGGTTAGGGTGTGAGGGGGCAAAGCATTCTTATTTGATGTTCCTGCCAAAGATCATGGTTGAACGCCAGAGCCACAACTTTCCTTGTTAAATATTAATGCACCATTTCTCCCTGCAACTACTGAATATTTAGCTTAACCCATTACTTTTGTGTTAAGGCCTGTGATAGTTGCTGCCTATCATGCTAAAAAAAAAAGCCCTATAGTTTTTCAAAATAAAATAGCCATGGTTTAGTGGAAAGAGCCAGAGGCTTATATTTAATGGTATTAAAATTTAAACTCAGGGTTGTCACTTACTGTGTGTTGCTAAAATCAATTCTTTTTCCTTTTTTTTTTTTTTTTGGCACGGGTTGGGGGAGGGGAGATGCATAAATGTGAGTTTCTATATCCACTAAAAGAATGGAGTAGGGGTTTTGGGAGTCATTGGCTGGATCCTTGTGAGTACTGGAATCAGATGGCTTGGCTCCCCAAATTCCTTCCATTACACACTCACTGTATAATTTGGAGACATTCACATGAACTTTTATGTGTAAGCTTCCTCACAATATAAAAAATATAGTAAGAGTACTAAATTCAAAGAATTAAAGGGGTGAAACAAGGCACAGAAATGCTCAGCAAAATATCTAGCATATGGTAAAAGCCCAGCAGGTGTAGAAAATTATTATTGATATTCATATAGGCCAGCTGTGCAACCTCAGTGAGGTTCTTAAATCTTAGTTTCAGGACTGTTAGTTGTGAAAGAAAACTCGGTCTCAGTGAGTTGCCACTTTGTCTACTAGAAACCAGTCTGTGCTGCCCGACTATTCATATCTCTGCCTTTAGAATTCAGAGTGATGTGTTCAGGGCTGATATTTGAGATCTGTTGAACCAATACAGAGTGATTTTTGTCCACATCTGTAATAGTTTAATAGACTTCAACCAGATCACTCTTTCTGTGTTTGTTGTTGTTTTCTCTTCGTCCTTCATTTTGCACTCTGTATTCATTTGGCCACTTGCCAAATCTTTTGAGCACCAGTTTCGTTTTCTGACATTTCTCTGTTTTTGCTTTGTCATTCTTTTGTAACAGTGAGTGGAGCTATTCTGGAACACACATGGGTGTCAAATGTAGAATAAAACCAGTAGAGAACCAATGTATTTATAGGCTGTTTTTATTTTCATCGATGTGACTAGGTCCTGTCCAATCTGGGAACTAGAGAAAGAAAAGTATAATTGAATAAGCTCTCCACATATGAAGGAGCCCTTTGTAAATCAGAGTCACTGACCTTACACTGGCCAGGCATGCTTCCTTACAGGCCAGTTTCTAGTTTGCTGAAGTAAACTGCTCCTTGAAATGCTAATAAGCTTAAGTGTGGCTGGAAGTCACAGAGGGTAAGGCTTTCCTGTGATAAGAAAATAAGAACCCCTTTCTTTGAGTCTACTGGATTACCACCTACTTGAGAGTTAGGAGGTATGAGGCAAAAAACCCAAACCAAAAAAAAAAACAAACAAAAAAAACCAAAAAACCCAAACAAACAACAACAACAAAAAAACCAAAACCCAAACCAACCCAAAATGCAAGCCAATCAATACCACTCTTCCTCTGAATGTCTGGTCACTGACCCCTGGAACTGTTGACAAATTAAAACTAGAAAGAAATCATTTCTGACAATGAGAATTGGAAGAAGATTGGTTATTTCCTGGCACAAGGGAGGGAACGATTTGATTGATTGCCAGGGAGTCGCCTCTCAAAATTGTTTGGGAAGAAAGCATAGCTCATAAAATAACTTTGAGAACGTTTGGTGAAATCTATGACCTAAGCAAAAGGGTTTTGGGGTTCTCGTTTTGAAATGCCAGTTTTAGGAACCTAGCTTTAGAGGTATCCTCATATGTATCTGTGCATGTTATGACTAACGCAAGTAGACTGTATTTCAATGTTCAACTGCTTGATGAGGGACAGAAGTCTCCATCTGGAGTACCAGAACCATTCATCACAGAAGGATGAATTCTGCTCTTTTGTGACAGTTTAGACACCACAGACTCTCTGCCCTGGATGGGAATCTGGGGATCTTGAGCCTCCTGGCTGCCATGCTCAGGAGTGAGGCCATCATTTATAGACATCATCGCATCTGTTGCATTTGGTGTCTGGCCAGCTAAGGACAGTCTTCTCTGTGACGCAGAGAATGTAACATAGTGTTTTTGAAGTCTGGCAGCTCACTAAAGTGGACTGAAAAAGTTAAATTGTACCAAACCACATGGATGCCCGATCCTCAAGCATTTAAATCAGAATCCATGAGTTCTGTCTGCACTATTTAAGGAGTTTAAAGTACTCCAGGAAATTCTGAGGTAGAACGAGACCCCCCGTTTTGTACTTGCAAAGGTATCCCTGCTATGTTTCCTGTATGTTCCTGATTAGCTGTCTAGCCTTTCCAAGTTCCATTTCCTTTGGGCGTAACTGCACAGTGCTCTCTGGACATGTGCTTTCGTATTGGTTGTTACAACTGCACCCAGAATTCTTTGCAGTCGGATAGGATTTATTATCCTCCCATCCCAAGTGCATTGCCTGAACATTGTTCCTGAGTATTTCTCTCATGGACAGCTGCTGTCATGTGAGTTTAAGGTGCATTATGGGATTTATATTTCCTTTGCTTTCAGATGTGACTCCAGTTTTCCATTAATACAACATCTTGTATAAAGTACAAGATTAATATACATTAATTAAACAGCTGAGTGGCTACAGTGCAGCCTTTGATGTGTGACTCAGACTTTGCTCCAAATGATATAAAAAAAATCTTTGTGGTTTAAGCTGTAGATGTTTTCAAATTCAAAGATCTCAGGAGGACTGGTACTTAGGGAGAGCACGGCTGATTCAGCTGAACACCAGGCTTTTGCTCAGTCTAGGACCACTGCAGGTCTTCTCCATCTGAGGTTCAGAGGCATAGACATTTGAGGCATGCTCTTCATAGGATGGAGTATACATCACCATGACTATGTGACTCCTCTGACAGCTTTGGCTTATAATGAGGCCATTGCTGCCCTGCCAGCATTATAGTGACTAAAGCAAGTCACATAGCCAGACCTAGTATCAGTGGGACAAAAAGTACCTTACTTTAGTTGGAAATCTAGAAGAAAAGAGAAGTGATGTTTACTTTTAACTACATGGAAGGAATTTGGAGTTGGGAAAAATGACACAATGTACCTTGGCTACTAACCATTTTTGTTCTACATTATCACCTTCACGGTTTCCTCTCCTGCTTATACTTGAGAAGGGAAGTATCCCATGTCCAGTTCATCACTCATCCGATCTTTCCTTTACTCATTCCTCTGTTTCTGGATATTTAAGCTCCCACATTACATAGGACGTCCATACTTTTTGTTTCCATGTTGAATTCTTAGAAATATTATGAGTTCATTAATTTTTCTGGAAGAATGAATCACTATGATTGTGATTTCAGCATGATGCTAAGGCCCCTTGCAGAGCAAATACATGTTTCTGTATCTGTATCCTGTTCTTTTGTAACTTTTGTAAAGCCTAAACTATGTAGACTCTGTTTAGCCGTAATGTCCATGGCAGTGTCGAATTCACAGAAGGCATAACTCTCATTAGTTGTTGAAATACCTGTTAATGTAAGTAACATATGGGACAGTTTTAAAAACAATTAAAGCAACACACACACATGCACATGCACACACACGCGCGTATATGACACCAGTATTTTGTCTCTTCCAACGAAATGCATGGAAGAGAGGATTATCTGCACAGAGGGGATCCCAAAGGCAAGACAAAGTAACATTTGAAAAGTAAGGGCTAGAGAGATAACTCTGAGCTTGAGAGTGCTTACTTCTTTTGCAGAACTAACTTCAGTTCCCAGCACCCACTTGGTGGTCCAGAGCTGCTGCAACTCCAGTTCCAGGGGACCTGATACCCTCTTCTCACCTTGTGGACTCTTGCCCTCGCATGGTACAGAAGTCCCACCATAAGAAATCAAATAAATAATAAGTAAATAAAAGTAAATTGAATGAGAATGGGCCATCCATAGTAATTATTTACCTTCTGCATTACAATGAGTGTTAGTTGCTTTTCTCATTGCCTGGTTAAAAATGCCACAAAAAAGCAACCTTAAGAGATGAAGAATTTATTGTGTCTCATAAATTTAGAGGGTAAAGTCTGTCACAGCATGGGATGCATGGAGGAAATAGCTCAGATCTTGGCCAGGGAGGGCAGGATTTAGCTGATATTACATGGTGCTGCAAAAGAAGAGTGCTTGGGTCAGAATTAAAGGCAGGCTGAAATCTATAAGGTCTGGCCTCTGGAGATGCTTGCTCCAGCTATGCTGATCACCCAAAGACTCTGAAACCTCCCCAACAATGTATTAGTAGAGGAGCAAGTCTTGAAGCACACAGGCCGATGGGGAACATTTCAAACCTACACTATACAAGATGCTAGATGAAGAATTGTTGTTCTTGGTGTGTGTGTGTGTATAAGTGCATGTGTTTGTGTAAGCCAGAGGTGAATCTTGGGTATCAATTCTCAGTGTTATTAAACATTTATTATTAATTATTATTATTAATAATTTTAAAAACAGGGTATCTCACTGGTCTGATGCTTCCTAAATAGGCCAGGCTAGTTGGCCGTGACTTCTGGGGATCCACCCTTCTTTGCCCAGAATTAGGTTGTACCCATATACCGTCACACCTGACTTTTACATTGTTTCTGGGTATTACACTTGGGGCTTCATGCTTCATGGCAAGCAGTTGATTAGATTCACCATCTCCCAAGCTCAAAGCTTTCTCTTTTGTTAATCAAGGTACTATATGCAACATCACTGTGCTTGACACAAGCAGATGGTGCCTAGACAGGCTTCTACAATCCCTTCTCCACATGCCTTGATTAGCAACATGGAAAGCGTTGGAAGAATGAGTGGCAACGTCTATTCTGGCAGCATCGCACACTTTGCCCATTGAGCCAAGTTTGATAATGATCCTTTAATCCTCAAATGGTAACAAGGAACGTCTTTGCGAATTATTGCACCCTCATTGAGTGGCTTCTGTCCTTATCAACCCCAGGAGTTCTCTCATCCATGACATTGTCCTATGCCTGGTCTTTTCTTTCTTAAATATATTCTCCTCTAATAGTTAAGTGTGCATAGAGTCGTGGCTATTTCTTCAAGGACCTTAAATCTCCAATAAGATTAATTAGCTTGCGTCTGTGCAACACACCCACTTAGCTTAGGCAACACTAATATATTAGCCACCTTTGAATACCACTCATTGAGAGCAATACACGAATAGTCATTTTTACTGTGAAAAGAATTAGCAGTATGGTTGACAGGGTAGGCGAATAGGTATTTAGCTTTTCTTAGCATAAAACATGAAAGCAAAAGCTAATGTTCTGCTGTAAGAGTTACTTGATGATTAAATACTGTCCCATAAGCATTGCAGGGCATAGAAGAGGTGACGTGGTAGGATCACAGCCTCAAGGCCAGTCTATTCATTGTACTTTATTATTTTAAAAAACATTTATCTATTTTGTTTTATACATATGAGCATTTTGCCTGCTTATATGTATGTGCATACATACACACAGTGTCTGAAGATGCCAGAAGAGGAGCATTGGCTCTTTTAGAACTTGGAGTTACAGACAGTTGTGGGCTGCCATGTGGGTGTTGAGAATTTGAGCAGGTTCTTTTGGATGATCAGTCATAATCTTAACTGCTGAGCCATCCATTTTATAAAGCTAGTTTGACACGGGTAGGTGCTCATACTGTATGAGTGGAAGAACTTCATGTTTTAGTCACTGGGGAAGGACTTTAGTTGACTAATGTTTCCATAGCACAATACCATAGGTTGGGGTGATTTAAGGAACAAAAACTTGTTTTCTAACAGTCTGGAGGCTGGAGAGCAAGGTGGCAGCATGTTTGGTTCTGATATGGCCTTTCTATCCTGGCTCATGGGTTGTATATTTTCAGTGTGATGTCAGAGATTGAGGGGCATGGTCCTGCATTCTGCCTAGAAGTTAGTGGGTAGGAACTTTACTGGACAGTTAAAGCCAAAGAGACTGCTAGACTGCATATACCCTATGGCCACTGTTGGGTGATGGGCTTGTGGGAAGCACTGCTCAGGGGGTAGGAAAATGCAGCCTGAGTGAGAAACGGAATAGGCTGAGGCTGAAGCTGGGGTTCACAAGCTCCTGGAAAGCCACATGAAGTTGGGAACAAAGAGGGCCTGTGGAACTGCAAGGAGGCTGGGACTGGGGGTTCTGGACCTCCACAGGCCACTGGAAGTCATAGAGGAGCTGAAATGGGAGGAGGCCCATGGGCTGAGGAGGAGCCTGGAGTGGGGAGGTACAGCTTAGTTCATTTGCATTGTCTCCGAGCGTGAAGGGGCTTTCTTCGGGAGACTTAGACTGTGTGGCTCTGTCAATGAAGGCTTCCTCATGCTTTCCTATGGCGTTTCTTGATGAAAGAGACATCCATGTTTATCCATACTGTTTACTGACAGTTCATCATGGAAAAAGGGTGCATACCACCTCCTCAGGGTGGACCAAAGATTAAATACCTTTTGCAGGAAGGAATGTCTGGAAAGAAAGCTTATGGCTAAACTCTCAGGGCCTCTAGATACTTTGATAGCATAGAGAACTCTGTTCTGATCTAGGTGACCAGAGGTCATGTTGCTATGTAGGGAGTGAGGTCACATGACAGGGGCCTGGTCAGAAGCAGGTGAAGCTCTGGAGGTTCTGAGGCTTCCAACCCACTCAACCTTACTAAGTTTTTTGGCATAGTCCACTGTTCCATGGAGGGAGATGTTCTGATTTTGCTTCCTTTAAAGACACTAATTCTATTTTTTTTTAAATCAGATTTTCTCCCTTATGACTTCACTTAACCTTAATTACTTCTTTTTGTATCATCTACAAATACAGGCACATCGAAGATTAAGGCTTTAATGTGTGGATTCTGAAGAAAGAGGTATTCACATTAGAGTAGTAGAAATTCTTGCTTTAAGAGTTGAACATGAACAGAATTAGCAAAATGAAGAGCCAGAATTCCTAGAGAAGGAGGAAGAACAGACAGAAAATGAGAGGCGAAGTGATTGTTGGCTTTGTAGCTATCAAGGAACTAGGAATTTGGTTTCAGTTCAATGGCTAAGTAGGTGTGGTAATTTCAGTTTAAATGCGATTTAGTTTCCTTGGACATATAAAACTTTCTCAGGGTTTGGAGTACAAAGACTAAGTAGAGACTGGATGAGTATATAATGTGCAAAGGAAAAGGAGAAGAGAACCAGGCAAGAAAGCAACTTCCATGAGCGTTATGTAGCAAGACAGCGTAGATGTATTTTAGTTACAGCAAGTATATTTTTTGAGGGTATTAAGAGTATTTCTTTCCCTGAACAAATATTATATACTTGGCTGTGAAGTAGATATTCCTCTTGTCTTCTATCGATGCACAGCAAATAGCTACACACTCAATGATTTACTGTTTGAAAAATTTCTAGGTCAGGGTCAGAAAGTGGCTCAACTAGATCTCACAGGTTTAGAATCAAGGTGTTTGTTGGCCTTTGTTCTCTTCTGGAGACTGTACAAGGGAAGGATATGTTTTCAATGTCATTCTGGTTGAAAGTAGAGTTATTTACAGCTCAAATCCTTGATTTCTTGGAGGCTGTTAGTAAGCTCTCTAACGGCTCCTAGAAGCTACCTCAGGTATTAGACAACATGATATTTTAATTCTTCAATGCTGTCATGGAAATCAATCAATCCAATTAATAATTTCCCTTTCTCTCTTTCTGTCTCTTGTCTCTCTCTCTCTCTCTCTCTCTTTTTTTTTTTTTTTGAGACAGGGTTTTTCTGTGTAGTCCTGGCTGTCCTGGAACTCACTCTGTAGACCAGGCTGGCCTCGAACTCAGAAATCCTCCTGCCTCTGCCTCCCGAGTGCTGGGATTAAAGGCGTGCGCCACCACGCCCGGCCTTCTTGTCTCTCTTCTTTTAGAAAGAGACTGGTGTATCTGATAGGTCAGATGAATCTACGATGATTTCTATTTTTATCAAAATTGATTTATTGGTAATTTTATCAGAGGACTGAAAGCTCATCATATTTAGAAATCATACCCACAGTCAATGGAGGGTATTAGGCATATAAACAGGGCCTGTGGAACAGGAGGCAAGAGTCCTAGTTAGTGATATCTTAGATTCTACCTGACGCAGATGCTTTATGCAAACCCTATAGAGAGTCATCACAGATACCCTCTGAGAGCAATAGTGCTGTTTCCGTTTGCTAGCTGAGATTGTTAGGACTAAAGGCATACATCTGGTTTGATGATCTAGTCGAAACTCAGAAGTTTCATATTATATTATATATGAAACATATATATATATATATAATATTCTACTGCTTTCTTTTCTTTACAATACTGCTTTGTCCCAGTAAGGTTTTTAATGATCAACCAATGTACTTATAGTTTAAATAGCTTTTGATTTTCCTCTCCAAAAGGGGACAATAGCAGTAACAAAAACTTGTCTTTTTATTAAGTGCTTCGAATTAAGTGCAAGTTGGGTCACATGCAACATCTCATTTGACCTTCAAAATAATAAAAATAGCTTCAAAGAGGGTAAAGGATTTGTTCAGAACGTGCAGTTAATTGCAGATGAAGAACACATTCTTTCTGATCACTGCCAGCTCAACATCTCTTTTGCAACAGCAAGCCAAGACTATAAAGACTACATAAATATCCCCAGAGGGATAAAGTGAAAGTGGATGAGCTTGCATGTGTGTGAGCATGTGTGAATCTTAAATCTGGAAGGAATTGTCAAGTGGAGGAGGCTTGGTTCCAAGGGAGATTTTGTGGCTGGTTGTTGGCAGTTATGTTGAAAAGTGAGAGGGAGACAAAGACCAACATGGTGATGAGTGAATAAACAGAGAGATCTCAAGATGATAGAGTTTTTGATGCAACCCACAAAGAGGAAACCAAGGGTCCTGAAGACATGTCAATGTCATGATTTATGCAAGGCTTAAGAAGGCTGTGGTTGCGTTGGGAAGACAGTGGTAGATATGAACACTCATTTTACCTTTCATGGGTTTTCCCTTGTCTGATTCTCAGTCTCTTTTTGTGTTGTCATAACAATGATAAGAAGTGAATAAAGCTGTTATAAGAATTAAATGACATGCAAAATAATGGCTACAAGCACATAGAAGGCATGTGCCCTCTGATTACTATTATTTTTGTTCTAAAAGCTTGTTAAAGGAGAAAAATGATTATGAATTTTGTTTGATTTTTCTAGAAAAATATGGATTAATATTTTTACTATTTTTCACAGATGTGGAGAAGCTGGGTCAAACATGCCATAAGGCTAATTTTCTAATATTGCCTATCTAAAATAAAAAAATTCTAAGGAAGCTAAGATTATTATCATTTTTCCCTAGAAGATATTGTTCTCTCTACAAAAGGAATATTTTTCCTCCAGTATTCTTTTGAGAAACATTTTTTATGAGCTTATAGATTTGTACATTTATATACTATCGTCCAATGATCTTAATCCTAGTTATAACTGCTCAAGAGAACCTCATGGGATGTGGTCCTGAGACTTACTATGAGAGTGCTCATCTATAAACTCTGTAATAGAAAAGCCCCATGAGCATCATAAGCGCCAAGCAAAGATGACTTAAATATTGTGAATGTGTGCATGATGGACTATATGCACCTGTAAAAGTGAATGAATTGCACTAAATTTTTTATTACAAGGCACCCAGAACAGCACAATGCTATTTCAGAACTGGAAACTCTGTAAGTAAAGAACCATGTGGTAAAATAGAAAAATTTAAAGAATATTGTGGTCCATGTGTGCGCTTCCATATTAGGGCCCAGCTGTGGTTCCTCATCTCTTTCCTTGCGCAGGGTGTTCAGGCGCCACTCACTGCTCACCAGGCTGGAAGGTTGAAACAGAGGCAGGAATAGTGGGGTCTGCAGGATTCCTGACTGGTCAGACTGGGAGTGAATGCTGGCTTAGGGAGGGGGAGAGACCTTCTCCATGGATTTTAGTGTTACAGCTCTTTTAGAAGATACTCAATAAAAACAGTTTCCCTATACAATCTTCAGTGAAATAGTCAGTGTGTATACACTGTATTTGGGGTGACCAAGGGCTGTATATGAACCTGGATGCACACATAAGAACATGAATGGAGGAAGCAGTGTTCTACTTATTGGAGTGAGCGGTATATTCAGGACACTTATAAAATATTGATTTAAAAATACTCTAGGCTAAAAGAAGATTACACAAGGACCAATGGATGACACTGTACCTTGAAGTAAAGATTGCAAGTGACCTAATTCTGTGGAACAAAGGAGGAGACTGAGGTTAAAGTGGATGCAAAGCTCTGGAAACTGTTATGGAGAGGAGGGAGGTCATCACAGAGTGGAGGAAGAAAGCAGCCTTGGGCAGCAAGATGGGCAAAATGCGTCTGTTCATCTACACATTAAGTAGTTTTCCTCTTGAGGTTACTGAGGTGATATTATATGTATAGTCACATTTCCTTATCCAACAGGAATGCATTCTAATGTATCACACAGAACCCTGGGACCATGACCAGTACCAAACTTTGTTCATGGGTGTGTGTATGTGCATGTACATGTGTACATATGCACTTTTAATGTATGTTTACTTTATGAAAATGTCCTTTTATAAGTATAATATTTGATGAGTTTTCATACGTGTATACTGCGGTGTAGCCATCTCCCATAGCAAGAGATAGTCTTTCTATCACCTTTCCATCCCCCAATAACCCTTTGAGAATTCAATGAAAGACAGTTATCAATTTATGACAGTTTGGCAATCAGTACTACGACGTGCCCTGTTATTGAGCCAAGATGTCCTTTTCTGCCTGTTTACTCAGGGACCACTGACTCATATTTTATCACCACGGATTACTTTGTGATTTCTTTTTAGGCCTTTATATGAGTGGAACCATATAATAAGTACTTTCTGTTTGGATTATTTAAGCATTTTTTTTAAAGCACACACATATCAGGGCTTGTAGATATCAAGAACTGTGTATTACATAAACATAATTATAGGTATAGAACTTTTAGGATGCTGAGACTCCATAAGGTCTATATGTATCAGCACCATCACAAATGTGTGAGCGATGCCCCACCACTTATGTCCCTAAAAATGTTATGGTATCGTTAGGTATTGGGAATTTTACAGCACCTATATCTGCAGACTGGATGTAGTCTGAGAACCTTTTAGCACATACTACTAAACTAGATGATTTGAAAGATCACTTTTGGATTGAAATCAGAAAATTATCCATCTATTCCTTTCTTTACATATCTTCTATAGATATTATACACTTGGAGACCATTGTATTTTATCTCTTATACAGATGCACAGACTGGGAGAGTTAGATGCACCACTCATGACTGACTAATTATTAAGAGCCCAGGTAGGATTTGAATCCCTTTCTTTTATTGTTAACATTTACATATAGAATGCATGTATAGAATTACACATATAGAATTATACACATAAAATGCAGTGTGATTGTATTCAACCCCATTACTTTCTCTTGTTCCTCTCTAATGCTAGGTAATATTGACATTAGTCTTTATGTAAAGACTAAGCCCTTTTTGTAATTGTGTTTTTAGGACAGAGTCTCCAGGCTGGTCTTAACCTCTCAGTTCTCTTGTCTTAGCCTCCTCAATGCTGTTACAAAGATATATATATATATATATATATATATATATATATATATATATATATATATATATATATATGCTGCCTTACTCATCTTGGCTTGTTCAGTTTTTGATTGGTGAGCTTTGAGTAGCAGAGATCAAAGGAAATTGTTACAGATGCAGAATCCTAGGTCCTATCTCCACAGAGTCTTTTTTAGTAGATTTGGTGCAAGGAATGTTCATGCCAAGAACTTCCATTTCTATTTCCATAGATTTCTGATGCCTGCAATCCTGGGCTTATTTGAAAACAAACAAACAAACAAACAAACAAACAAACAAACAAAAAAACCAAAAAGCAACAAAAAGCAAAACAAAACAAAAACAGGGCTATTCACTATGTCACTATGGTGACCTCAAAATATATGCAAAAACCAAAAGCAAGTCAAAATACAGGTAGTTATCAGAACTCTACTCCAAAGGCAGTAGACTTGTGGTGAATGCTACTGGGAGGGAAAGTGAAAAGTGTCTGTCATTCATTCTGCAGCAAGCAAGCAATCTGTAGATGAGCGGGGTGGGGGGGGGGAGATTCCTGGTGAAAATTAGCTTTTATCTCTCTTCTCATTCTTGAATTTCTGAAATTTGAGGGCTGCATCTATGTTTGTAGTGGCTATCCCTGGTTGTCAACTTGACTATATTTGGGATAAACTACAATCCAAAATCGAAAGGCTCCAGACACAAGTAAACGATCTAAAAGTTGCTAAGTGTGACTTGAAGAGAATCTTCTCTCCTGCAGCCATAGAGCTCAAGTTGCAATAAATCAAACTGAAACCCTCATTGTAAGGTGGGCTGAACTACAGGGAAAATTCAAGTCTCAGCCTCTTTCCCCAGCCATCCCTGTCATTGCTCAATGGGCACATGAACAAAAAGTGGCCATGGTGGTCGAGATGGAGGTTATGCTTGGGCTCAGCAACACAGACTTCCACTCACCAAGGCTGACCTGGCCACAGCTGCTGCTGAATGCCAGATCTTCCAACAGCAGAAACCAACACTGAGCCCCAGATATGGCACCATTCCTCGAGGAGACCAGCCAGCAACCTGGTGGCAGGTTGACTACATTGGACCACTTCCTCTGTGGAAAGGACAGTGTTTTGTTCTTACTGGAGTAGATACTTATTCTGGTTATGGATTTGCCTTACCTGCACATAATGCCTAGCTAAAACCACCATCCACGGACTGACAGAATGCCTTATCTACCATCATGGTATTCCACACAGTATTGCTTCTGACCAAGGGACTCATTTTACAGCCAGAGAAGCGTGACAGTGGGCCCATGATCATGGAATTCACTGGTCTAACCATGTTTCTCATCATCCTGAAGCAGCTGGTCTGATAGAAAGATGGAATAGCCTTCTGAAGACACAGTTACAGTGCCAATTAGGTGGTAACAGCATGGAAGGCTGGGGCAGAGTTCTTCAGAAGGCAGTATATGCTTTGAATCAGCATTGGATATATGGTACAGTTTCCCCCATAGCCAGGATCATGAGTCCAGGAATCAAGGGGTGGAAAAGCGAATAATTCCACTCACTGTCACCCCTAGTGACCCTCTAGGAAAATTTTTGCTTCCTGTCCCCATAACTCTAGGTTCTGCTGGCCTAGAAGTTTTGGCTCCAGAGGGGGGAGTGCTTTTATCAGGAACTACAACAAACATTCCATTGAACTGGAAGCTCACACTTCCCCTTGGTCATTTTGGGCTTCTGATGTCCCTAAACCAACAGGCTAAGAAAGGAATAACAGTGTTAGGAGGGGTGATAGATCCAGATTATCATGAGGAAATTGGATTACCTCTCCACAATGGAGGTAAGCAAGATTATGTCTGGAATGTAGGAGATCCCTTAGGGCGTCTCTTAGTACTACCATGTCCTGTGATTAAAGTCAATGGGAAACTACAACAGCCTAATCCAAGCAGGATGACAAAGGACATAGACCCACCAGGAATGAAGGTATGGGTCAATCCTCCAGGAAAAGAGCTGAGGTCTGAACCCCAGAATGGTAATAATTCACCTTCATGACACGGTAGGCATTCCCTCATGCTCCTCGAACTCTGGCTCCTGCCTAAGTTACTGCCCCCCACAGTCCCCACAAGAGAAGCATGGCTAGAAGTCATGTAGGTAATGTCCCAAGCTTCTGAACTTTAGGCTAAACTCCTCCCCAGTTACCTAGCAAAAGAAAAGATAGCAGTATACTTTAAAAGGGGCTGTTAGGCCCCTCCTTGCTCTTTTACTCCTCTTTTCTATCTCACTTCTTTCATTCCTTTGTTCTCTTACTCCTCTCCTCCCTCTCCCTCTCCCTTTCCCTCTCCCTTTCCCCCCTCCCCCTNCTCCTCTCCTCTCCCCCTCTTACTCTCTCTTTCTCTCTAACCCCCCTCTCTCTTCTATAACCATTCTCTCTTTCCCCCCTGCCTCTCTATAATAAATCTCTAAAACTATAGACACTCTCGAGATATGCTGCACTCACTCTCGCTGGTGTGGGAACCTCTCTTCCCTCTTCCCTCTCTCCTATAACCCCGGGGATGCAGGTAGTGGCCCTGGGGCTCCCAGGCTGGGCTGCCCCTTGTTCACCCCCCAGTGGACTGCTTCAGAGGCTTGGATGCCCACCCGGGGCTGAGTGGTAAGCATCTGGCAGCCCTCCCAGGTTCCCTGTCCAGAGCATAGGTGGAACTCTGGTGGGGTGTGGGTCCTTCCTTCCCTCTCTTCCCCTAGGCCCCTTTTTAGTTCCCACACCAGCTCACCAGTTTGGTTAGATTTCTAACCAGCAAACCTCTTGGTTATGCCCTATCTAGTGCTGTGGTTACAGGCAGAGACTGCTATGCCTGACTTTTTACATAGAAGTCAGGGATTTAAACTCAGTTCCTCATGTCTTTGCTGCAGGCACTTCACTCTCTGAGTCATCTCCTCTATCCTTTGTAGATAATGACTTAGCCTCACTATGGTATTCCCTTCTTTAAAAAAAACAAAACAAAACAAAACAATATTCTCTTATGCTTGCAGATAGGATCCTAGCATAACTGTCCTCTGAGAGGCTCAACCTAACAGACAATGGAAACATGCTTCATTAGATGGAGTTCAGGGAGTCTTGTGCAAGAGTCAGAGGAAGGATTGACAGACAGGGACTCCACAGGAAGATCAACAGAGTCAACTAACCTGGAGCCTTGGGGGCTTCTACAGAGACTGAACTACAAGAGTGAGCATGGGCTGGGCCTAGGCCTCTCACACATACGTAGCAGATGTGCATCTTGTTCTTCATGTGGGTCTCTCAGAAGCTGAGTGGGAGCTCTTCCTGTATCTGCTGTCTGCCTGTGGATCCTGTTGGGCCACCTCATCTAGCCTCAGTGAGAGAGGATGTGCCTAGCCTGCAGTGACTTGATGTGCCAAGGAGGAGTAACACCCAAGGGTATCTCCCTTTTCAGAGGAGAAGGGGATGGGGAATTAGGGAAAAGGCTATGGTAGGCGGAGACTGGGAGGAGAGGGCACTGATATTGGGATGCAAAGTGAATAAATAAATTAATAAAAAAGGAAGTTGGGTAAGTGTGGAGGTGGGGAGGACTAGGGAAGAGTTGTGGAGGGTGGGGATGGGGATCAAAATACATTGTATGAAACAATTAAATAAAAATTAGTTATTAAAAATATACACACAAGGGAACATTAAAAATAGCAGATGAAAACACTTTCTTAAAAAAAGCTAAAAGATCAGTGATTTTCAGTCTTTGGGTAAGGGATCAAACAGAGGGCGATGGGGTGTTTTCTAGATGGATACATTTACCAAGTGCTGTGACATATCTAGCTAAACTAAGCCCTAGTGGTATGTATGGCTCATCGTTCCTAAT
Organism: Mus minutoides; assembly: GCA_902729485.2. NCBI lineage: Eukaryota > Metazoa > Chordata > Mammalia > Rodentia > Muridae > Mus > Mus minutoides. Next base: position 66,726 of record LR750554.1, on the reverse strand, counting down.
ATATCTCAACACTGATTCGAAGTGTAAAAAAATGCCCTAGTCTGATGTGTTACTTACAGGGAAGTCAGGGATGGGGTGCCCATATAACTCTACATCTTTGTTTAATTTTTCTTTAAAATTGCTGAAAAAGACATCCATTGATTTTTTTTTTTAATGCTTCCTTGATGACCCTGTGAGGATCAAATGTTTCACGTGGCACCCAGGGCATATACATTGCATTGTAATAAGAGCTCCCTTCCTGTAAGGAAGATCTTTGTTACATCGAGGTAATATCTAGCTACTCAGTTTCTGCGGTTAAACCCCCTAGTGTTAAAATTCTCCAAATCCACATGTCTAACCAATTTGGGCCCCAGTTAAGGTCTCTTTTCTGGTGTAGAGATGGGGAGAGTAGAAAACAGAAATGATTTTTAGATTATTTCAAGATCAGCCACAGAGAACCAGACATGTATTGAAGATGCCATCAACTATGTTCCTTTCTGCCTTTCTGTCTTTGTTGTGAAGTAGCCTGTGGGACTCTCTCTATCCAGGAACCTTCTTGGAGTGTGAGTGACAGTTTGAATTGCCCCTTTGCATCATAGGGACCACACAGGGTTACAGCTGACACAGGGATGTGAAGCCAGGTAGTAAGGAGAGCCAGGCCTGAGCAGCCCTGGGACTGACATAAGTGTGGCCCAGACCCTGGTCCCTCTGAACCCACAGCAGTTGCTGGGCAAATCTTGGAAGCATGCATTAGCTCAAATTTCTCAGCCTGTGCTATTCAGGACAGCTCTTCTTCATCCTATTTTCCTAACACCTCACTTTTAAATTTTACACTTAAAAATACCTTTTAGAAGACCAATGAGTGGATACTTCATTCGGTGGCACACATCTTTAATCCCAGCACTTGGGAGGCAGAGGCAGGCAGATTTTGGAGTTCGAGGCCAGCCTGATCTACAGAGTGAGTTCCAGGACAGCCAGGGCTACACAGAGAAACCCTGTCTCAAAAAACAAAATCAAAACAAACAAACAAACAAACAACAACAACAACAAAAGAATAGGGAACAAAATACCCATGGAAGGAGTTACAGAGACAAAGTTTGGAACTAAGATGAAAGGATAGACCATCCAGAGACTACCCCACTCGGGGATCCATCCCATAATCAGCCAGCAAACCCAGACACTATTGCATATGCCAGCAAGATTTTGCTGAAAGGACCCTGATATAGCCATCTCGAGAGAGGCCATGCCAGTGCCAGGCAAACACAGAAGTGGATGCTCACAGTCATCTATAGGATGGAACACAGGGCCCACAAAGGAGGAGCTAGAGAAAGTACCCAAGGACCTGAAGGGGTCTGCAACCCTATAGGTGGCACAACAATATGAACTAACCAGTACCCCCAGAGCTCGTGTCTCTAGCTGCATATGTAGCAGAAGATGGCTTAGTTGGCCATCATTGGGAAGAGAGGCCCCTAGGTCTTGAGCTCCCTTCCTGTAAGGAAGATCTTTGTTACATCGAGGTAATATCTAGCTACTCAGTTTCTGCGGTTAAACCCCCTAGTGTTAAAACTTTATATGCCCCTGTACAGGGGAATGCCAGGGCCAAGAAGTAGGAGTGGGTGGGTAGGGGAGCAGGGTCGGGGAGGGTATAGGGAACTTTCAGGATAGCATTTGAAATGTAAATGAAGAAAATATCTAATAAAAAATTGAAAAAAGAAAAGAAATACCTTTTAAAGCTATAGAGAAAGCAAATTCACCATCAATGTAAAACACTATTAAATGAAACAAAGAAACTATGAAACTCTGTTTGTGTTTCCCTGTGGTCCTGAACCTTGATTTCTAGTAGGTTTTTGTCATGATTTGGGTTAAAATAATAGAGTCTTATTGTTAGAGGATCCCCTTGTCTGAGTGCCTCTGTTCCTAGAGCAGAAATTGAAGCCTCCAGAGTTGGCACAGCTGCCTGAGGTACTGCAGAGCTGGAACAGGAGCAGGCCCTTGCCTTTGTCTTTTGAACTACTACTTCATAGCTAGCCTATATCCACTGGAGGCTTCTGCATACACTACTTCTTTCAGAGATCTTAGGAAAAAACAAGAGAAACTAGATGCCAACAGAGTATTAAGGCCAGATGTATTTCTTTAGACTTTTGCTCCTAACCTTCCCCCTTGGTTTCCTTCTGATTTATGGTAACACTTGTTTTTTTGTTAAGAAGAGAGAACTTCTCCTTAGTATATTTCAAATATAGTTTCTTCTGGGCATGTTGGAGAATTGGGTGACTATGGAAAACTAAGGCAGGGAGTGAAGATTTGGTTGGAGATATCAACAGCCTTTATCTTCAGTGGTAAGAAAGAGCCCCAGAGACGTTGAATTTCAGGGTCAAGGAAGGTGGAATGAAATGTCTGCTGCCCAGTGAACACTGAGTATACACCAGGGAGTCACATGGAAGACTTCACCTTAGGACCAATGAGTTCAGAGGCAACAGTGTGATATTTCGGGGGTGGTGGTGGTAAAGCACCACAATAGAGATCTTGCTTTCTTGGAACCACAGATCTCACTTACACGTTTGTCATAGTAAGCTTCTCACAGTGTTAGCCTTTATGGCTCTCATCTCTGTTCTAGTCACCTGAGGATGTTCTCCTAGCTCATTTGATGCTGGCCCTGCATGCCTTTGTTTGCTATGTCCCTTGGGTCTCCACAAGGACCCAGAGTACAGGATTATAAAGTGAGAAGGGCCCTTTCCAAGAAAAAACATGAAGGCTACCACTCAGATTATTCCTTGCCACATTTCTTTTTCTACCATCTCACTTTTTACAGGGGAAGCTACAGGGGAGATAGATTGGATACAAGTGAAGAGCAGGTGGGGATCCCAGAGAGGACTGCATGGGTCTCAAGCTCTATCTGTAGTGCCTTGTACACTATAATGTCAATGTAGTCTGATGGCCTGAGAGGACGTGGGATATATGAATGGGGCTGAGGTAAGAGCCTGTCTGGGACTCAGAAGGTTCTCTTGTGAGCTCAGGAGATCAACTTCTCCATTGAGTAGTCTTCCCCCACCCACTCTGTAAGGAGTGAAACAACCTCCCCAGCACCTTGTTATTCAATAATTCAAAGCTGCTACATTCGGATCTGTTCAGCTGACTCTTCTTTGGTATACTGTTTCCCCACCTGATTCGTTGTAAGGAAGAGCTGATCTCCAGCAGACTCACCCCTTCTTTATGCTTCTTCATGTGTGTATGGTAGCCAACCAGGACCTTGATTTTAGAACTCTAACCTACATAGCTTGTAGGAGATGAGTTAGAAAGTTAAGAGCTGTTTTCACCATATTATCTTTAATATTTTAATGGCTTATAATTGGATATATTGGCAGGGTATGGTATGATATATTGATGCATGTATATCATGTGCAATGATCAAATCAAGGCAACTAGCCTTTTCATGTCTCTTTAATTCTTTATTGGTTCTTTGTGAATTTGACACCATGTACCCCAATCCCACTCATCTCCCTGTCTCTTTACATCCACCCTCCACCCTGTACTCCCTGAATAAAATAAAATGAAATAAAATAAAATAAAATAAAATAAAATATTGCATTCAACCTCAACATTAAGTAAAGAACCACAGGCATTAATGGAGGTGATCTTAGCTGTGACTCACTACAATGGGGATATGGAACCTGAAGAGGTCACTTCCTATAGCCTGGAAGGAACATCAGTGGAGCAATAGAGATGCAAACTCACCTACAAAACTTTCAGTCCAAAATTTTTCCTGTCTATAAGAAATGCAGGCATGGGGGATAGAGCAGAAACTGAGGGAGTGGCCAACCAGTGACCAGCCCATCTTGAGACTCATCCTATTCATAAGCACCAATCCCTAACACTATTAATAGTATTCTGTTATGCTTTCAGATAGGAGCAAGTTTTCCTCTGAGAGACTCTACCTAGCAGTTGACTCAGACAGATGCAGATACCCACAGCCAAACAGTGGGTGGAGCTTGGGGACTCTTCTGGAAGAATAGGAGGAAGGATTGCTGGCCTTGAAGGGAATAGGAACTCCACAGGAAGACCAACAGACTCAACTAACCTGGATCCTTGCGGCTCTCAGAGACTAAACCATCAACCAAAGAACATACTTGGGTTGAACCTAGGCCTCCCCACACATATGTAGCAGATGTGCATCTTGGTCTTCATGTGGGTACTAAACAACTGTAGTGAGGGCTATCTCAAAAGACGTTGCCTTGTGTGGGTTATGTTCTTCTAGCTGGGCTGCCTTGGTCTGGCCTCAATGGAAGAGGAAGTGCCTAGCCTTGCAGAGACTTGAAGTGCCAGGGTGGAGAGGGATACCCAAGAGGGAGGATGGGAGAGGATTCTGGGAGGGAGTTACCAGGATTGGGGCAGTAAGTAGAATGCAAAGTTCACAAGTAACAAAACAAAACAAAACTGTAGGCAACTATGAAATGCTGAGACAGGACTGGGAGACATAGTCTTTCCAGGGAAGAGCACTGCTTGGTTACCCAATGCCAAATAGTCAATGGCAGGGATTGTAGTGACAGCCTTTCAGTTGAGACCAACCTAGACTAGCCAATTTTTAGTTGGTCTATAGATTTTCATCCTAAATTAAAATTTAATATTATTTACCATGGAGACACTTGGGTTATTTCTTATACTTCAAAAACCTAATGGATTCCCTGATGTAAACCACTGAAGTATGAGTGGACTCTGCCAGAATTTGAATCCACATTCTCTGATATTAAAGCTTCATCACTACACTGTGCATGAAAACTTAGAAATAAGATCTGTCCTACATAAGCCTCAGGGAGGGGAATTAGTTATCACCGTTTCAATACAATGTTTTCTTATTGATTCTTCATAGCAAGATGAAGTAACAGGTATTGATTTCTTCACTTTATAGACCAGCTTTGGAGAGATTAAATCATTTTCATTTTGTTCATATAAATATGAAGTTGCCAAGACAATATTTGTACTTGAGCCTTTCTTGATGTTCCTGCTGTGTATGGGTGGGGCCCTGGCTTAGTAGAGTTTATCATTCAAGAAGGGAAAATCAGTTGGGTCCACTTATGTGTATGAAGTTTGTATGTGTTGTCTGTGTGTGTTTAACAGAGCTGCCTTCTGCTTTTTTTGTAGTTTTCTTGTTTCATTTTGGCTCTAAGGTGAGGATCCAGTTACCAAGATACAGTGTTCTCCTCAGCCACAAACTCTGGAATTCTACCAAGGGAGAAAGGAGTGTGCCTCCTACTCTTTCCTTAAAAAGACAAAACAAAACAAAACAAAAACAAAAAAAATTCATGCTTTTATCAATAGGCAACATTGTTCAAGGTTTAAAATGTCACCTCTGTTTCCCTGTGTGACATTTTCTTTTCTTCCTTAGCAAGTTGGAAAGTAGGAAAGTATGCTCAATTTCTTAAAAGTTGTTTTTTTTTTTCCTTTAGCAGCATTAACAACATAACCCTCCAAGCGGGCTGCTCTTCCTGAAACCTTAACACTGGACAGAATGGGGCTTGCCATAGGTCCCAAAGGCTGTTGTGGAAATCTGTCCTGTAGTTGTATCCCACATTAATAAGATTCATTTTCCTGTTTGACTACGCTCTTACCTTTTTAAACCCCTTTTAGCGGTGGAGATGAGGAAAGCAACCTGTTTTCAAGATTAGCACAGTGTAGTTGGAGGTCGGAGAAGGGTGAGAGGGGGACCAGGTCTATAGGGATGTGTTGCCAGGCGCATCCGCAGTCTAAGGCCGTTGGTTGCTCAGGTGTAGACATGTCTGTCTGAGTATCTCTGCCCATGTCGATGGCTGGGAGACTAAGAATCTTTACAGTGTGGTGCTGATGTTGCATAAACGGCAGCAAACACTGGAATGATTGGCACTTCTGCCACTTCAAGTCCACATGAAATCCTTTAAGTTAATTTTTGGCAGCTCTGGGTACTCATGTAAAATAAGCATTATCTGGGAACTCCTCTGGGTCTCATGGTTAGATGGACCTTTTCATTGAGGGTGGTAGCATAGCCCCAGGATTTCCTAATTTCTCAGAGTCCCAAGCTTGGGACTTAACCTTATCTCATGTTTCCACCAAGGACTATGCTCCACAGGAAAGATTGGCACTTTACTTTTCTTTCTACCATGGGAAGCTTGTTCTGCAAGAACCACAGTCTTCCACATGTTCTCAATTCCACCACAGTGTGAATGCTGGAGAGCCAATGGTAGGATACTGAAAGGAATAGAGGTTAAGATCAGGATGCTCACGCCTCTGGCTTTCTTGGTATGCTTTCCATGGGTTAGATAACCACATCACCAGAAAGTCACAGCTACTAAATAACACTGCCCTCCTATCTCTGCATATTATTGGTCACTATTCCTACCTTGCATTTCTTAGGACTAGGAGTGGGACCCGCCTTCTCAGTCTATAGCCCTAGCAAGTCTCTCATGTAGTTTCTCTGCATACTGCAATTTGAACATAGTCCCTTTATTAAAATGTTCATTTAGTTGAGTATGCCAACCTCTTTCTGGTGGGACTCCAGCTGATGTAGTGTCACTAAAAAAGTGGAGAACCCATGTCTTTCTTAGTCAGGTTTCTATTCCTGCACAAGCATCATGACCAAGAAACAAGTTGGGGAGGAAAGGGTTTATTCAGCTTACACTTCCATACAGCTGTTCATCACCAAGGAAGTCAAGACTGGAACTCAAGCAGGTCAGGAAGCAGGAGCTGATACAGAGGCCATGGAGGGATGTTCTTTACTGGCTTGTTCAGCCTACTCTCTTATAGAACCCAAGACTGCCAGCCCAGAGATGGTCCCACCTACAAGGGGCCTTTCTCCTTTGATCACTAATTGAGACAATACCCCACAGCTAGATCTCATGGAGGTGCTTCTCCAACTGAAGCTCCTTTCTCTTCAGCTGTGTCAAGTTGACACATAAAACTAGCCAGTACAACCCAGTCTTGTAACTCAGACTTCAAGGCTTCAAGTCTCCAAGGCTCTTCTCCTCAGCACCATCCTCAGATGTGTGGCTCTTGTCCTCCTTCATGTTTTTAGTTATGTGCAAGGATAGCTTGCTTATTTCTGCCTCAATTCTCAGCATCCTCTTGAATGCAATGTTTATACTGATTTTATTCTTTACTTTTATAAATATATTGAGATTAGTGAACTGCCTTTACAAATAATGTCTTTAAAATATTTCATTTATTTATCATATGTATATGTATATGATGTTAGTGTTCTGCTTTCATGCACATCAGCAGAGGGAATCAAATCACATTATAGATCATTGTGAGTCACTATGTTTTTGCTGGAAATTGAACTTAGGATGTCTGGAAGAACAGCCAGTGCTTTTAACTACTGAACCATTTTTTCAGTCTCCCCATCACCATATAATCTTTTAAGAATTAGTTGGCTTAATGTTATGACCCATAGAGTCATATGAGTAAAAACTTCAGGTCAGGTAGAACAAGAGTGTCACCTAGCCTGGGGAATGCAGAAGCAGATGCTAAGTGTGGAAGATACTATACACAGATAGATGGGTTCTTCTAAGAGAAGTGTTTTAGAAATCATGACATAACAAAAAGGCTAGGGGTAATCTTTAGGTAGGCTAGAGAATAGTTGGAATAGGGGCAAGATGCAGAACCCTGTAGATCATCAGATAAGGTAGAAACAAGCTAAAATAGAGGTAGATGAGGACAAAATTAAGGGAGGCAGAGTTAGAAAGAAAGACAGTACCAGGAACAGATAGTGTGAATCACAAGGTGACTCAGAGCAAGAGAGAAACAGGGAAACAGGGAATGATGCAGATCTTGAAAAATATGCCTGCCTTGTAAGGACTTTCCTGAGATGAAATATTGTATATTCCATCTCTTAAAAAGATGAAAAAAAGCCAAAGAAATTCCACTTTCAACATTTCTCTGGTTCAGGTTTTACTGTGTGTACTAATGGGCAAGCTATTGGCTAGTTCCAAGGAAGAGATTAAAGACTTGTACTCAGGCATGGGAGGACCTTCCACCCTGACCTCCCATGATGTTCTTTCAAAGGCTTTTGTTGTAGCAACAAGCAAACAGTCAACAGCCCACTCACAGGAAATCTGGCCCTCTGCAGCAGTGGTGGGTGCTGTGACAATAGGGATCTGTCCACACATTACCATGGCAGTGACACATTACCATGGCAGTGACACATTACCACGGCAGTGACACATGCTTTGACAATTACAACCCATTTCCGTTCACAGAGTTTGTCCCGTGCTTTCCCAAAGTTACTGGCTATTTCATTTTGCAAGTTGGGAAAGAGATGAAAGCCAATTGTTCATCCTAAGTTATTTTCTTGCCTCTACACATTGTCTTACCTTAATAAAATCTAAACTATCAGAAAGTGGTTGGGTGAATAATGAAATCACAAGTAAATCCTGGTGGGATTCAGAGTTAAGAAGTAAGTGGTATCAAGTTGGGTCATTCATGAGGAAGGGGATCTAGACTAGGAAGCAAGAATCTGGTGATGCAGACAGGCCTGACTTCACAAAACAAGAATGGAGAGCAGACACCTGGATGGTGTAGGTGCTTGACTAAAGCCACATTGCTGCCCATTCAGATGTCAGAGAGGGGAGGGTCTAGCCCAAATGCTATGGCTATCAAGCTACAGAAGCCAGGCTCTACTCTAATTGATTAAAATATTATCTGATTGGATAGGTGGTCCATGATAATCACTTTTACTTGGTGGAGATCAACATAGAGTCCAGTTCCTCTGAAGCTAGAAGCTGGCTACAACATTGTCAGGTAACACCCATTTAGATGGTTTTGTTACTAGGGAATTTAAGATCCTCTTTTTTTCTTTAATGCCTCAGTCTTATTAATTAAAAGATTTAAAAACAGATTCAGCTCAGGGATGATTTTGTTAAACTTTGGGAGGAAAACAATGGAACTGGAAGTTGAAAATCCCTGAAGTTGGCAGGAGGAGAGGAAATGAGAAAAACAGTTGTGGTGTTTAAGTCACTCTGGAGGTCAGAGAAACAGCAAGAAAACTGAGTGTCAAGGATGCAGCTTTAGGAGTGATGAGCTGTAAATCCGAGTTCAGAAGGCACCAGGTTCCAGGCTTTTGTGAGCAGAACAAAAGGATTTCACCAGAGACCCATGGTTAGAAACAGAAATGGAGATAGTTTCTTCAGAATGGAAAAATCACTCTCAAGGATGGAAGCAGAGTAGGGATCAGAGGAAAGAGCCCAGAATGTGCTGGGCTATGTGGCCTAAGACTGTTTCGTATGGGTTGTTGTCATAACACCCTCCTTTCTCATGGTTGTGTGTCACAGGCTTTTCAGACAGGCTCTGTTCTCTGAAGCAACCCAGGCAGGGAAGGGATTCAGTCTTCCTCTGCAAATGGCTCCGTTTATATGTTATTCTCAGTGTTTCAGTTCAGTGCCTAGTCCCCTGCCAAAGTTAATGTGAAATGTTCCTTAGGGAGAAGACGTGAAAGTTACCAGAGGAATTAAAGCTTCAGGAACAACCACAAGCTGCTCCATCCTTTAAAATTTTTTGACACTACATACTCTGAAATTGCAGATATCAGAGGACACTTAAATAATAGATTTACTAGAAATGTATGCTCATTAAAAATGGTGAGAACCACACAGTGATTTGTTTTCATCTGGTTCATATCTACAGGAAGAGTGCCTTCACTTGATTATTAAATTCTTCCCTCATCTCAGATGCCAATGTGGTGATGTCCTCCTACTCTAGCAGTTTATTGCTCATGGGTGAGATTTGACCTTGTAGAGGAGTGGGGGACCAGAGGAAATGATGTAAGACCCCCTGACTCTTGTCAAGATATAAATAATATAAATACTGAATAAAGAATATTTATGGAGTCATCTAAAGATCTGCATCTGAACATTATCAGAGTCTTTTAATTACCTGCATCAAAGTGATATCAACAATCTATTTCATAGCTGAGGAAAAGTTTCCAATGTCTGACCTGAAGGGGTCTGCAACCCTATAGGTGGCACAACAATATAAACTAACCAGTGTCCCCAGAGCTCGTGTCTCTAGCTGCATATGTAGCAGAAGATGGCCTAGTCAGCCATCATTGGGAAGAGAGGCCCCTTGGTCTTGCAAACTTTATATGCCCCAGTACAGGGGAATGCCAGGGCCAAGAAGTGGGAGTGGGTGGGTAGGGGATTAGGGTGGGGAGGGTATAGGGAACTTTCGGGATAGCATTTGAAATGTAAATAAAGGAAATACCTAATAAAAAATTGGAAAAAAGAAGACAAGAATAAAAATTGTATAGACAATTCACCAGATTTTTTGGGCATTTTTCAAAATATCTTTGAAGATACTTTATGTCTATAATAGATCCATATCTTGAGGGAAGAGTAGACAAACTAGTTGGTTAAACTTTATTCTCATTCATGGTTTTGATGATTAAAGTGATTAAAAAGAAACAGACAGGGGAAAATCCTAATTATAAGTCTTTATAGTTTGCTGATCCAACTTGGAAAATTCCCAGACCTCCTCCCATTGTTTAAATGGCAAACTCTTCTTATCTGAAAACTTTATGTATGTTCAAGTTTACATTTATATTTAACACGAAGCTTTCATTTTTAAAATAACATAATGTTTTTATTTATTGATTATTTGGGAATCTTACATCCTAGACCCCAACCACACTCACCTCGCAGTCTTCCCAAGTCTGCCTGCTTCCTTGGTACCTCCCCACCTACCAAGAAAGGGAAAAATGTCTATTTTATCTTGTCCATATACTCACTCACTGGAGCATGGTCAAACTCTCAGTGGTCCTACCTCCAAGGGAAGCCCAGTCTTTTTCCACCTTCACACCCACCAGAACCGATCACCTGGTGTGAACTACACCTGAGCACTGCCATCCATCATTTTGTTTTGTTCTCCTTGATGGCTTCTTCTGGCTGTCACTCTTTCTTAGTTGTGGGTTAGGGTGGAGTTAGGGGATGTCACAGAGGCCTTCCATGTTCTTCCCTCTTAACCCCGTGCCCGCAGTCGCTGGCAAAACTTCAAGCGTCGTTTTCTTGCTGTTCCCAGCTAGTGGGAGCATAGAACCCAGGTCTCCATGTGGTTTCCGGCAATATTGCAGACTATAAGCATCCACTTGTTATCCGACATCAGTTTGTACCAAGGACCTCCACCTGGTCTCTGATGGCAATGTGACCCGCTGACAACAACATGGCCCTTTGCTGAAGCGCAGGCCACTGAGTAGCATGGCCTCCAGGAATCATGGAGGAGGTCCGATCTAGTAAACGGACCATTCTTCAGCATGACCTTTTCTAAAGTGGGAGGAGCCCAGATGAAGGTCAAAGGCTTTTGCTTTACTTTAACTCCATATTGCCATCGCCATACCCATAATATCTCTATGAAAAAGAACAGAGATTGTCCCAGTTAAATAGGGAACTAAAGACAAATTCTGCCCATGCCCTTTCCTCTTAACAAAATGGAAAGTAATGATGCTTTCTTTTTTCTTTTGATGTTGTTCTTTTATTTTATACAACTGATTGAATATAGGCTGATCTGGACCAAATCTAAGCTCTTTTCTTTACTTGAAAGTTGTAACAAGTGTCCCATACAGATAGTTTGAATAGTGGGAGTTTACTGAAAGATTTATGACTAGTCCTCAAACCCTATGCTCAATATTGTCATTCAGTAGATAGCTTTAAAAACCATGTTGGATTACAGAGAAACTGATGCTAGATTCCATCATTACCATTCTTTTTGTGGTTGTTCAGGCTAAATAAGGCAGTACAAGAATTTACATTGTATATCCTGAGACTGATAATGTTTGCCAGACAGCTGTCTACACTCACCTCATGCAATAAAAGGCAGCATACTGAAAGGTCTTTAACAGAATTTGAGGATTTATTAATTTTGAGAACCAACCCAGTTTGCCTACAAGTGTCTTCTATGATGGGTAGACCAGTTAAATCTAAATGCCCCAAACCATGTGTTGTCTGTGTATGTTGCTGGTGCAAGGAGTTCCTATGGAATCTTCTGAGTTGACTGGAGGCAATCTGAAAACTTACATATGTTTATGTTTATGTATTTTGGCAATTATAAATACCATTTTCAACAAACATCTTTGTGTGTACATAACTGTTTCTAAATGAAAGCATTTTGGTAGATTCTTAGAGTAGTTAAAGTTTAATTCCTCATTTAGTAGATAAACCTTGTCAATTCTGAGGAGTAATACTGTATTTGGATACTTTCTAGAACATCAAGCTTTGGATAGACAACAATAACATAACCATTCCCTTTATAATTTTTTATTGTTAATAAATTTCACAATACATATAATATATTTGGGTGTTTTGCCTCTCATTACTCTCTGCCATCTGCCTTCCTCTCTCACTGAGACCCTTTTTAATACATGCCTCTCCTACTTTCAGGTCTCTCTCTCTCTCTCTCTCTCTCTCTCTCTCTCTCTCTGTTTAATTAGTGTTGCTTTGTATGAGTACAGGTGAAAGGTCATTTTCTGGAGCACAGGCAACTTTACAATGGCCACTCCCATAAAAAGATGACTGTGGTGAGATCTCAGTACCATAAGAATACCCTGACTTAGATGTCAGCTGTAACTGGGGTGTCCAGACTACCTATATGCTATTGTCCAAAATGGTTACAAATTCAAAATCATCGAATTCCCACAACTTCCTCCTTGGGTTCAGTATTTGTTACACAATGTGCAGAACTCAGAACTGCACTGAACTCAGCATTTCTGCTTTATTTTTAAAGAATAGAGCTCAGGACCAGACAAAATGGAAGATATACACAGTGCAAAGCTTGGTAGTGGTGGTGGTGGTGGTGGTGGTGGTGGTGTGTAGGAGGGTAGGGAGATGGCGCACCTCTGGTCACACTACCCTCCCAGGGAGGTGATATGCTCACCAACCAGAAGTTCCCTTTGGATTCCTTCCTTTTTGGTTTTAATCAGTTTCTTTGTATAAGTGTGAGACTGGTAAGTCACTGGTGCTTGGTGACTCAACTCTAGCCCTCTTCCCATTTTTCAAGGCCACATTAACTTAGTGGATTGGTTCAGAACTCAATTCTCCATAAGATTTTTCTATACCTGTAAAATATTCCTGCAAGTACTTAAAAATAGGTTTATTAGGGAAAAATAATTTTATGACCATATTTTCAGAATTCTAAGGGTTGTCTGTGTGTATAGATCATCCATCTCAACTAGTCACTCATATAAGCTCCAAGAGCCAGATCTGTGACAGCCGCTCTCAAATAAGGATGCTGTTTGTCCTTCCTTCTTCCACTATTTGTGAGCAGAAGTGCTAAATTCCATTTTTGTTTGTTCTAAACTTTGATTCCAAAGCCCTCCTCCAGTTTTACCTCTGGTCTTTCATAGATTTTTTTTTTTTGTTATTTTTCTTGGTGGTATTTAGTTATTAGACTTTGGAGCTTAAGCTTGATATCTGGGTTAGCTTATCTCTCTATTCTTATTGTCACAAACAAGCATGTCATAGTTGAGACTGCAATTCTATAACTGCCCCAAGCCTTGGGCTCTTCTCTTTTTAGGATTATAGACTCCTAAAAGAGCTCCTGTACACTCCACAGATTTGTTTACATCCAGGCTATGGTATGCAGCCTCTTGGGTGCTTCTGCATGGCTGCCTGATGAATTGCCTTTATTAAAGTAGAAAGATCCTGGTGTTCTTCTGAACACCCCTGCTAGCATTTACTTCTGACAAACACTTTGACTAGGGTTTTATAAATTGTCTGTGTGGGGGAAAATCACATTATAATGATAGATTTGCACAATTGGTTTCCTGAAAATAGGTTGTTTTGATTTTATCATACTTCTAGAAAAATCTGTGTTTGCCTTGACATTTATAGCTACAGTCTTGAGATACAGCCAAACCACAAGTCTAGATTTGAAGAAACACACATTGGGCTACAAAATTGCTTGTCCTGGTGGGAATGTAAATCAAAGACGGATGTTGTGACTGTGTGATTTGCACTAAATGAGCGAGGAAAGTATCTGGTTATATGTAGTTTTCATAGGGCTGATAGATTCCCCCCCCCCCCCCGACTCCATGCCACTTCTCTCTTAATTTGATTCTTTTGGATTACAGCCCAGTTTACACTGTTGTCAGAGACCCTGCCTGAGGGATGCTCAAGTCTCCACTGTTCATCTTCAAGGCTTCATCCTGCTTAAGTTCAGTGAATTAGGAAAACCTGATAGAACCTGATCAACAATGGGGGGCTTTACATAGAGGGAAAATTTGAGTTTTTACTAGTTATTCACAGGTTCTTTGAGGAACACAATGTATTATCCTTGGGAAAAAAAATCTATAAAACAAGATTCTATGTAAGGTAAGCATAGAGATATGTATGCTTTCTCCTTGAAGAAAGACCAAGACTTCGAATTATCTTCTTTTTGAGACAGAATCTCATCTAATCTAATCTCTTCTCAAAATTGCTAAATAGTTATGTAACTGGGGATGTCCTTTTAACCCTGATAGCCCTGTTTCAATCTCCTGAGTTCTGAGATTACAGATCACCATGCTTGCTTTATGTGGTATGTGGTACTGGGGATCAAACCCAGGACCTCTTGCATGCTAGAGAAGTGCTCTCCTAATTGAGCTAAATCCTCAGCCAGTAAGCAGTTTACCAAAGTGAGTCTGAAATATGTCTGAAATCTTTGCAACAATATTCTGAATTTATAATGATCTGCAATGAACACTCAATACATCAAAACAAAACTAAACGTAACAAAACCCCAACTAATAGTTAAAAGCAGAGAGATGGAGTTTTAATTGATGGACAAGAACTCTTAACACCATACATAGGAAAGTCTTCTAGAAATAACAAAAAGATAACATTCAAGAAAGGAGGGGAAATCTCAATCCAACTACTATCCAAAAATATTGGCACTTATATTTGCCGATACTTTCTGTAAGATAACGGGTGCTGGATATGCCCGTTCCTGGTTGATTCATGACCACTAGACATCCTAGCATTTTAAGGAATCTCAGTCCATTCTTGATTATGGGAAGCACTTCTTAATGTTGCGACTCAACTCCTATTTGGTTTTCCCCTCAATTGGGACCTCTACAACTGTATTATGATGACAGTTAGTGAACCATTCACAGTTTATTTTACTGAGTTATTATATTCACTCCATTCAGATAGACACATAACTCAAATCTAACATTTAGTATATGCTTAGACCTTGGGTTACCTCTTTTTGGGAAGTTTGTCTGGTGGACAGTACAGTTTCCAATCCTGCAGAGGGATATCTAACTTGATTGGAACTCTTTTCTAATGTTAGATCTATCTTTTACTAAGAACAATTGTAATTTGCTGAAACTTTTTTTTTCTTCAAATACTGATCATTTGTTTGTTACTCTTATAGACTTATTTTGTAAGGGACTTCTACTTTGAAGTAGAAGGTCTCAATAAGGACAGCCTGTGTCTTTTGGCAATCTGTTCCTGGCATTTTTCTTTTTCTTTCTTCTTTCTCTTGGGCAAAAGTGTAGCACATTCTGAAGCCTCTTCCCTGTTTTAGTTCCAGCAATACTTCAGTGTTTGTGTTGTAGGACATGTGGAGTAACAGGATGCTGAATCTCAGGTGCTTTGGGCCTGACTTTTTTATCTTCTTGGTTTAAGGGCATTTTAAAAGCATATTGGTGGACATCATCCTCTTTAGAGAGACTGGAAAGCTTTGGGGTTCTGCTAACTCTTTTGGGACCTGGCTGCTGAGGCATAGTATTATCTGACAGTATCATAATATCCTCTTCCAACCCTTTACAAAAATAACCAAGTGGAAAACACTCAGATTGGCATCTATAGTATGCCCAGAAGAGACTTGCACTTCCTCTCTTCAGTTATTCTTGGTCTATAAGAAGGCTGTTCCTTACTCAAGACCAGGTACATTGCCATGGCTCAAGACACTTTGCTTCATGGGAAGCCATGTTTGTCCCTCCCAGCACTGATTCAGACCACTCAACACCCCCACTCTTCATCCAGAGTATCAGCAGCTACTTCTGTGGCCATGTGCTTCTAATAGATGGTATAAATCTTGTGTTCCTCATTCACTTCAATGAGTTTCTGACAGTTGGTGGTTGGGAAGGAGATCTGCCTCTTTGGCTAGACACAGACAACACCAGGAACACCACAAAAAGGAGTTATAAAAATATTTTAAAAAATGATTGTTTTTTTCTTTGATCTACTTCATAGATAACAGTAAATTATTGCTAGTGTTTAAAAACATATAATAAATTAGAAAACACTTTTTTCATGTTGTCCAATGTAAGATAAAAAAAATCTTGTTTGGTATTCTGGTTTTAATATGCAAATTTTATTTATTTAATTCTTGCAAAATTTTAAACTTTTTATGGTTCTTTGTGAATTTGAAATCATGCACCTAATTTCACTCTTATCCCTCTCCCCTTATCTCTGCCCTCCACTTTTGAAATCTCCCTCCAAACAGAGAAAAAAAATCTTATCATGGAAGCTGTGTGTGCCAGGGTGTGTTCCAGAATATACCCCTTTTGCCCACACTTCTTTGCTTGCAAACGTTCATTGTAATGAGTAGTTGTTCAGGTACACGGCCTCTGGCTTCTGCTTCACTATCAGTACTGGAACTTGAGTTTGGGATCTGTAGGACTTGCCTCTTCACACATTCCAGCAGTTCATCTATGAGGTAGATGGTGGCCAATTCAAAGCCCTTGGCCTGAGCACTATCTGAGCCCACCAACTCTCCTGTACCCACACCACTAGGGCAAGGGCAAGCTTTCATGTCCTGCCCCAGCTAGCTCACCCAATGCTGTAGCCAGCAAGGGCACAGAGTCGGCTCTCCCATTCTCATGGTCACACCATCAGGGACAGCTCTACTGTGCTGCCCAAGTGAGGTACAGGGCTTGCTCTCCCTAGTGCTCTCATCTCTTGCTTTCATCCTCTCTGGCTGCCTCACCTGCAACCCTGAAACCAGGGCCTGTTCTACCCTGTTACCCAGGCAAAACACAGAGCCCATTCTCCAGGGTGTTGCAGCTGATCAGGGAACAGGCCAGTTGTTTTACTCTCATGATGCCAAGGCCAGTTTTTCCACCTGCCATAGGTGGTAAGGGAAGGGAAAGAGGATGATCTTTCCCTTGTCCTCACCACTGTACAGAAGACAAGAGTCACCGCTAGTTCTCCCAGGCTTATGCCTCCATTAAAGGCTAACATGCAAACTTCAAGTCCAAGGTCAGCTCTACTAGCCCTTTCCAGACTATTGCAGCAGGTAAGAAAGGGACAGTGATAGTTGTCCTTGCTGCAGATATGTTTTTGTAGAAAGACTTGACAGTTCCTTTTTAAGCTGACTCTTAGAAATTTATTATAAGGTAAATTCTCTACAAAGTAAATTCTTCAACATCTGATTTTTTTTTTAGTTTGTTTGATGGTTTCTTTTGTTTTTCTTTAATTTGAGAGACAGTGGTAGGGAAGCAAAAATACTCAAGAGATTTGGAAGCTGGAAACTTGTGGCTTTGGAAAACTATCTAATAGACAAATCTCTATTTCTTCTTCTATAAAATGGGAGTAAGAATGTTCATACTTAAATTTTTCCCAAAGAATCATTGTCTGAGGAAACCAACATCTAACTGCAATCTAATGTGTACTGTTGGACTTCAGGATACTTGTTTATGGGGTGCTGGTTATAAAGGAAGTCCTCCTAAGCAGCAGTAGAAGTGAAAGCAGAGATGTCAACCATAGAAAGAACATAGGCAGGAGCACTCTAGAAAGAATAGCCACACCAGGGGGACATAAAAGGAAGAACAAAGTGTTCTGGAGCAAAAGAAGAATTAGATAGCTTAAGTTCACTGAATGAAGTTGTAGAAGACTAGGTGTCACCAGAATGCAAGAAGCACTGAAGAACTTTTCATAGAATATAACACGTGCTTTTGGTTTTGGCACAGTGAGAAACAGAAGTTTGGTTGAGAAGTGATGGTTGGTTGGACTATGGATATTGTGATAGAAGTGGAGATCAATAGATAAACATTAAAAATAGTTCAAAGATGGGGGCTGTTATTTGAATTGTATTGCTTTAGGGGGAGATATAAGAGAAGTCAGCAGGGGAATAAAAACTTGGTAGTAACAAGCTGTGGATATCATGTAGGATAAATTACTTTTCTCTGTTTTTTTAAGGTTATTTTAAAATAAATTATAGGTCACGAACCCCTGGCAGTCAGTTTATACTATTACAGAGTACCTAAGACAATAGAGTTTAAAAGAGAAAAGTTTCATTTTAGCTCACAGTTTTGGAGATCTTCATCCTTGGCTGGATGTCCTTGTTGGTTTTGTTGGTTTGGGGCCCATGGTAAGGTAAAATGTCATGATGCATTATTTTGGTCTACCTTATTTTGGTCAGGAAGGAAGGTTGCAGAAAAGGGAGAGACTAGAATGGCATCATACCCTTTGACCTCCTTCTCTTAGTGGTCTAACTTCTTACTACTAGGCCACACCTCTTAAAGACCTCCCACTAGTGCAATGGGCTAGAGTTCAAGTGCTTAATATATGGCTTTTGGATGCTTGTCCAAACCAGCGGCTGTGAGAGAAGCCCAACCAAGAAGAATTAATCACCTCTTTAGTTACTAGAAAATATTGAGCAGAAAAATCAAATCAAGACAGGCAACCACGTAAGTCTTAGAAGCAACCAGAGCCGGGTGATCATTGACACCATCACTGATTCACTGACTTCTACCAGGTTTTCTCATGCCATCAACTTTATAGGTTTTTTTTTCCAGTCTTTTGAATTGTACGCATATGACTTCTTTCAGTAAATAAATATTTGTATTTGTCTCCTGTTCAGAATCTCCCCAGAATGCTTTGGGTGACCTGTCTTGGACCAGAGACCTATGAAGGGATAAATTACATGTGGTCTGAAGCCCGATGCTACACATGAATGTAGCGGCTAAAATAACAAGGAGTGTCGTAAGTAGCTCCTACAATAGACTGTGAGGGGCCATTGGTGTCTCACCATTCCAACACCTCACTTATTACAGAGTACCTATTGGTGTCTGTTGTAAGTATACTTCATTTAGCAGTGTACTATCCAATTTCTTTGCAAAGTGTAAACTCTTGAGAGGAAGTGCTTCCGATTTTATTCTCCAAGTGTTCCCAGTTGCTAGACTTATGTTTGGTACCTGGTACATGCTCTATAAATATTTTTAAACAAATTATTGAGTGTCATAAAGAAGTGGTATAGTGAAGATGGAGGCTATAAACCCAACCTTCTTTTCAAGCAAAACATAGTATAGAGAGGATCCAACACCTATAGATGAAGCTGTCTGGCAATCACATGCACCAGTAAGTGTGATGTTTCATAGGACCACCAGGAAGGTGTCAGAGGAGTTTTTGTCAAGGCTAAAATTAGAGATCTGTAGTAGGAGAGGCAAACCAGGACATTTGTATGGAGAATTTTAAGGGCTATACTTAAAGGCTAGTACTTGCCAATATGCTCTTGAACTTTTCTACTTTCTTTTGGGTGAGCTTTAAAAATTTTAAAGTACCTAGAGTCTGGAACTTATTGTCATGGCTTTAGTGAAACACTTCTATTGATTGAATGAATCAACTAAATTAATGCCAGAATAAGATCTTATGGTATAGGTCTGAAGGTTGAAGGACACTGTTATAAATGGGGTGGCATGCCAGAGACTGTCCAGACCCAAGTTATTAAAAACTCCTCTACTCCATTCTTTGCCCCATACTTCCTTCTTGACTTCATATATAAAATAGACTTTTATTATGATATTCAGTCTTTAAGAGGTATAATTTCTTGCATTCATCTTTTTGGATTTTGAGTACATGGCATATAGCAGTCTGTATCGGTTTTTAAACCTTCTCAGGCCGAGTGTTAATCTTTCACATGATTTATCTCTTTAATATAAAACACAATGAGTGGTCATTATTTTTTCATTTTATATGGAATATTAAGACAAAAAAACCCATATACTTTGAACAAACTACACAACTACCAAGAGACAGAATTAATGTTTAGATCCACATTTGCCTGGGATCCTGAATTCTAACATGGCTTTTCCCTCTTTGCTATTAAAAGCAGCGCAGTGCATCCTTGTTAATTGTATGCTATTTCTCTAATATTTTAGTCAACACTGAAACATTTCCAAGTGTCCCTTAGTGGGAGGGAAGTCTGTTAGCCTGAAAAAAAGACAGACAGACAGACAGACAGACAGACAGACAGACAGACAGACAGACAGACTCACACACACACACACACACACACACACACACACACACACACACACACACACACCAATCCTACCATAGCATTGACTATGTTAGGTATGCTATCCATGTCTGAGATGCTATCTGCACCCTGCTGCCTTCACCAAGGCTTGATAATTACTTGCTAGAAAAGATTCACTTGTCACCTTTGGAAACATCATCTCTTATAAGATTGTTGGATTGATGGCAAGAATGGTGTAGTCTAGTGAAGAAGAGTGTTTGAGTAGAATTGATCTATTATTCCTCTAATTGTTTAAAATCAAGTGATTTGGTTCACATACTTTGACATATCTTGCACATTTAGGAAAAAAAAATCTCTTGATGGTTCAGTTTCCTGTTTTGTCTGATCGTTACTCAATCCTGGTGATTTGTATTTGGTGAAGACATTTCTCAGACTCAACACCGAACATTTTTAGACACACACTCCCCTCCATGAGGCAGCAGCATGAGGTGTGAAATCCATCTTTAGAGGAGGATTAACTGGGACTCTGTTTACAGCCGTCAGATTCCGTAATGCAAAGAAACATTTACTATGGTAAGTGAGGCAGACATAGTATATTTTATGAATTTAAGAAGGGGAGAAACTAAAATCAACTCCTACGCTCATAGAACCACCCAGTTTGAATGGAATTAGGGAGATGGGAATCTTGTTGAGGCGCAGTACCTCAATCATCCCTTCCTTTTCTCTCTCATCAGTTATAGCTACCAGGTCTTCTCTTATGAATATCTTCTTTTCTCCTGAATAAAAAACCCAACTATCCTATTTAATCGTGAAAATCTTTTCTACAAATTATCAAAAAGCTTTTCAAAAGAGCCACAGCATTCAGTGAAAGGGACTGTAGATGCCCCTTGGCCGAGCTCTAGTTTTGTAGAAAATTGTGATGCCGTGGGGCAGACATTGCTTTTATCTGTTCTGGGCATGTACCTTTGTTTTATATAAGTTAAAAAATTATATCGTTTAGTTTTTGAGATTATAATATAATCGCATCATTTCTCCATTCCCTTTGGTTTCCCTCCAACAACTCCTCCATATACTCTATGTTCTCCTTGAAAGTTATGGCATCTTTCTAAAAATTAAACTATCTATCTATCTATCTATCTATCTATCTATCTATCTATCTATCTATCTATCTATCTATGCATTTATGTGTATTCCTAAATACATAAAACAACCTGCTCAGTCTGTATAACATTGCCTGTGATTTTTTTCCCAATGTTTTATTTTTTATTCATTTTACATCCCCATCACAGCTCACCTCTTTCCTCTCTTTCCAGTCTCACACTTGCAAATCCTTCTTCCCGTTGCCCCCATCCCCCTTCTCCACAGAGAAGGGCACCCCCACTTTCAATAATACCCCACCCTGGGACATCTAGTTCCAACATGACCAAGCATATCCTCTCTCATTGAGGCCCAACCAGGCAGTCCAGGTAGAGAGGAGATCCAATGGCCAGGAACAGAAACAGAGACAGCCCCCCGCACCACTTGATAGGGGACCCACACGAAGATCAAGTTGCACATTTGCTACAAATGCATAGAGGATGTAGACACAACTCCTGTACGTTTTGTTGGTGGCCCAGGCTCTGTGATTTTTAGCACTGGAGTGTGAACAATATGGCCTACAGAGGGAGACAAAGACTGCACAAGTGATTCAGCTCAGTAGAAAGATTCTCAAAACTGGGCTACTTCTTTTTGATAGTCACTTTTCATGGTCTATGTCACTGATCAAATGAGCCTAGTCATTTCTGATCACATCGCCGTGCGGGCACATCACAATTCATGATCTAATGAAAGACAGAAGCCAAGCTGTGTCTTAGAACCCCTTGCTTTCCTTTTGCACGCAGACACAAGTGAATGAAAGCAAGCAGCAGAGCCATTCTTAGGTCCCCAACTGTTTCTTTGGCATAAGAGGAAATCCCTATGGAATATAAACTTGTGATTCATTTCTAAGCCTTAGCCATGCTACACCCTACTCTAAGTATGCTCTTGTCCCTGGCCAGTGACTTTCTGTATTTCAGGACTTTGTCTGCTAATGCTTTCTCTGCAACACTTAATGTATCCTACAAAACTGGAGAACTTGCAAAAGGAAACAATGTAAAACCTTTCGAATTACTTAGAAATTTCACATCACTTCTAGGGATTAATTGATAGAGAAAAGTGAGACTCTCCATGGTTGGTAGCCCTGAGTTCTTTGTTCTGTTTAAGCACAGTAGTGAGACGTGTTCTCCTTAGGACACTGGGAACTTACTAGATGCTCTTTCTGTCCTGAGATAAATAGGATAAAATTTCTTTTTTTAGGGGAGGGAGTGACAGGGGTAGGGGGAAAATACTACGTTCACTCATTAGGATGAAATATAACATATGTTCACTCACTAGGATAAAATAAAACATGGAAGATGATGTTTTCTGTAAAGTCTCATTAATGAGATGAGATCCTGAGAGGAGGAGTCATGTTATTTAGGAAGGGAATACTAATGCATCTCTGTGTATGTAACCAGCGAGCAAGGCATAGGAACAGGGAGCTAGAGGTCCTGTTGCTAAAGGTTTTGTGATTTGACCATTTTAAAGCCCTTGAATTCTTGACATTGCTGTTTGTTTGGATAAATGGTATACAGGCCTAAAGAAGATGCTCACATTATCAGAAGGCAGCTGTTCAGGCCAGGAGTACCTCATTTTGTTAGAACTACATATGTGTGGTGTGCTAGTAAATGTTCAACTGCTGGTTCTCCAATAAAACATAAGGACCTGGTGTTTAGTGTTTGCTAAGGTTTACAGTGTCTATTCTTTTACTTCTCTCATGAGTAATTTCAAAGAGCCAGGGAGGCTGGGCCAATCCGGGTCTGGCATACTGGAATACATGCACACAATCTCCTCTTAGAAGCTGGGGCGAGGAGACTTCAGCATACCACCAATCTGTTTCCTTGCTCCATTGCTCTAGGCCAGGCCCTGGCAAAGACATTAGAAACCTATACATCTATTCTAGTTTCTAAAGAGTTTTGCCTCATTTATTACTTCTGTGAATGGTGTTGGTAGAACCCAGAAACTTTCTTTTTCTTTCTGTGTGACAAAGACTAGGATGCTAGAGACGGAAATGTATATAATTAGGAACCTTTGTCTTCTTCTTCTTCTTCTTCTTCTTCTTCTTCTTCTTCTTCTTCTTCTTCTTCTTCTTCTTCTTCTTCTTCTTCTTCTTCTTCTTTTATTTTATTTGTTTACATTTCAAATGATATCCCCATTCCTGGTTACCTCTTTACAAACCCTCACTCCATTCCCCCTCTCTTCCCTCCCCTTTTCCTCTATAGGGTGCTCATTCACCCACCCACTCACCCACTGCTCTAGCATCCCCCAATGCTGGGGCATCAAGCCTCCATGGGATCAAGCCCTCCCCCCCATTCATGTCAGATAATATCATCCTCTGCTACACATAGATCTGGAGTCATGAATCCCTCCATGTATAATCTTTGGTTAATGGTTTAGTCTATAGTAGCTCTGGGTAGTCTGGTTAGTTGATATTGTTCTTCCTATGGGGTTTCAGTCCCCTTCAGCTCCTTCAGTTCTTCCCCTGGTTTTTCCATTGGGGTCTCCAGGCTTAGTCTGATGGCTGTATGTGAATATCTGCATCTGTATTGGTCAGATGCTGGTAGAATCCCTCAGGAAACAGCTTTACCAGGCTCCTGTCAGCAAGAGCCTCTTGGCATCAGTAAAAGTGTCAGGGTTTGATGTCGACAGATGGGATGGATCTCTAGGTGGGGCAGTTTCTGGATGGCCTTGCTTTAAGTCTCTGTTCTGGTTTTTGTCCCTGTCTTTCCTTTGGACAGGAACATTTCTTATATTTTTGGTTGTGAGCCTAGCCTTTAACGGCTGAGCCATCTCTCCAGCCTGGACAGGAACATTTCTGAGTTAACAATTTTTCAACTGGGGGTCATGCCTATCTACTGGAGGTGATCTCTATAGTTTCTATCTCCCCTTTGTTTTGTATTTCAGCTAAAGTCATCTCCCTTATCTTCTTGAACATATTATTTGTATCAGAATTGTAGAGATATAGCTATGTATGTAGTGGATATTGAAATGAGAAAAAATTGTAGTTGAGTTTTTGAGCAAATGAATAAGGCACCAGTATAAGTGGTGTGGTGGATTTTTTAGAGCACACCATAGAAACTGAACTTTTATAAGAGATACAGTTGAGAACTCTGCTCTATTAAATGAAATTTGAGCTTCTTTCCACTATAGGCTGAAAGACTAATAGTTTTCTGAAAGTAATGATGAACACTATTAAAAAAACTAGAACATTCTGTAGAACAGGAAGACAAAACCTAAAAGGAGCACTGGTTGTATTGAACTGAAAGTAATAGTGCTTTAGTTTTAGAGTGAATAATTTAAACACTATAGAAAGGGTTTGTCTAGGAAATAGGCTTGAGGGTTAGAGAGATGACTCAGCAGTTAAGAGTGTATAATGTCTTTGTAGAGGACATATATTTAGTTCCCAGAACCACATCAGGAGGCTCACAACTGCCTGTAACTCCAGATCAAGGGATCTGATATCTCAAGCTTCCTAGGGACAAACTCACCTTGCACACACACACACACACACACACACACACACACACACACACACACACACACACACACTTCAGTTTTCTATAGTGCCAGCTGTAGTAACTGTATTACAAATATCTCCTGGGAACTTTTTCTTCTTGTATGTCAATTCTATGACGTGGTGAATGACCATACCAATGGTGATTTGAACTGCCCTGCTAGGCTCATTTATTTGAATGCTTGGTCCCTGATTGGTAGAACTATTTTGGGAAGGATTAGGAGGTGTCAAATTGGAGGAGGTGTGTCACTTGTGGATATGATGCAAGCACTCAGCTATGTCTCTAGTGCTATGCCTGCAACCTTGCTGCCATGCTCTGCACTGTGATGGTCATGAACTCAACCTCTGAAAACATAAGCAAGCCCCAATTAAATGCTTTCTCTTGTAAGTTGCCTTGGTCATAGTGTTCTTTCACAGCCAGAGAATAGTTTCTGAGACAATACCTGATCGATATGCAGAGCAGGATGAGATTTTTGGAAAATATGTGCATTCTCAATTAATAATGGATGAGATTTTGAACCACAAAGGCTGCAGTTTATTTGCCCTTCAAATAGCTTCACAGTGTGTTCTCATATTGACTTCTGGAAACCTCAGGGAGGATCTTAAAATTTTACTTAGGGATCTCTGAGATCCAAACTCATTTTAAAGTAATACTAAGAAATTATTTGCCTATTTCATTTTACTCTTTCACAAGGGTACAGTGAAGATCCGCATACATGGCTGGTCCAGTGCCACTTCTCTGAGTTCTGTGTTTCAAAAAAAAAATTCTGTGTTTTAGTATAATCAGAAAGAAATAAAACCATGAGTCAAGCAAAGAGTGACGGAAGCATTCCAGCTATTTGACTTGATGCACTTGCTATTGAAAACCAACAAAATGTACGTGTGCATGTATACATCTATTCTTAATTTATTCTTTTAAGAACTACATACAATATATCTTGATTGTATTAATTTCCATCTTCCAACTCTTCTTAGATGATTACTTATGTCCCTACTCATCCAACATCATGTTATCTCTCTTTCTTTCTCTTAAAACTCTCCCAAATCGTGGAGTCCCATTTGTGTTAGCCAAATATTTCTGGGTGTGGGTCCTACTCTGGAGTATGGTTGATATTCCAAGTGCTATTCCATTGACAAAGTCTTACTTTTCAAGTGGAAATGAAATACCAATAGCTCCATGGCTAAGGGTGGAACTTCATTCCTCCCTCCCTTCCCCCTCCCTCCCTCTCCACCCTTCTTCCCTCCCTCACTCCCTTGATGATGGAATATTGTCTGAGTTAAGCTTACAGGAGTCTTGTGCATGTTGTAACAGTCTATGTGAGGTCATACTTTAATCTTCCATGTTGTGTCTTGAGAAAACTGTATCCTTGAAGTCATTGCCATTTCTGGCACCCATAATCTTTCTATTCCCTTTTCAGAATACATCCATGAGTCTCAAGGGATGGGGTGATAGAGACATTCCACTTAGGGCTAAGTGTTCAAATGTGCCTTATTTTCAGCATGTTGATCAGTTGTGGGTCTCAGTTAATTACCAAGTACTGTAAGAAGTAGCTCTCTGATGAAGGCTGAGTGATGTACTGATTTATAGGTATAGTGTTACAACATTAGGAGTTGTTTTATTGCTGAATTCATTTAGTGGAACAATAATAGTAGGAATAATAATAGTAAGTTTTCCCTTAGGGTCCATGCCTTATCTAACCATAAATTCTTATCCTCATTGACAATACCAGATATAGATTCCATCTCATGGAGTGGGCCTTAAACCCAATAAAAAGATGGTTGATTAATTCCAGAACATTTGTGCCACTACTGCACCAGTGGACATGTCTTGGCAGGCAGATCATTATTACAGCTCATGGAATTCATAGCTGGGTGATAAGGAAGAGTAGTTTTCTCCTCTAGAAGTGTGTACAGTACCTTAGACAAGTACAAATGCTAGCCAGTATGGATAAAGCTTGCAAACGAGTACCAGCTAGATTTCTCCATGCTCTATGATATAATCATGTTGCATCTTTAGCAATAGAGTTTTATATCATCAAGTTTTGGAGGACAATCAGTAGCACTGGCAATAGAATAATATTTGAGAGATCTGTAGAAGAATACGAAATTAACAGAAAAAAATCACTAACCTTCCTATAGTATATACAAATGGCAAACAAAGTGAAGAAGAAAACAGGGGAACAAACCATTCACAACAGCCTCAACAGTACTTTGGAATAATGCTTAACTAAGGAAGTAAAAGACAGCAGAGAAAGAAAAGACCTCTCATATGCACTGGTTAATATGATTAATATTGTGAAAATGGCCATCTGATTAAAGCAGTCTATAGATTCAACACAATCTAAAAACTCCAACATAATTCTTTACATAAATTGAAAACAATAATCTTAAATTTTATATGGAAACACAAAAAACCTGGATAGCAAAGGCAATTCTGAGTAACAAGTGAACAGAAGTATCATCATTTCTGTACTTAAGCTGTACTTCTGAGCTACATTGTAATAAAAATAACACATCACTGGCACTCATACAGCCACATTGAGCAATGGACCAGAGCTAAAGATGCAGAAGTAAGTCCATGTACCTATGGACACTTAATTTCAACAAAAAAATGTCCAAAAAATACACATTGGAGAACAGAAAGCCTCTTCAACAAGTGCTACTGGTTAAACTGGATAGCTGCGTGTCAAAGAATGAAACCAGATCCATGTACAAAACTAAACTCCAAATAGATCAAGGACTTCAACTTAGGAAGTGATACTCTGAATCTGGTGCCAGAAAAGGTAATGAATATGCTTAAACTCTTTGACACAGGAAAGGTCTTTCAAAAACTTTTCCTTTGAAAACAGCTCATCACAGTTCCTCAAAAGCGTGTTGGGAAATCAGATGCATCCTGTTTTAATTTTAACATGCCTTTACTTTGATATTGACTTGCCAGGCTGATCATTGTGGCTTTTGAGTGATTTTCTTGTTGATTCTGCGATACTATTGACTTCAAGACTTATTGTGATTGTGAGAAGGAAGAAATGCTGCTGCCTTTTAAACTGTGACACATTCCTGGCATTTTGCATTTTGATTCTTATTTTTAAAATAATATATCTTAGATTTATTAAGTTATATAAGCTTATATAACATGTCATCTTTTAACAACTATAATGAGGAAGTAATAAAAATACCAGTATGTTGTTCCAAAATTCTTTGTATTTTATAACCTACCAAAGTACTTGTCTTCATTTAAATTTGGAACACTCTTTGGCTCCCAGTATCTTCTATACCCTCCAAATTGCTGACATGTCTTCTTTAATTTTGAGCAGTGTAAAGTATTCTTTGATACTTTTTTCTTCTTTGAATTTTTCACTGCTAGCCAGGAATTAAGGAGGTTCTGTTTAAAGTCACAGTGAACTGCTGACAAATTGATATTTGAAAAAGAAAATGGCAGCATAAGTGATGTATGACACAGTCACACCAATATTTCATTGCTTTGATATTTCCTTGCGCTAGTTTGTAGATGCTGGCAATGTTCTTTATGTTCTGTTGTATTATTTGGTATGTGATAGGAATTCCTTTGGCATGCATTTGACTAACTATGTGCTGCTTCATGTTTTCAGGGAGATTTTGAAAAGTTATTCTCTCTCTCTTTCTTATTGACTAAGTTATTTATTTACTTTACATCCTGATTGCAGCTTTTCCTTCCTCCTCTCCTTCCAGTCTCTCCATCTCCCCTCCCCTCCTGTCCACTCATCCCTCCTCCCCTTCTTCCCGGAAAAGGGAAGACCTCCCATGGACATCAACCAGCTCCAGCATATTAAGCCACAACAAGATTAGGTGCATCCTTTTCTGAGGATAGACAAGGCAGCCCAGTTAGGGGAAAGAGATTCAAAGGCAGGCAATGTAGTTAGAGATAGCCCCTGCTCCTGCTTTAGGAGCTCCACATGAAGACACAGTTGCACAGCTGCTACATGTGTGTAGAGGGCCTAGGTCAGTTTCATTCATGCTCCCTGGTTGGAAGTTTAGTCTCCATGAGCCCCCATGGGCCCAGGTTTGTTGCCTCTAGATTTTCTTGTGGTATCCTTGACCTCTTTGGATCCATCATTCCTTCCTCCCCTTCTTACAGCTCTACTCCCTAAGCTCTACTCATGGTTTGGCTCTGGGTCGCTGCATCAGCTTCCAACAGTTGCTAGGTGAAGTCCCTCTGATAACACTTATGCTAGCCTCCTATTTGTAAGTATAACAGAATACCATCAATAGTGTCAGGGCTCCATTTCATAGCAAGGAACAAAACTGAGCTAGTTACTGGTTGGCCCTTTCCTCAAATTCTGTTCCACCTACCCCCAACCCCTGCACATCAGGTAAGCAGGACAAATTGGGAGTCTAAGGTTTTGTGGCTGGGTTGGTTATCCAATACTTGGTTGGAAGTCTTACTGGGTTACTGGAGATCTCTGGCTCAAGCTCCATGTTCCCTATTGATAAGAGTCTTAGCTACAGTCATCCTCACAGATTATTGGAAGTTTCCATGTCCTAGGTTTCTAGCTCAGACAAGAGCATCCAGAGATACCCCTCCCCCAATCCAATTGTCTCTCTCAGCACTGTCTCCCTCCACACTCCCCACCTCATCTGTTTTGTTTCTATCCAACCTTCCCCCATCTATTCCCCAACCCAGTCCCCTCCTTCCATCCAATCCTTATTTCTAATATATTTCTCTTTGTCAGTGA
The DNA here is from genome assembly GCA_902729485.2 of Mus minutoides. NCBI lineage: Eukaryota > Metazoa > Chordata > Mammalia > Rodentia > Muridae > Mus > Mus minutoides. The sequence goes on along the minus strand of LR750554.1, from coordinate 37,212 downwards.
GTTTCTTCCTGGCTACCTTCAGATCAAGATGTAGAATTTTTGGCTTCTCCAGCACAATGTCTGTCTGCATATTACCATGCTTCCCACCGTGATGATAATGGACAAAAATATCTGAAACTCTGAGCCAGCCCCAGTAAAATGTTTGCCTTTATAAGCGTTGTTTTGGTCATAGTATTTCTTCATAGTAATAGAAATTTTACATCTGGTTATGCAACCTATGATTTAAGGCTAAAGATAGAGTGAGCAGGATAATGAAATGCCTCTTCATCTATGACAAAGTAATAATAATTGACTTTATAAGGATCTACAAGGATAAGATCAATATATTAAGTTCAACATAATGTTGTTTGACAGTTGATTATGTTGATGAAATAATAACACCCAGAGGAGGTTGGTATGTCAGGAGAGAAGAGACAATGCAACCAAAAGACGACCTTGCAGGAATTTCACAGGCAAGAGCATCAACCAGTAGTAGCATGGTATCAACAACCAGAGAACCATTGGCTGTGAAGACCCACTTTTAAAACACTATGTGATTTGTTATTAAGATTTTGTTGTTGTTGTTGTTTGTTTGAGACAGGGTTTCTCTGTGCAGTCCTGGCTGTCCTGGAACTGACTCTGTAGACCAGGCTGGCCTTGAACTCAGAAATCTGCCTGCCTCTGCCTCCCAAGTGCTGGGATTAAAGGCATGTGCCACCACCACCCAGCACGAATTTATTATTTTAATGAGATTTATTCCTGTTTATTAAGGTTTATTAAGTTTAGGTAGAATCTGGTGTGTAGCAAAGGGTGTGTATACACTTATCTATACACAAATTTTCTCTAGTTTAAATTTGTGTGGTGTCACAGTTGAATGATATTATGATGGGACATAAGGACCAGAGAATAAAGATGGCGGATTTGTTCTACAACCTAATTCGTTGGAATGAATGAAAGACTCTAGAAAAAAGGTGTTTTAAGATGTTCTAGAGCAATAATGACTTTATTAAATCCACAGTCTGTGATCATGGCTGGCTCCAGGCACCCTTCACATTTCTCTATCCTGAGGCTTCCCAAAAAGGTTTGATTATGGATTCTGGGGAAGACATAGTTAACGGTTATAGAAAATCTTGCAAAGATAGGATTTAATTTTGGAGTAGAAGCTATTCTGTATTGTTTGCCATGATCCCAAGAGTGTTCTGAGGATTCAAAGAATTCAACTGTTGGACTAGTTAAGAGCATTATGCACAGAATCCAAATGTGCATTTTTACAGTATTGCCTGCTTAGCTTTTCATTGACCTTGGTAAGCACAGATGTGTAATAATGACCTTTTGTATGTAAAATGTAGATAAGATCTAACTTGTAATAAGAAGAAATAACTCAAGTCACAACTATTTCTTCATGATATATTTATTTGCATTAATAGCATTTAAAGTGAATATCACTGAACTTCGAAGAGCATTCTTAACTTATGTGCTGTGCATCAATTATTTTTTTAGGGTATTTGTTGAAATCTGGTGAATTTACTTGTTTTGAATTTCTTCCAAACACATTAAATAACATTGTACTGTTATTAATCACTTTAGATTTACATATTTTAAACCAACTCATATCAAATTTTGACTTAATTTGCTATTATTTTTCCATCTTGATTCTTTGTGCCCAATTCCCATAATGAGAAACAAGAATTGCAGAGTAAGCACTCCTTCATACAACCAGCCAATCTCTGAAGCTGGCAGACTGCAATGACTGCGGTTGTCTATCATTGGAACAGACTGTCCGAAGGGAGGACTTCTTCCCAAGGCTGGCATAGGGGCTCTAGCTATGACAGTACAGGCCATTCAGTCTTCTATTATTCTTGTGCAGTGTCCTGTCTTAGGTCTAGGAGAGGAAATCCTTAGCCTTCCTTGAAGAGAATCATCCCAGGGTCAGGAGGATAATTCTGGACACACTGAAGATAAATGCAGTGTGGAAATAAGGATGAAGGGAAGACCATAGTGGATTCAAAGATTAGCCTCAAAGATGGAAACTGAATGCACCTGCATGGTAAAGTATATTTAAACCTTAAAACATACAGAGCCCCGGGGAGGTGTAAAAATAAACCAAGCTTATTTAGTTTACTGCCTTTCTACTCCTCGGGTGGCTTGTCCAGCTGTTACCCAGTCAGGCAGGCTATTTTGTATGCTTTTTTTTTTTTTCCTAGTTTATCACAGGGTACCTGCAAGAGCAGCTGCTGGTAAAAGGACCATCAATGCCTTCATTATACATGAACTCCAAGCTTCACAGCTCCTGATATTAAACTGCTTTGATTGGAGATTATATGTTGTTTCATTTAAATTTTAAATGGATCACCGTAATGTGCTTTTAGGTAATTTGTACCATGCCTCTGGGCATAGCACCATTTTTATATTGGTTTCTAAGTTACACAGAAGAGTGGGAATGCCCTAGATTAAAAGGAGTAACCAGCCCATGCAGGATCCTCTTTCAGCTAGCTGCCTTCCCTCCTGCAGTCCCAGGCATGGCTAATAAAATATATCAAAGTCACGGAGTATTCAAAGTGGAATCTCCTTTGCAACAGCCATTGAGTGTTGCTATTAAGTTTTTCCTGAAAGGTGGTTGTTCTTATTACCTTTTTATGGATAAAGAAATCATAGAGTGTTTAAACGTGATGCATGGATGCTTATGAACTAGCCCAGTGTTTGGAAAGTCATACCGTGTACAGGCGAGGCTTGGGTCTATTAGGAAAATGAGATTCATTGATGACTGTGTTTCTCTGAGCAAGGTAGGTACCTTTTTCATGACTTTGTTGCCATATCTGAAAATATACAATGATGAAGGAAGAGTCCATACGTTTAGAGCATATCTGACCATGCTGGTGTAGGCATGGTTGAAGTGATCCTCCACACCATAGTTTCTTGACACTATGAGTGTAATTACATTTGTTTGTGAATTCTGATTCTTTCTCAGATTCTATAAGAGTGCTATGAATCAATCATTTATATCATGTAATAGCTATAGTAGGACCTAGGGTGCCTTAAAATCAAACACTCACATTGCTCAGCATTCTGCAAAGAAGAATGGAAAACCTGACAGAATGAATAGGCTTGTATCAATTCAAGATAAATTTAGGCCCCCCCAAGTCATTGCAAACCCTTCTAAGTTTCAGTATTTTATATTTAAAATTATAAGTATAGGGTTTTAGCTCTGAAATATAATTGGATGGAGATAAGTAATTGGAACCAAGAAATATCTAAGATCCAGGCGAGAATTGTCATCAAGAACTCTCCTCTTTATAGTTTGAAAGGGATAAAAAAAATGAGAAATTATGTGGCAAGACTGATTTCACATATCTAATCAATAAGGTATTAGAATCTGGACTTGGTTCAACTAAGTACACATGGTCTACACCGATCATAGATATTTTTAAAGCATTGTGCCCAAACAGTTTTCCTGGAGTATACTGCTTGGTGAACAACAAGGAAAACAAAAGGATAGAGGCATGAGACTTCTTTTTACTTACTTATTTAAAACACCTATGTTTTGTAACAAATTATTTAAAAAGTGGTGCTTTATTATGTATACATCAATGGGATATTCAATTGATGTATACATTAAATAATGTACAGACTAAACTAAACATATATAACTTTGTAAACCTATTTCTTTGTGGTACAAAATTTCAAAATCTTTTCTTCTAACTGCATGACATATAGAGGTCATTACTTTCATCTGTAGTCCTCACTAGCACAGAACAACTTCTTGCACCTATATACCTTTAAGACCTTTTAACTGACTTCTTCTAATCCCACCCACTACTTCCACCAGGTCTGTAAGTACCAATCTACTCTCTAGCCTTATGAGTTCAAGTATTTTAGATTCCACAAATGAATGGGACCATGTGGTACCTCTCTTTCTGTGCTTGTCTTATTTCACATTACAGAGTGTTTTTGTTACCGTATCTTCATACTTTAAAGTAAACATTAGTAATTTGGTATGGAAAAGACACACAAGGGACAGAAAGAGATGGCTCAGTAGGTAAAGGGACTTACTGCATATCTTGGTGACTCGAGTTCAATTTAGGAACCCATGTAAGACTGGAAGGAGAGAGTCTACTTCACAAAGTTGTCCTGTCACCTGCATATACTCATGGTGGCACTTGTGCTACCATAAACAATAATAGTAATAAATAAAAATTGAAACCAGCCAGCCAAAGACAGACAAGTTGCATACTTTTCTTGAAAATATTTTGACAGCATTTTGAAAACATTTTACAGGGTGCTAGGATGTTCTCTTCACTTTATCCCATGAGGAATACCATAATGATAATTTGACTTGATGGCTACAGGGAGCATAGTGTTTGGTCTCTGTTACATTTGACTCAAGAAGTTGTTATATATCCCAGCTCCCATCATCATTTGGGAATATCATCCCAGGATAGCTCAGTTTAAATCTATATGCTTCTTGATGAAGAGTAACCTAATTAAAAACATGTTATAAGAAGTATATGGGGAGAGACAGGAGAGATGTCCAGATGGCCATGAGAATGAATGAAAATTTGCAACTGATGGGGAAGGGGGAATCTCCAGGACATGACAGAGACCTGGCATAGAGGATGCACCCAAGAATCAATTGAGGGGTGACCTTAGCTGGGGATATAGAACCTGAAGAGGTCACCTCCTGTAGCCAGGCAGGAACCCCAATATAGTGGTAGGGACACCAACCTACTCACAAAACTTTTGACCCCAAATTTACTCTATCAACAAGAAATGCAGGAATGGGGAATAGAACAGAGTCTGAGAGAGTGACCAACCAATAACTGGCTACCCACCCCATGGGCAATCACCAATTCATAATACTATTAATGATACTCTGTTATGCTTGTAGACAGGATTCTAGCATGGCTGTCCTCTGAGAGGCTCCAACCTGCAGCTGACTCAGACAGATGCACACACCTATAGCCAAACAGTGAACAGAACTTGGAGAATCTTACAGAAGAATAGGAGAAAGGATTGTGTGCTCATAAGAGGATAGGATCTCCATGGAAAGACAGACAGACTCAAGTAACAGTCTCACAAACCAAAGAACATACACCAGCTGGACCTAGGCTACCCTGCAGATGTTCAGCCTGACCTTCATATGGACCCTGAACAACTGGAGTAGGGGCTATCCCAAAACTTGTTGCCTATATGTGGGCTATGTTCTAGCTGAGCTGCCTTGTCTAGTTTCAGTAGAAGAGGAAGCTCCTAGCCTTACAGAGACTTGAAGTACCAGGGTGGAGAGATACTCAGGGTGTGTCCACCCACTCGTAGGAGAAGGGGATGGGGAATGGAAAATAGGGGAAGGATAGCAGGAGGAGTGACAGGGAGGGAGGTAGTGAGCAGGATGAAAAGTGAATAGGTACAAACAAAAAAAAAAAGAAGAAAGAAAAAAATAAAGATGTGCATCACCCTGAAAAAAAAAGTGCAGTAAAGGTATCCAGGAATCTGAGTGTATTTTTTCAAGAATGTAGAGTCTTCTCTATTTGTGAAAGACATCACTTGGTAAGCTGTGCTCCCTTTTGTCCAAGGAAGGGAAAATGAACCCACAAAATTTGATCTCTTCTGATCTCCCATTCCATGATTCCTCTAGAGATAGAGACACTTCTTTTATCCTTTGGCTGTTGAGGAATTTTGGTTGCCCACATTTACCACAAGATAGGAAAGGGTTGGAGGCTCATGGCAGCTGTGGGTAAGTCCATGAGATTAGTTCAAAACAAGCCCATTGACATGTGCTCTTACCTGCTTTCCAAAGAAAACATGGCTTAGTTTAAACTTACGATATTCCGGAAATGTTGCTCAGTTCCTCAGAGATCCGTTGTTCTTTCTGAAATAATATTAGTTCCCTGAGATATTCTGTGAAGCAAGGGACTCCATGTGCTTGAAGCATTTTGTTCTACCAAGATTCTGTTGGGAAAAGTTGCATTTGGAGTGGCCTGCTAAACATTGAGTAATGCTCTGTACACCTTCGAAATTTAGTCCTTTGAATACTCACTTTGATATTTCCTTTCCAAGTTTGTTGAATTACTTATGTGAGTGATTGTTTCCTATGGTACCCACAACGCAGTAAGATATGCTAAAATGAACTCCCCAAAGGGATGGAAGCTCACTTTATCTATACCTTGGGATCATTCAGGGATCTCTCAAAGTGATGCTCATTGCATATGGGCATTTATGTCAGATCCTCTAGAGATAGGTTCTCAGTATTGCTTCAGCAGTGCTCAGATGATTGTGTGGCTGTTGTAAAATATTACCTTAGTCTAAATGGTTAGAAAGGGCAACCTCATGCAGCTTCTCTGTTGACCATAACTTGGATTCTATTTGAGTACTCCACAAGCTGAATTCAACTTGAAGATCTGTTTTGTTTACATAGCACAAAGTGAAACACTAATATACTAGAATCCCTCTAGGCACGGTCTTCATTTCCCCATGATTCTGCTCACAGCAACCCATGTTGTCATATGTGCTGCTTCTTACACTTAGCACACCCAACTGAGAGCTGTAGGCACTGGGATTTAATTTTAAACTTTAGTGTAAAAAAATACAAGTACAAATGAAAATCATCGTGCACTAAAAGTAATGAGCGCATAGATTATACAACTCAACAAACGTTTATATAGTTAGAGTCGTCAAATGGAATGGAAGCTCAAGAGCTTCACACTGGATGTTGAGCTTTTGCTACTCAAGACAGGCACAAACAGAAGATAGAGTGAAGAATCTGAGTTTATTTTGGCATATAGTTCCAGAGAGATAAAAGTCTATGATGTCAGGAAAGCATGGCAACAGGAAGTTGGCATAGCAACAGGGGCAGGAAGCTAAAAGATACCATCTTCAACAGCAAGCATAAAGCAAAACAGGGAACTGTTACTGGAGTAAGGTTATTATCTTTCAAAGACCATACCCATTATGATACTTATTTCACTGAAGCTGCACCACCTCCCACAAGAGTACAGCCAACTGCATAAAACAAATAGAAAAATTGGCCGAGAAAGAATGAAGATATTTATTGTTTTGGGAAGCGAAGAGATTCTCCCTTGTCTTTCTGAATGAGAGTAGCTTTTGTATTGTGAGGTATTCTTTGGAGTATTTGGCAAACTAACTTCCTAGATAGTGTCTACCAGGTATGGTCAGATGTAACAGTGATGCTTAGACCTTCTTTGAGAAAGTAAAGTCTGACATTATCTGTGAAGAAAGGACACAGAGAACAGTGGGAAGAAAAGACCAACAGTTCAGAGTCAGAGAGCAATACTGCTAGGGAGAAGGAAGGGTCAAAGGAACAGATGTATATATGGGGCAGTCTAGCAACTCATACAGCTTTCTCTCCCTAGAGGAGCCCCACATAGGTGATAAGATGTCACAGTATAACCTGGCTTGTAGCTGGGTCTGCTGCCTCTTGTCTTTCTGGGATTGCACAAGAATATATACCATACCAGTGTTAGCACCTATGTGTGATTACAAGATTTAGGTATGGACAAAACCCTAGATGCCCTATGGATACAGGGGTCCGGTATGAAGGAATTTTGGTTTTATGTCTGTGATGAGAAAGAAATATTTGTTTATGGATATACCACAGGAGCTTTCTGGTGGGTGTTGAGAAAATCTTCAAAGATTAATATCTAGTGACCAGTCTCCCTGCAGAGATGCATGGAAGGGGCTGGTAAATCTACTTGCATGAGATTTATGAGTCTATTAGACATCATGTACAATGGGTAGAAAAAGAAACTAGAGACTTTTCATCCTATTAATTCAATGCACATTAGTATACAACTATAACAATAAGCAGGCATTGTGGTCCATTGGTAAAGACGCTACAATGTCCTCTTTTCTTTCCTTCATGTATGTCTTCCTTCCTTCCTGTTCATCACAAGAAGGCTTTGTGCAACAGAGAACAGCAAGACCACTTGGAAGGAGTGGTAACTTAAGATGTATATATGTTTATTAAAAGAGGAGTTGAGAACAGTTATATGGAAAAATGAATGAATGAATGAAAACATAACTAAGGAAAAGGTTAAAACAGAACTTTCATTTATACCTGCTGGGAGAGGAAAAAAATAGTTTTTCCAACAGAGTGACACTGGGTATATCAACCACTTCAGGACAGGCCTCATGTTCAGGAGTAGTTGACCAACATATAATGGACTGTGTGTATGTGTATGTGTGTACTTGCTTTTATTTGGTTATAGTTTGGCATTATTTTTATATGTGTTTGGCATGTTTTTACTTTGTTTTCTTGGTTTGTGGGGGTTTATTGCATTTGTTTCTGTTTGTTGAAAAAGCCCTTAATGTTGGGTGTGTAGGGACAGGAAGATATGAAAATACTATTTGGGGAGAGGAAGAATATGATCAAAATACTAAAATGTAAAAGTCTTTTAAATTATGAAAAGGTTTTCATATGTACTTTGTTGGCGAGAGGGGGAGGGGGAGTTGGAGGGGGAGGGGGAGAGGGAGAGAGAGGCAGCAGTAAGTGGTGGTTGGCCCAATAATAGTGTGAGAAGAGAGACCAAGCTATCTTGGTCCTTTTGCATGAACTTTCTCAAAGCAAAACAGAAAGTGGAAAACTGCTCTGTGATTTACCAACGGTAGGGTTGATGCATAAGATATGAAGAAAAAAAATCATTAAACCTTTACATGCAAAAGACTTATTAGAGAATGAGGAAGATGGGTAATTTGGTGCTATTCTCCAGTGGGCACAGCCATTGTGATGGAATGACTGCCTTTGGCAGTTACAGTCAAATAATTAATTCTAGTTTGGATCAGTCTCAAGTGGACATGCTTTAGAATTCTCACAGTTACATAGAAAGGCTGCACGTGGGTCTTTCTGTAATCTTTGCGAGGATAACTTACGCTATCTTCTATGTTTCATGCAGAAGCCTGGAGCCCTTACTCAGTCTTTGGTGCAGTGGCTCAGCAGAGCACTGGATTTCAACGGATTATTTTCTTTCCATTTCCAGGCTTCCAGGTTTATTATTCTCTGTGTTTCAGGTTGCTATACCCTGGTCTAAACTGAGATTTATACATATAGAACTAAAAACATTTTCTGAAGTTGCTACTTCAGTCTTCCTTTCTCTATCCACAATTGTTTACAATCCAGACTCTCATTTTTTCTGTCTTTAACCATAATTCTCCAATGAAGTGCATGAGAATTGCTGTTAAACACCAGCTCTGAGCAAATGCCCTAAGAGTAAAGATGCCAGATGCAGAGGTCTCATGGAAGTGTGGTCTGCCTAGAGTGCCCATCACAGTTTGTGCTACTTGTATGAAATAAATAATTTGTTACTGTTATGAGTTACCTTTTAGAATAGGGAAATAGTTTGCTTTCAGTAGCTTTATCTTAAATGTTTCTCCCCACCCCTCAGTACTAATGTCTTGAACATATTCTATCAAATATCCCATCTGGCTTGATTCCACACTGGCATCAAAGTCCTTCTTTGTGGCTTTACAGTTTATTATCTCACTATAGGAGAGAGCTATACTCATCTTCAAGGTTGAGTAAATGTCCCATTGCTATGGTTCTGTGTCTGTCTATGACTAACACACAACATACTTTTGATTTCATTCTTATACTTTCTACTATCAACACACTTGTGTTCACTCCAGATGGTTCTTTTTGGCATCTTCTCTCTCTCTCTCTCTCTCTCTCTCTCTCTCTCTCTCTTTCTCTCTCTCTCTCTCTCTCTCTTACTGGTTCTTGGAAGTGAATGGCCTGGTACACAGTATAAAAATTCTACTTAAATGATATTTTGAACTTATAGTGCCATATATTTAAAGCATTTTTTGCATGTGATGTTCATTGTAGCTATCTCTTATATTTTTGCATGTGATGCTCATTGTAGCTATCTCTCACCTCTGTAATTCTTCTTGTGTAACCTTCTATTCTCTGCTTTTTGTCCCATTGGGATGAGTCCTAATACCCTCTATTGTCTTCTTCAAGCCTGCTGCATTTGAGCACCTTACTAGTCTTTACATTTTCATCAGAACCTTTACCTTGTCTTCCAATCATCTTCCACTGTGCTAAGCACATGGTAGGTTTGCAATGAGTGAAATTTTGGTAAGAAACAATAACTGTAAAGCTCTAAATCAGAGATATTCAATTCAGGTCCTACGAGAAGCCAATATTCTTGGCTTAAAATAAATGAGCTCCATGGCCTGCAGGATGTGCTAAATGATGTGGCTTAGGATGGATGATAATAGGGAACCTTTAGTTCTTTCGTTATGTGTGTAACTGAGGTTTGAACTCAGGACTTTGTGTATGGCAGGAAAATTGCTCTACCATTGCGCTACTTCTCACTTCTGACCCCTCCAATTCTTTCTGTCTACTGAACTGAAGTGAACAAGGCTCCCAAATGTCATGGATGTAGAGGATTTCAGAAGTATTACCATTCTTGAGACTTTCTATTGATTTAAGACCCATGTAGAATTAAAGGTAGAAGTTGGGAACTTACTCTTCAGCAATCAACAGCCATGGTTCATTAGAGCCAAGGTACCAACCTCAGAAGTCAGATGGATGAGTTGAAGTTCCCTGAAATGATTGAAAAATGAATAATTAAAAAAATCAAAAGGTTTATTCTAAAGGATTCCTATTGGAAAATTTGTAGGGGAATAGGAAAACCAAATATTCTTTCCTACCAACACTTTTCCAGTTTGTACCTTTAATCACTTGGGTTAAGTAGTTAAATTTATGGTCATCTTTCCTCTTGAAATATGATGATTTGTGCATGCTTGCCCTAGGGAGTGGCAGTATTAGGAGGTGTGGCCTTGTTGGAGTAGGTGTTTCACTGTGAATGTGGGCTTTAAGACCCTCATCCTAGCTGCCTGGAAGCCAGTATTCTTCTACCAGTCTTCAGATGAGGATGTAGAACTCTCATATCCTCCTCCATTCTGCCTGCCTGGATGCTGCTATGTTCCTGCCTTGATGATAATAGACTGAACTTCTGAACCTGTAAGCCAGCCCCGATTAAATGTCCTTATAAGAGTTGCCTTGGTCATGGTATCTGTTCACAGCAGTAAAACCCTAACTAAGACAGGAGCTATAGCAAATCATTGAAGTTATAATTCACCTTCACTGAGACCTTTTGTTTTACACATGTAGTAACTGTGATAGACTGGGGATATAATATTTTCTTCTTTAAATATCAGAGAAAACTTTAAATATCTGAGAAAAAGGAATTTTGGGGAGGAAAGTTTTCTGCTGGGATCAGAGAGATTGAAATATGAATGTTCCTCTACATTAGTAACCTTCTTGCTGCTACAAAAAAGGCAGCTCATAAAAGCAACTCAATGGGTTTATTTTGACTCACAGTTCAAGGGTCCAGTCAATAATGGTAAGGAAGACATAGTGGGCGGAGCTTGAGGCAGCTACTTACCCATGATGTGTCTATATTCAGGAAGCAGAGAGTAATGAATGCTTGCTCTTAGCTTACTTCTTCCCTTTAATTCATTATGAGACCCAAGCCCCTAGCATGGTGCTGCCAACATTCATGATGGGTCTTGGCACCATCTTGGGTAAGTTAATGTACATAATCCACCTCTGACCTTTGCAGAGATTTGTTTCCATGGTGATTCTAAGTTTCATCAAATTGTTGCCAGAAATAAATGCCACAGGGTATAAAGTACAAAGCCTCTAGGACATCTGGCCTGTACCTGTGTCACTGTCCATATACAAGGCCAGCAGAATACCTATGACACAAGAGGGGACCCAACACCAAGAACACTTCCTGCTACAGCTCCCATCTGCCTACCACAGCCACTCAGTCTGAATGATCACAGGGTGAAATCTCCTACTTGGAGTTACTTTTAGATTCCATTTTAAATCTAGGGCAACAAAAGGCAAATAATCCTGGTGAACAGGTAAACTTACCTCAATTCATAGTACTCAAGGCTCGTAGACAGAAACAGGAAGGATGCAGACATACGTTCCCCAAGGACCCTTAGCAATAACCACATTTGGCAGTGGGGCCTCATCCACCACAGTTCTAGTACCACCAAAAGGAGTGCCATTGTCTGGATACGTGACATTCAGTATATGAACCTTCTGATGGGGACACTTTTTATTCAAACCACAGTAGAATTAATCAGAAATAAATTTTCAATCTTTGTTTAAAACATTGTTTTTTTTTTTTTTTCTTTATTATGCATCTACTCTGTGCTGGGGACTGTTCAACTGTTCTTCTATTGTCCTTGATGCTAAACACACAGGGATTAATGAGCTAAGATTCTACATTCCAGAGCATCATAGTCTATTGAGTGACTACACACACACACACACACACACACACACACACACACACACAGACAGACACACACATACACACACACACGACCATAAATAACTATTTGCAAGTAATTAAAACAAAATATACATCCAGAGTTATCAGCATTGGAATGCTATCTTTTCTTCCTCCCTTTTTTTCTGTCTCACTATGTAACCTTGTCTGGCCTAGATCTGAATGTATAGACCTGAAAAGCTTTGAATTCACAGAAACCCACCTGACTCTGTCTCCTGAGTTCTTGGATTAAAGGCTTGTGCTACCACAGCCAACCTTCTTCCTGTTTTAATATGAAGGAAGTATTAGAAACAATTGTAGCTATAAATTAATTAATTAATGCGAGTAAAGAGATATAGATTAGGCTGAGAACCCCAAAATCAGTTAATGGTAGTAGTTTGCTTTCATTGACCGCCCCAATAATTTAATTAATACACCCACATTTCATAAGCTAATCTTCATAGATTTTTATGGAGCAGTAGTATTCTTAGGTCCTATATTAAAAGAAACAGAATGAAAAAGAAAGTAATTAATTTACCTACACAAAATTTATATAATCTATAAATGGTTGAGTTGGGATCTAAAAGCAATCTAAAAGAGGATGTTTGCACATTACATAGCATACATTGACATGATTTCACTCAAGATCATGATAAGCTTCAGAAACCACAATGCTAACACTGATGACCACATCATCAAATCAATTGCCCATCTTGTAAAGAAGAAAAACTAACATAGGCTGTTGACTGGCGGTTCTCTTGCTCAAGTCAGCTAGGGAAGCCTTCCAGAATCCAACAACACTAACTTTTCTCTCCTACCTCCATTTATTTTCAGTTGGTACCAGAATTCCTAGCCACATTAATCAAACATCTTTTACAAAACGTGTTATCATCTGTTCTTGTAACATTGAGACAAATCTTTGAAAATTGAATTTAAAAAAGTGTTTGGGAATATTCTACCTCTTTGAGCCAGCCACCAGATCCACCTGGGCTCTGGCTTCTTTTCATTCTGTACTCCTCACCCTTGACTGTATACTGGGATGAACAAACCCCATAGAAAATTATGATTTTATCACCACTCCGTAGCATACCGCCTGAGGACATTGGTTAAATTTCTGCATTTTCTCACAGGGATGAACATTGCTTTGCAGTTAGGTTTATCTAAAATATGTCCCCACAGAAACACAGGCTTTGCATTTTAACTGTTAGCATTCACTGGGATTTTGATGACAATAAACAGAGCCAATTGTTAAACAGATTTTTAAATAAGTTGCTCCACCAGATATGTCAGGTTGGTATGTGCACAGGGCTGTGTTGATATTTGTTTCATTTTCATGCCTGAAAATAAAACACTTCTAGGTAGCATAATATATCTGAATATTTCACTTCTACATTGATAGAGCTATTAAAAGATCTTTCATAAGACAGAGTACATTATGATTGTGTGTGTGTGTGTGTGTGTGTGAGAGAGAGAGAGAGAGAGAGAGAGAGAGAGAGAGAGAGAGAGAGAGAGAGAGAGAGAGACCCTATAAAATAAACCTTGTTTCAGTGAAAAAAAAAAAAAAGGTCATGTCATCTCAGGCATCATAAATCTTAGTCTATGTGATAAGTACGTGAAACTGATTCTTGTTTCCTAATCCAGCCGAGAAAACAGCGAATGGAGACATACCAGAAAGCAATCTGCAGTGTCAACATTATCCTAAGAAGTATAGAGGCTGGGAGTGTTAAGAGTTGGAAGTTAAGTTGTATATGATGCGCTTGGCCGAGGCTGGTTTGTGTGTTTGGCAGTAACAACAGGCAGTTCATCTCAACATTGTGGCATGGCTATTAGGTGAGGGTACGAGATTAAACAGTTATGGACTAATGCAAGGGATTGGGAATTTGGCAGTCCTAGGTTGTCTAACAGGAAAACTGAAGTCCAGAGAGGTCACTTGTTAAAACATTAAGTCACAAAAACTTTTGTCACTTCTAGTTCCAGCCAGAAATGTAAGGAGGATGATAGGATTTTACACTGATGTGGAGCATGGTAGAAGCATTCTAAGAAACTTATTGAAGAAGATAGTGTTTGGATGTGTGTATAACAAGACATAAATGCGTTGTGGTTTTTCACAGAGTAAAGAGAAAGCAAAGAGCTTTTAAATTTTATGCAATCTCACTTACCTAGTCTTGCTTTATTATTTGCATGTAAGGTACCACAAAGTGTCTTGATAAAGATGTACACAGCAAAGTCATAGCTACAGTTACATGAAGCTATATTTCTATCACTTTCCACTTCTCTCAGCAAATTTTAAATGTAGACTTCAATACAATAGAATAAGAGACTTATTCTTATAATCTTTTCTTTCTTTTTCTTGGTTGAGAATTTCATTCATTCATTCATTTACACACACACACACACACACACACACACACACACACACACACACATATATATATAATGTTTTGATCAAAACCGCTCTATAATGTCTCCCATCTCTCCCCATCCTTGTAACACATTCCCTCTAAATTCCATGTGCTTTCTTTTTCATTAATTATTTCCTTTATTCACTTTACATCCTGCTTGCCACTCCCCTCCTCCTCATTAATATAGTTATTTATTAAAACTTCCTGAATACACTTGGTGTACCTGTATATGAGTGGGCACAGGACCACTGACTGCAGCATAGGTATCCTTTTTTGGACCACACCCCTGAATAATTGTACTATCCCTCCCTCACCAGCCATAAGTTGCCAATAGCTTCCTATATTCAAGAAATAAAATGAAGTTCCCCCCCCCTTTTTTTTCTGCAAGAACTCCAGCTCACGGAGAAAGGACCCAAGGAGCTGAAAGGGTTTACAGCCCCATAAAAGGTACAACAATACGAACTAACCAGTACCTTCAGAGCTCACAGGGACCAAACCACCAACCAGAGTACACATGGTGGGACTCATGGCTTCACTTGAATATGTAGCAGAGGATGGCCTAGTTGGTCATCAATGGGAAGAGAGGCCCTTGGTCCTGTGAAGACTCTATGCCCCAGTGTAGGAGAATGCCAGAGCCAAGAAGAGGAGTGGGTGGGTTGGTGAGCAGGGGGAGGGGAAGGGAGAGGGGGAGGGGGAGGAGGAGGGGGAGTGGGTGGGGGCTTTCAGAGGGGAAACCATGTTAGGGGATAACATTTGAAATGTAAAGAAAGAAAATATTTAATAAAAAAAGAAAAGCAAACACACACACACACACACACACACACACACACACACACACACCACCAACCAACCAACCAACAAACAAACAACCCCCCCAAAAACAAAAAAAACGTACTCCAGCTCAAGAATGTTCTCCACTCTGAATGACAAGTTCCAAGACACTAATGTTCACATTTCATCTAAAAGACCAAGTTATCACAGACTTAGGAGAGGATGTTTTCTTAATATTCAGCATAATGGAATGGAGGAGCAGGGTGGCTTAGGGACAGGCTCAAGGTCTTACATCCACTATGGAAAGAAAGCAGGACACCCCCAGATGTGTGCTTGAGCAGCTCTTTCAGGGTGCAGAAAACAATGGTTATCCACAGTCTAGGAATTTCTAGTATTAATTTTCTATTTGCTCATTTGATCCTTATTCTTTTTTATTTATTTGTTTGTTTGTTTTTGAGACAGGGTTTCCCTATATACCCCTGGCTGTCCTGGAACTCACTCAGTAGACCAGGCTGGCCTCGAACTCAGAAATCTGCCTGCCTCTGCCTCCCAAGTGCTCGGATTAAAGGCATGTGCCACCACTGCCCAGTGATCCTTATTCTTTTAATAATACACAGTCTATGTAATTTCCTAAACAAACGCCTTAATATTCAAGTTTAGTCTATTTGATGAACCTGGTAAGAACCCCAGTAAATCCCACAGTGGGGTTTATTACTCATGTACTTTTTCTCCTTTTTAAATTTTGAAGACTTGTATTTGTAGCTATGATCAAGGTAGAGAATATGATGTACATAATACCCAAAGATGTGATGCAGTTTCAACAAATACATCTCAGAAAGAACAACTGGAATAAACCTAGTAGGCAAAAGAGTTTCTGCATTGCAAAGTGTACTGCTGTTCACAGTCTTCAATTCATAGAAATGTTTACTGTGGTGAATAATGCTAGTTAAACTTTCTAAGACCTTCACAATTAGTCACTTAAGAGAGAAAAGAAGGTTTTCTTTGGTGATTAGATAAGAAAACTATATTTTACTGAAACCAAAATATTTTCTTTCAGGTAGGAGAAGGTGCAAATAGTTTTATATAAAGCAGCTCAGCATTCAAGGATTTTAATTTTTATTAGGAGTTAAGAACACTCTCAAGTGATCAATGACTTAGGGTTCTTTATGAAATGATTACAGTTCCTGGATATTCTAACATATTTCTGAAATTTCTTTTTTCCTTTACTTCAGAGAGTCATGAAAAGATTGACTCATTTCCCAAAGGAGCATTGATTGGCTTTACCTGCTGCTGAGAAGTTTCTTGGTTTTAAGTGGAGGTACCCTCAGCAGTAATGATGTCTTGCGGCCCTTTAGCTACTTACTTATATCCCTAGGGCTCGAGTTCATCAAAGGTTTCCCCTAAAATTTAAATGCAGTACAAATATTTCTGCCTTACATCATTTTGCTTTAGGCTTCTCAAAGGACTTTCCCACAATTACATATCAAACACACACACACACACACACACACACACACACACACACACACACACACCATAAATAAAAGACATCTCTAGGGATTTCTAATCTTGATTTTGAATCTATTAAAGAGCTAACATTATGGGAGCACATTATTATATTAAGACCAAGGCAAACCCTGACAACAGGAACGGCACAGAACCTCCTACTTCTTCCTCTCTGTCCTTGGATACTTGATAACTATTTAGAGAGCAAAAAAATTTAGTATTAGGTCTGTGTGTTGACATTTTCTTTAAAAAAGGATTATATTTTATCTCTGTGTGAGTCTGTGTGCATGTATACACATGTGTATGTGCAGATGCCTGCATATATCGGGAGGGAAGAATCACATTCTTGGGAGTTGGAGTTGCAGGCATGAGTGGGAGGCTGGATGTGGGTACTGGGATCTGAACTTGAATCCCCTGATGGAGCAGTGAGCATGCTCAACTGAGTCATAGCCCAGTGGTTCTTAAATATGGAACACAGAGTACTATCTTATAGCATACATACCTGATACTATGGTGAACCCTCATGCATAGCTAACTAATTTATAGTTGTTTTCTGCTGTGTTCCTTCACTAGTTCAACCATAAAGAAAGAAAGTCAGAGATGGCAAGAGAATGTGATTAGGGTAATTAGGTAGTGAATATGGTAGGTCATTTGCTGAATAAAACTGAAATCTTTTTGTCTTATTTTTACTTATCAGGAAATATCTGTTTTTCCTTTTATTTTGCTTATTAGGATAAAAATCAAACTCTTCCAGTTTATTGTATTTTGAGTTTACAATGTTCCCTAAAATTTCAACCAGTCCACTACATTTTAGCCTTCTGTTGAAGCAATATGAATATTTAATAATACCTTTGAAAAACAATACTTTAGAAATAGACTATGTTCCTAGTCGAGGTGGCACACCAAGCAGTCACTTGATTCATTTAAGGTAGTTGTCTCAAGATTTAGAGGGACCTAAGTGAGTTTAGACATTTTCTTAGAGTCATAAAAGTACCAACAGGCAAGTGGCTTCCTGACATGTGAAAAACTAGCCTGTGGATAAGATATCATCAGCAAGTACTGTCAGGTTGGGATGTGCCTCTGGATTTTGGAACTGTATTATCTGTGTACCATTCTACTCTTTTAACATTGTTGGTCTCCGTCATCCTCAAGGGTTCCACCATGACCCACACCACAGGTGATGTCATCGTTTCACACTCTGCAGTAAGCATGAGGTACACTCAGTCCTTAACTCCAGCAGACTTTTGCAGGAACGCCCTAGTAATAGCAACTGTATTATGATCCCATCATTTTCATGAACTTTTCCTGACACATTAGCAGTGATTCTTGTTATCAGAGATGATTCCTTGCTCGTCTTATTTTCTGTTTAGGGTGTTCCAGTCCTTGCTCCAGATACATACTCTGGAGGCAAGGCTTGTTAAGTTCATTAAGTGTGTTTAAAAACAAATGGACCTTACTCATAAAGACGCTGTACATTATCCTGCCAAGGAACAAAGTGATTTTAGTGCCTTTTATGCTACCCAGTTAACCTTTGGTTTCTGAAATCACACTCCATGACTATCTTTATTTACCTAGACCCAGGCACCTTATGGCTTGATGACTGAATATTTACAAATTACTATTTTTTTCAATTTTCTTACATGGTTCTGGGAACTTCAGCTTTTCTCATGATAGTTTTGAAGCACACAACCTCTTTTTGATGTAGCAAAGAGAGCTTAAATGCTGTTCAGTTAGAATTTTGAAGGTGAGATTAGAAGAGCATGGAGGTGGCAAACACTACTATTCTTCACAAAGTCAGCTCATTATGATTTCCTTCTCCAGAGAATATAAGCAGAGGCACATTTTCAACATCCCTTGTAGTTAACGACTGAGTTCTACCTACTCAAGTGTGGGTAGAGTTATTATACACTACTTCCCTATTAAGCCCCCACTCTAAAGATCCATTAATTCCACAAATGTGTACCAAATATCCATCTTATTTTAGGTCCAAGTAAATGAAAAGAGTGGTTGTACTGACAGAAGAGAGACAGCAAATGGAATTTGAAGTACAGAGTTAATTTAACAGTAAAGGATGTGTAATCTTGTCACCAGATCTTCTCCTGCATGCTGTCCTTTTGTTTGCTTATATATTTTAAGCTTTTATACTTGAATATATTTAGTGTTGAGAATATTTCTCCTTCTTACTCCTTCCACTTGTTATTCCCTCTAGACAGTTTACTTCTCTCACATTGTAAACATATACATCCGATCCTAAATATCTATAGAAGATCTAGCAAATATAAATGAGAAGAAACATAATTGTCTTTCTAACACTGGTTTAATTCACTTATGATGATCTCAAAATTCATTATTTTTCTTTAAAATGAAATAAATTTTTTTGGCTGAAAAATTGAGTGTATGTTTATATCATATTTCTTTATCCATCTTTCTGGACTCCTAGGTTGTTACATAATTTAGCTACTGTGACCAGTGATATGAAGGATCTCCATGATATATTGATTTGTAATACACAGAGTAGAAGAGCTGGATCATCCATGCCACAATTTCTTAACCTCACACTTAACACACACTTGCTCTATTCTAACAAACTTCTTGGGTACAATTGACATGTAATCTGTGTTTAATATATGCTTTTCACAGGTTGTAGATAGGTAAACACTACAATCATGGTAGCAAGCTTGTCTAATACTTCCTAAGTTTCTTTGTGACTCTTCTAACATATGTGGTTTAAAAAAAAATAAGAAAAAGTATTTTCATTATTTATGCAAGTTTTATAAAGTATAATATTGCATTCTTTTTTGTTTGTTTGTTTTGTTTTGTTTTTGTTTTTTGAGACGGGGTTTCTCTGAGTAGCCCTGGCTGTCCTGGAACTCACTCTGTAGACCAGGCTGGCCTTGAACTCAGAAATCCGCCTGCCTCTGCCTCCCGAGTGCTGGGATCAAAGGCGTGCGCCACCACGCCCAGCTATAATATTGCATTCTTCACTCTAGAAAGTATGATGACCGGCTCTCTAGAATGTATTCATTTAGGGGCCTAACCCTCATGGAACATTAGCTGCCCATTTTACTTCTTTTGTGGATATCTCATATGGAATCCATAATGCTTGTCTTTTTTGTGGCTAGTTTATTTAAGCAGGAGAAAGACTGGAGCAGACACCCCTCCTAGGAAGACAGAGAGCATCTCACTGACACTGACTTAGAAGGAGGCTGAAGATCAGCTCTAGAGAAGAAGAGAAGAAGCCTCTTGCAGGTTGTAAAAAAAAAGCCCCAAATGACTGAGTGGCTGTGATTGGGCTACTATCAAATCAAGTCCAACAATAAAGAAAAACATTTTGTAATCTCAGTGCAGAGAGAGAAGTAGGGGGAAGGAAGTGCCCGGAGGCTCTATGGGAGGTCGAGTAAGTGATAAAACACAGAATTTTCTGGACTTGGTAAGTGAGAGCACAGTGTACTGTTGTATTTGGCAGTTGTTTGAACGAGGTCCTGTGTTTGTACAAGCATGTCCTTCACAGTTCTGTGTCCTCATAGAGACACATAAGGTGGGAGTGTTTGCCCTCCATGGTCTGTAACTGCGTTTGTTGTTTACACCAGAGAAGTTTTGCTGTGCCTATCGCCAGTTTTCTATCAAAGCTTGTGGCTCCTTTTGCCATTCTGACCTCGTGGTAAATGATGCTCATCTACAATGCTAGTTATTGAATGACTCGAAATAGGTTTAACCAGACAGACAAGTAAGTAAGAAGGTAACAAGTAAAATTTGGTAAATATTATGAATAATTCTAAGATGAAACTGAACTTGATGGTGGTCGTTTCACTGCCGGCTCATTGTGGGTCCTTCAGTGAAAATTAGAACATGTCACCAGGTAGATGGAATTCCAAGTGGGACTGGGGTACACAGAGAGTTGGTCTTCTACCATAGGCATTTCTAGGACCTCTAGTTAGCCTTGGGGACTAGTTGTTTTAATTTACTTTGTCATTTTCATTTACATTGCCATTGGTCAGCCAGCTAAACTGATTAGTGAAGTGCTCCAAGCAAGGAATAAAATACACTAAATATTTAACCCAAATATTAATATTTTCCACTATATAAATTGCTAAGCACATCTAAATTGTATGTTTTATAATAACTAATGAGGTTGATTTTTATTTTATGTTTTCACTGTTTTCTTTCCTTTTTTTTTGTGTTAGAGTAATGCTAATCCCTTAGAACGGGCTTGGAGGTGTTCCTTCTATTTTCACTTTTAACACTTCCTTTCTCGAAAGTCTTTCGAGATAACATGTAAAATGTAAATGAAGAAAATATCTAAAAAAAGAAATGTAAATAAAGAAAATATCTAGTAAAAAACTTCCTCTCTTCTTTTAGTTTTCCATTTCTTATTAATTTTTTTTATTTAAAAATTTTTTCAAACAATGTATTATTTCCCCTCCTTAACTCCTCTCAGGTCTTCTCCACCGTAAGAAGTATTGGTTGCACCCTCTTCTCTGAAAGACTGGTTGAAAGCCAAAGCTCATCAAAATGAATACTTTCTTTCCTCTCCACCTCATCCAACACTTGAAATAATTCTTACTTTAGGATGGTTGTTATATTTTTCCCTTTTCCCTTTTCATTATTTTTTCCAATACATCATTCATGAGTATATGAATGACTGTGTGTGTGTGTGTGTGTGTGTGTGTGTGTGTGTGTGTGTGTGTGTGTGTGTTGCATGTTGTATAGGGAAAGCATAAAGATAGGGGGATGGGGGAGCTAGTCATACTGTAGCCACAGGCAGGAAACAGAAAGAGATGACTTTTAGTGTTTCTCCATTTTATTCAGACCTTTATTTAATCCATGACCATATCCCATGGAATAATGCCTCCCTTCACCCTCATGGTAAGTATTTTCCCCTCCGATAAGCCTTTGTGGA
This sequence comes from Mus minutoides, assembly GCA_902729485.2. Taxonomy (NCBI): domain Eukaryota; kingdom Metazoa; phylum Chordata; class Mammalia; order Rodentia; family Muridae; genus Mus; species Mus minutoides. The sequence continues at coordinate 15,355 of LR750554.1, read as the reverse complement.
AATACTCTAATACAGACATGAGTTTCTGTGGTGATTAGAAATCTCAGCAATGTGATAATAAATATCAACTATCATGTGTATTTATATATAGTAAATTTACATGCATAAACGTATATACATGTGTATGAATATGTAGTGGCTTTTACTTAGGTATTTAGAATGCTGCAAAGAGATGACTTAATTATCTTTATAAAAACATAAAAAGTATGGCCTTGCTTTTATAACTTATGCAGATTTACTTTATGTGTCTTTATTTATATAATGAGAGCAATAAACATTAGATTATAAACTAACACATATGAAAATACTTGGAGGATTCCAGGCACATTGTAAACACATAATAAGTATTTGTTGAATTATCACTTAGTTAAATAATTAAAAACATTGTTTTGGCAAGGTTTGGAGGCACATCCCTGTTCTGTGCCTCTCTCTGATAGATACAGATAAATAGCTATTTACTCCCGATAAGGCACTGGTCACAGACCAAAGTGCAGACTCCCTCAATATCCAACTTGGTCAACCATCGAGTTTATTGGACTTATAGGATTGTAGGTGAGGCTTACTTTTAGGTAAATCATGTCAAAAGGAGTTCCATCACTGAAAAGCTACCACAGCATGAATGATGACACACTATAATATTGGACCTCCCTGAATGTTTGTAGAGATCTAGAGAGATCGGATGGGAGAGTCTCATTTTCCCAGGATTTCTGACTGCTCATAAAATCTTAGAGATTGTGGGGAGGTGTCCTGGATCATGGAAGTTTCAGCAGCTTCTGGAGACCTATGCATTGTTTAATTCCTGAACCTTGCCAGTTTGGTTTATGTGTGTAATTGTAAAGAGCACCTCCCCATACACACACTTAACAGCCATAATAGAACGTCTTGATTTAGAAGAAATTGATACCCAGTAACTGTAAAGGCACTCAGATGCTCTGTAGTTAGAGATGTTTCTCTTCCTTCACCTCCTTACACCCTCTTCCCCATTTTGTCCTCCTGTTCCATCCCTCTGTCACTTTCTAGTTTCCCTTCCCAAGGAGATCAGTTTATTCCTCTGTGCTTCTACAGATTGTAGAAAATACACACCATATTTATCTTTCTGGATCTGAAATTACCCCACTCAGCTTGATTTTCTTCAAGTTCCATGCATTTACCTGCCAATATCATGATAATATTTTTAAATAGCTGAGTAATATTCCATTGTGTAAATTTACCGCACTATGTTTATTTGTTTCCAATGTCTAGCTGTTATGAAGAGGGCAGCAATGTACATGATGGAACAAGTATCTCTGTGGTAGAATGGAGCACCCTTTGGGTACATGCCTAAGAGTGGTGTAGACGTGTCTTGAGGATCAATTCCCATCTTCCTTAGATGTTACAGTAATTTCCATAATGACTTGGCAAGTCTTCAGTCCCCCCATCAATAGGTAGGTATACCCCCAACTCTACCTCCTCACCAGCATGAACTGTTATTTGCTTTATTGAGCATAGCCAGTTTTGACGGGTATCTGATGAAATCTCAAAGTAGTTTTGATTTGCATTTTCCTGATGCCCAAGGATGTTGAACATTTAAGTATTTCTCAGCTTTTTATATTTTACCTTTTGATAATTCTCTGCATCTCATTTTAACTGGGTTATTTGTTGCCTTGATAGCTAGTTTTTAAAGTTCTTTATATATTTTGCATATTAGCTCTCTACAGGATTTGTAGTTGTTAAAAATATTTTCTCATATTACAGGCTGCTGCTGTGTCCAAATGATGCTGTCCTTTGCCATACAGAAGCTTTTCAGTTTCATGGGATCCCATTTATTAATTGTTGATCTTAGTTACTGTGTTAATGGTGTTCTGTTCAGAAAGTCTTGTCCTTACTCAATAAAGCAAATTGAAGAAGATCTCAGAAGATGGAAAGATCTCCCATGCTTATGAACCAGGAGGATTAACATCATAAAAAAATGGTCATCCTACCAAAAGCAATCTACAGATTCAATGCAATCCCTATTTCTGGCTTCTTTATAAAAAACAGATCATGTCCTTAGGTGTGGGGATTTATGTCTGGGTCTTCAATTAAATTTCATTGATCAACATGTCTGTTTTTGTACCAATACCATGATGATTTTATTACTATAGTCCTGTAGTACAACTTGATGTCAGAAATGGTAATATCTCCATCAATTCTTTTATTCTTCAGATTTTAATATCTTGGGAATTTTATGCTTCTATATGAAGCTGAATATTGCCCTTTTAAGATTTGTAAATAATTATGTTGGAATTTTGATGGAGATTGCATTGAATATGCAGATTGCTTTTGGTACGATGACCATTTTTTACTATGTTAATCCTACTGACCCTTAAGCATGGGACATTTTTCCATCTTCTGATATCTTCTTCAAGTTTTTATTTAATACCTTGAAGTTTTCATTATCCAAGTCTTTCACTTGCCTTGTTAGTGTTACTCCAAGATGCTTGCATGTATGTATATATGTTTGTATGTAAGTATGTATATATGCAGGTATATATGTATGTATTTATCTATCTTTAAGGCTATGGTGAAATGTATTGTTTCACTGATTTCTTTCTCATTTTGTCATTTGTATATAGGAAGACTACTGATTTTTGTGTATTAATTTTGTTTCCTCCTACTTGAAAGTGTTTTTATGGTGTAGGAGTTTCTTAGTGAAATTCTCAGGGTCACTTATGAGAACCGTTATCTAACATTTTCCCTTCCTATTTATATTCTCTTGATCTTCTCCAGTTCTCTTATTGAGATAGCTAAGACTTCAAGTGCTATATTGAATATGTATGGAGAATTGTATTATTCCTCATTTTAGTGGAAATCCTTTCAGTTTTTCTTCATTAAGATTGATGTTGGCTGTAGGCTTGTTGTAAATCTCTATTTCGTTGAGATATGTTCCTTGTATCCCTGGTCTCTTTGGGATATTTATTATGAAATGGTATTGGATTTTATCAGAGGACTTTCCTGCATTTAATGAGATGATAATGTGATTTTATCTCTCAGTCTGATTTAATGGTGGATAATATTTATCGATTTATTTCATCCCTGATTCTCTGGGATAAAGCCTAATTAACCATGATGAGTGATCTTTCTGATTTGTTCTTGGAGTCAGTTTGCAAACATTTTTTTTTTTTGTTTGCAAATATTTTATTGAGAAATTTGCATCTATGTCCATAATGGAAATTGATCTGTCATTCTCTCTCTCTCTCTCTCTCTCTCTCTCTCTCTCTCTCTCTTGTGGAGTCTTTGTGTTGACTATGTATCAGGCTAATTGTGAACTTGTAGACAGAATTGTGCACTGTTGCTTCTGTTTCTATTTTGTGGGCTAATTTGAGGAGTATGGACATTAATTCTTTGAAAGTCTAGTATATTGTGCTTTTATTTCATAGAGAGATATAGGGCTGTTTAAATTGCTTACCTGACCTTGACTTAACTTTGTAGGTGGCATATATCAAGAAAATCATCCATTTTTTTTTTCAGTTACCAATTTGATAGAGTACAGGTCTCTGCAGAATGTCCTTATGAGTCTCTTGATTTCCTTGCTGTCAGTTATTATGTGTCCCCTTTCATCCCTACTTCTGTTTATTTGGATCTTCTTTTCCATTTTTTAGTTAATTTGGATAAGAAATTGTTAATCTTACTGACTTTGCAAGGGGCCAACTCTTCGATTCCTTGATTTTTTTTTTTGTATTTTTTGTTTCTGTTCTATTGATTTCAACTCTTAGTTTTATTATATTTTGCAATCTGCTCCTTTAGGATATAATTTCTTTTTGTTCCAGAGCTTTTAGCTGTATTATTAAGTTACTCATATGAGATCTCTTCATTTTTTTCCCCTTAAAATGTATTTTTTTTTCATTCCAGTCATGACCCCTTCCCTCCTTTCCTTCTAATTTCACCCTCACAAAATCCCTCCCCCCATGATCCTTCCCTTTCTTCTCAGAGAAGGGAAGGCCCCTTGGGTATCCTTCCACCTTGGGACATCAGGGAGCAGAACTAAGAGCATTCTCTTTCTGCTGAGGCCCAACCAGTCAGTCCAGTTAGGGAAGGGGATCCAGTGGCAGGCAACAGAGTCAGAGGCAGCTCCCATTTCAACTGTTAGGGGGCCCACATGAAGATCCAGCTGCACATGTGTAAGGGGCCTATGTCCATCCCCTGTACATTCTTTGCTTTTTGGTTCAGTCTCTGTGATCCCACATGGGCTCAGGATATTTGACTCATAGGTCTTCTTGCTTAATCCTACCCCCTACACTTCCCAAGACTCCTGGAGCTCTGCCTGATGTTTGCCTGTAGGTCTTTAAGTCTGCTTCCATCTGCTGCTGGCTGAAGACTCTTGGGGCACAATTATGTCTGCAAGCATAGCAGAGTATCATTAACAGTGTCAGGGGTTTCCTTACTTCCAGGAGATGAGTTTTAATTTGGGCCAGTCATTGATTTGCTATTCCTTCAATATCTGCTCCATTTTTATCCTTGTGTATCTTGTAGGCAGGTCAAATCTTGGGTTGATGTTTTTGTTGGTGGGTTAATGTCCCACTCCCTCCACTGCAAGTCTCTCCTGGCTATAGGAGGTAGCCAGTTCAGTGTCCATATCCTCAGCTGCTAGGAGTCTCAGCTAGTGACACCCCTATGGACTTCCTGAAGCCTCTCCAGCTAGTCCCAGAGATGTCCCCCCGACCCTGATTTCTACTCTCTCTCTCTCTCTCTCTCTCTCTCTCTCTCTCTCTCTCCTTCTCCCCACACCTGATCCCCATTCCCCTCCTAACTCTTTCTCCCACTCAGCTTCCTCTCTCTATCTACTTCTGATGACTATTCTATTTTCTTTTATGAGTGAGATGCACATTTTCTCCCTTGGGCCCCCATTAGTACTCAGTTTCTTTGGCTCTGTGAATTGTAGCATGATTATCCTGTACTTCATGGCTAATGCCCACTTATAAATGAGTACATATCATGCATGTCTTTCTGGGTCTGTGTTACCTTATTCAGGATTTTTTTCTAGTTCCATCCATTTGCCTGCAAATTTCATTTAGTGTTTTGATTACTATGTGTCACGGAGAATTTCTTTTCTGGCCTAGGGTATTTGGTGTTTTGTAAGGTTCTTTATCTTATAGACACTTCTTTCTTTAGATTAGGGATTTCTTTTCCCTAAGATTTTACTTAAAATATTTTCTGTGCCTGTGACATGAGTCTCTTCTTCTTACATTCCTATTATTCTTGACCGTTTTTTCTTAGTGTTCCAGATTCTCTGGATTTTATTTCTGACCTGGATTTTCATAGATCTAACATTTTATTTGACTGAAATATCCATTTTTTCCTCTCTTGTCTTCAGTGCTTGAGATTTTTTTCTTCCATCTCTTACGTTCTATTCATCAGGAATGTGATGTTCCTGTTCAAGTTCCTATTTTTTTTTTTTTTTTTTTTTAATTTCCAGCTTTCCCTCAGTTTGGGTTTTCTTTAAAAATCCCATTTCCACTTTCACCTCTTGAATTGTTTCACTTTTTTTTTCATTTCTTTCACTGTTTGTTTGTATTTTCATAGATCCTATTAATGAACTCACTGATATCATCTTTAAGGTCCTAACATATACATAATAGCTGTTATAAAATCATTGTCTTGTATCTGCCTACATTGCATTTTTCAGAGCCTGGTGCAAAAGAGTTGCTGGGCTTTGGTGGATACATATTGTCTTGACTTGTCTTACTGTATTTTTATGCTGGTGTCTCTGCATCTGGGTTTGGGATGACTGCAATTCTAGGTGTTGATATCTGATCACATATGTCTTTGATGGGTGGCTGCTGCATTCTTTGGTTTCTCTTGTCCTCTCTAGATCTTAGATGAGTGTTGACTCTTGAGTATTCTGGTAGGAAATGCTTCTGAGTCTCTGTCAGGCATGGCCGCTGAGGGTATCAAGTGGAATGTGTTTCTAGGTGTTAGAAGCTGGCATGAAAGTATCAGCATGAGCTAGCTAGAAGGTGCAGAAAGACTCTAATGGTTCACAAGGGAAATTTGAGTCTGTCATGATGATCTGTAGAGCCCCCAAGAAGACAGGCTCTTGTAGGTTTTCAGCTATTGGGCTGGGGATGAGACAGGAGAATTAATATTTAAAATGGAGAACACAATGAGAGTGACGATCACTTACCAGATTTTCAGGCTGGAGTGGCCAGAAGATATACTGGCACAGAGTCCTTCTGGGTGCTGGTGGCTGAGACTAAGGGATAGGTTGAGGTGGGGAAGGCTGTTAGAGAAGATTTTTATAGTCTTCTGGGATTGGAGGAGAGAGGTAGGAGACACCCTAGCAGGTGGTCTGTCACAGGTCTGGGGATAAAACTGGAGACTTACAATTGAATAGTAGTACTCTTTAAATTCCTAGAAACTTAAAAAAAAATCTGTTAACACGGTGCTGCCTATTGCAATATATCAAGAATGAATTTTACAGTAAATAACCTTTGCAAATTGGTTTCTTTGACTTTACAATATGCATGCCTTTTAAGGGTATCTCAGGTTTTTTTTTTGTCTCTGAATAATATTCTATTGTCTAGGTACACTATAATTGCATATCCATTCTTCCATCCATTGAAGGACATCATGGTTGCTTCCAAGCTCTGGCAGCAACTAAAATATTGTGTGAACTAAAATCTCCATTCCTCTGGACTCATTCCAAGGAGCTTGGTGTTCTTCATGGTTTTTTCTTATCTTCCTAGGAGAGTTCTAATGTCACACTTATTTATCAACACCTATTTTGTAGATGATCTTATTCAGACTCGGAACTCTATGTACTTTTTTTACATGCTGATGAAACTTTCAAAGTTGGTCTCCACATAAACCTCTTGTTTGAATTTCAAACCTCCGCATCCAGCTGTCTACTTAATTTCTTCATCCAAATAGCTAAGAGTTGTACTACACTTTACCTGTCAGGAACATCACAGGTTTTTTCTTTCTTGTCAAATGACAGCTCTATAACTCCATCGGATACTAAAAGGTTTAAAAACCTCTCTCCTATCATGCATGGCTCCCAAAGAATGCTACAACCCCAGACTCATCACACCTGCATAATAAGATCACTCTTCATCATGCCTGTGGCTGTCCCTTATTCCAGCTACCATAATTGTTGATTAGGGTGTAGTGATGCCATTACCTGGCCTTCTTTCTTCTACATTTTTCTACCTCTAGTATTTTAAACATTGTACCCAGAACAACATTTTATTTTTTTTAAGATGCTTTTGGACTTATATTTCATTTGATATTTTTGATTGGTGTTCAGTATTATATTTATTGGCATTTGGTATTCTAAGAGTTTCCTTGCAGAGCTCAGTACAATTGCTGTTTATTCATAAAATACATGATTTATCATTTTAACTGAACTGAATTTTTAGTTTGCCATAGTTCCATTCTGTACCTTTCTTTACCTCCTATATGGCATGTGACCTCCATTTGCTTTTTGTCTGGCATCATCTTGCCTCACTCCTCCTTCTATCTACAACCACTGCCTTCTTCCTCTTTGTATCTGACATCATCTGGTCTCCCTAACCTTTGTACCTGGCATCAGTTGTTATTCTCTACCTTTGTATCTGGCATCACTTGGTCTCCCCCTTCTTCGTATCTGGTATCATCTAGACTCTCTCCTCCCTCTGTCTGCTGTAACGTGGTCCCCTTCCTTCTAGCTGACATTACATGGCTTCCCTCTTTCTCTATCTAGTATCATCCTGCCACTTTTCTTATTGTTTCTGTCTTGGTTACCCCTACTTGGGGAATGTATTCTCCTCATTTATGTCTACAGTGTGCCTCTTTTCTTTCAAGCCAATGTTCAGTAGTTTAATTCACTTTTTCTTAACTGTCTTAAATTTTCATCTGTCTCCAGAATTCACCTAGTTTTTTTCTTCCTCAACATTTATATGGTCTGCTATGACATTCACTCATATGTGGGACCTGTAATTTCTCTCTGCTTTGCAATGAAAGGTGAACCACACGAAGGGAGAGAGTTTGTACATAGAATTTTGTTAAAAGTATCTTCCATTCTAAGAATTAAATATGCAAATGCCAATGAGTATGGTAGAGCTGGGCACAAAACAAAAGCAAAAGGGGCCTGTGAAGAGAAGGAGAGATGAAAATCTACTACTCTAAAGCATTTAGATTTACAGCTCAAATTTAGTTAGAATTACAAAAATTATTTTTTTATGGGTAACAGTTCTTATATTTAAACCAAAACAACTTGTTATGTTATTGTATGCATGTTTTTAGGGTTTATCATTTGGTATTGGATAACAAATTGGTGTGTTCTTCTCTAGGGAAGACTATTTCTCCCACTCTCAGCATCCCTGAGTTCCCTGTAGTTTTGTGTAAGGTTGGGGCTTCATGATATTTTCCCTACCATTTTATAATCTCTATTAGGCAGTTATGTTGATGAGAGTTCATGAGTGTCCTGACATTTCTATGGGACACATCTCACAGTAAACTGTCTGTTTCTCTGGCTCTTGCAGACTTTCTGCCCCTATTTACACAGTGATCACTGAGCCTTAGGTGCAAGACTTGTGTTAACAATGTACCATTTAAGGCTGGGCTTCACATCTCTGCATTTTTCCTATTTAAAAATTTTATCTAAAAAAATGACGTAATTCTATTATAATCTCAAAATTTAAAAAAAACCTACAAATAATGAAATCAATAAAATTGAAATGAAAAGTCAGTTGCATTCACTCATCAAGTCCCCTGCTTGTCTCCCGAAAAATAAAGGCTAAAATCATTGCAATACCTTGTCACGTATTGGCTTTATCAACTATCTAGAATGTGGGTTAGAAGCTTATTTATCCCATCTAACGCTTAGCTTTGCATGATGTTATGCAGCAAGGAAATAATCCTAATTGTATTTGTATCCCCTCCCCATTCCTCTTCTTTGTTGTCACAATAAACAACATTTTGAAAGTTCGGATCTCAGTTTATTCTGGGTCTATGCTTTCAGGCTGCCCTCGAACAGCTCATAAATGTTCCAATGTGGTGGCTCTACTAGCTTCATCATACACCAAACACAGGAGGTTATTGTAGATAGAGAAAGCAGGGACTTATTACAACCTGCATCACAATCTACCCCCTTAGTTAAAAAAAAAATACCACATGGAGCTAGTTGAAAGGCTGCTTTTGCAGGAAGGAGGTCTCTTCCCTAATCACTTCCAGGACTTGGTTGGATGTGACTGCTGCTCTGGGATTCTGGTGAGTAAGTAAGTTCCCTGAGCCCAGGGGCCAAGTAGAGTCAGGCTCTAGAGGAGGAAAGCTATTCATTCAGACCTGTCAGCACGTCTTACTCTATGAATTACCCTCCCTAACATATCAGGCTTTTTTCTTCTCCTTTGGTATAACAGAAGACTCTCTGTAAGAATGGGGTCCATTCAGAGCAGATCTCTACAAACATAGATCTCCTTGTTCATGGCATTTCAGCCAAAGCACACTTCTCAGAAGAAGCGATTGGGAAGAGGTGGAATGTCTGAATCACACGGTGCTTGTTATGTGGGACTTTGAATATGTTATTAATAACTCAGCCAAAAAAAAAATCCCCTTTCTATGCTGGCATTGAACGCAGGTGGCATGCTTGTCATGGTGTCCAGAATATGAGTTTAGCATGGAAACTAAATAAGAATACATCTCAACTGAGTGTAGAGGTAAAACATGTCTTCTTATAAAATTGTCCTTCCCTGAAATCATGGAAGGGATCTCCAAGAAAAGAATAGACATTATACACTAGGTACAAAGATTCAACCAGCTTTGTCTCTACCCTGGTTGCTGTGATAAGTGTGGATTTGGGGAAAGAGTCATATTGATTCCATCATCCATCCCTGACTGGCTCAGAAGGCAGTGGTACCCAAGAGCAAACGAGTGATTTAGAATGTAGACATTAGGGAAACCTCAATCAGTTGTTGCTTTACTGGTTTCAAGGCATCTCACAAAAGTTTATCTACTAGTTTTTTTTTTCACAAATTAAGGATATATAAATATTTATTATATGTAAAATATGTATTTTAAAGAACTTAAAGCTGGTTCTGTTTGCAATTGAAATTTCATAGCAGTAAGGATCTCCTACTTTATACAATGCATAAATAAACAACCTGGATGCTAAATTAACACTCATCAGCTCCCAATCACAACACAAACAGGCATGCAGATGAGTATATTCTTGAGGAATGTTCATTTTTTTTTATATTTTCTTAGGAAACATTGTGTTATAGTAAGTTATAAGTGAATTTGTATTGTCACTATAAGGAAGGAAATTATATGAAAATTCTCATTAAATACTCAAGACTCTTCTTTTTTTCTCTTCTCTCATCCTTTGTCTTGATAAGAGAAGCTTCATTTTATAAGTCATCTGACTACATTAATGCTTCGTAAACAGATGAGATATATATTATTAGATTCTGAAGTTAATAAGGAAGTCTTCACAGCACTGAGATACAAACCCATTTCATGATTCAGTAAAGATACCATAAAATCTCATTTATTTAATCATCATTTATTGGAACATGGTCCAAGAAAGGAGTCATCTGAGGAGAATTTTGAGTTCTTGCGAGAAACTCAAAGAAAACAAGACAAGTGTCTTGTGATCTCAGTTTCTTCAAAACATGGCCTTGTTCTTTTGCTTCTCCGAGGTGTAGCAGACAGGATTGAGTTTACTCAAGATTACTCATTACTGCTTGCTGCTGTTGTTCAATTATGCATCAATGGAAAAACATGTTTTTGCCATGTGCAGCTTGTCCTTGTGATTGTACACTTTACTCACGTGATTCTTCTTAACCTTCACAGTATAAATCACCTGATTTTGCTCAGTTAGCATAAGTGAAGATTATCATTGTGGGAAGAATTCTCTTCATCTGTGATAATGGCAATTGTCAAATCATTATCTTTGAGAAACAAAGCTCTAAAAATTATACTTCATAGTTCCAACCTATCTGTGAAGTTGTAAGGTTAAGACTTCTTTGAGGTTCTCCATTGTGATTGTGTTGTCTTGAGTGAAATTTCCTAATTTCGTTTTTGTTTGTTTGTTTTTTGTTTTTCGAGTTCTCTGTGTAGCCCTGGCTGTCCTGGAACTCAATTTGTAGACCAGGCTGGCCTCAAACTCAGAAATCCACCTGCCTCTGCCTCCCAAGTGCTGGGATTAAAGGCATGCACCACCACCACTGCCCAGCTGAAATTTCCTAATTTTTATGTTTTCCCAGTTTCTCTGTTATTTAAGGACAGCACCATTTCTTATTATTGCAAATACTGCTGAGACAAATAGAACCATGTAAACCAGCTGGTGGAGTCTAAATTAGTACAATTGCTGTGGAAATCAGTGTGATGGTCCCTCAAGAAACCAAGAATCTATCATATGATCCAGCTTGATACATTCAGCCAGGCATATAACAAAAGGACTCAAATCAGTGAACCACAGAGATGTTTGCACTGGTACGCTTATTGTAGAAGTATTTATAAAAGGTGATTTATAGAATCTAAGAATGAGTTAATGGATAAAGAAAATATGGTTTATGTATATAATGGAATATGTATATATATATATATATGTATATGAATGAAATTATATGATCTATACAAAAGTAGAAACAACTAGAGGTCATATTAACTGAAATCACCAAGTGATCAGATTTTAAAGAGCAATATATATGTTTTCACTATTTTTGTATCCTAGTTTTTGTACAGATAATACAATATAATATAATATATAATATATAATATATAATGATAATGGAAGGGAAACTGGAGGAATAAAGGGGACTAAAAAGAGGGAGAAAAAGGAGGATTTGTAGGTGGGTGAATATGATCAACGTTCATGAGATACATGTATGAGGATATCTTTAAAATATATTATGTATAATGAATATATGCTGTCTCAAAGTACAAATGTGATAAGGACTTAACACATCTAAAAAGCTTACCATAGTAGCTAGCCTGAAATGTTTTTAACAAATAATCATTATTTTATGCTCATGACACATAAAAAGGCATAAATATTCAAATAGATTTATAATCATATTTGACTACATTTCTCACTACAAAAGAAAACCTTTGCACTGTGAAGATTCTAGTAGCACTGAGTTCTGAACTAATTTTAACAAAGTCAAACATTTGTTTGCCTTATTTGGTGAAACAGCAAAATTCTGTTAATCCACAGTTAGACAAACAATTTAGGATTGAGTTAATAGAAGCCAGCATACCTGAAAAGAGTGGTTTAAAGCTATATATGCATATCTATATATGTATATCTTTAACATCCATGCATAATTAAACTCAAAAGTTATCACCTTTTTATGTTTTTGTACTATGTACATGGTCAGTCTTAGGTGATTCTATTCTTGCAAGAATGTAGATTTTGTTGTTTATTTATTTGGGACAGGGTTTCATGTGACTCAGGCTGTCCTCAAACTCCCTATATAGCATGGTGTAGTATGAATGATCTCAAATTTTGGATTCTCCTGTTTCTCCTTCCCAAATGTTCAGCTTCTATAAGGCATGCACCATAATATCCGACTACAAGACTGTGTTTTTTAAAGGACTCTAAAATCAGTGTCTGATCTGGATGATTTTCCAGAGCTCTTCATGTCATATATCTGTTTATGTATTTTCCATTTCTCCTTAGGTTGATAGTAAGTATCATGTAGCCCCTGTGAATCTACAACTTCAGTGTTCCTTTGAGATCTTTTACCCTTCAACTTCCCCTATTTCAATGAAAAGCATGTAGATAATCATCTTAGCTTCCAGTCTTGAAAGTCATCCTGCAGCTTGCTCTCCTTTACAGGTGTTTTGGGTTCATCATCAGGCCTCAGGGTTTGAGCTGTGTTACCTTCCACTGTTCTGCTGAATGATTTTTCCCTTCCATACTTGTCTCATTTCTCAGGAGCTTCTCTCACCCAGAATCGAGCAGTGATCCCTTACTAAGTTCTCCCCGTTCTGCTCTTGGCTCTCACATAGCGGCAGCTTTTCATACAGTACCAGAGTGTTCTCTTACCCAAAGTCAATTGGAACATCCCCATTCCAAGTCTCTAATCATTTGACACCCAAATAAGAATACAGTCTCCACTTCTTTTCTTGGCCTCAGGGTTTCTTGTGGGCTGGCTCTAGATGAGTAGATTCTAATCACTTGAATCTTTCCTCAGTTTTCCAATACATTGAGGCCAAGTTTTCTTGACTTTTAACATTTTTATGTTTCTAACCCTCCACTTTTAATGTTGTCTGAACTCTTATTATTTTAAAATACATTTTCATAACACTTCAGGGTATCTGAATATACATGCTCCCACTCCTCTATATTTCGGACATTTCTGCACTCTATGTGTCTGTGTAGGCTGAACCATACAAGATCCCTGGTTTACTTGGGATTGTTGTGGTAAAACTAGAGTTTATGCTCCACAAATGAAATATTTTATTCTTCAGAAATTATAGTAAAAAAAACTATAGTGCTTATGTAGAAATTTATTAAATCTCTGAAAACAAAGAGTTTTAAATTAAGGCGTTTAGAAAATATAGCTGACTAGAAACTGTACTGAAATATGCAAATCAACACAACAGTAAGATACTTTTCCCTATCCCCCTTTCCCCCAGTGGGCACTTTCTAGCTTCCTGTTTTATTTTATTTTATTTTATTTTATTTTATTTTATTTTATTTATTTTTCAGTGTAAGGTGGTTAATTAAAGAACTAACAACTGGCCAAAGTATAGGGAATAAAAGTCTGCAGAGTTCTCAGTCACAAATGAGACATCTTTATACCATGTCCCCTCCCAACAAGGAAGGCTAAAGGGGCACCACAAAAGAGAGGCCAGAGAGACTTTGAGCCAGGGGTCAGAGAGAACCAGGGTGAAACAATAGCGTCTTCTGAGTATGGCAGGACTCCTGTGCTCATAAACTTACAGCAGCTGCATTGTCTGACAGGAAAGACCTGTACAAAATCCATCTAGCCAACATTTTGGTTTGGAGGTATAGGAACGACTCATGAACCCTCAAAATCTAGCTGAGGAGCTATGGATAACTAGTGGCTTCCAGGGGTGTAGCTCCTGGTAAGTTGATCTCTCTCTCTCTCTCTCTCTCTCTCTCTCTCTCTCCTTCCCCACTCTGTACTTGCTATGGTTTACTGGAGAAAACACTTAAATACATTTTTCTAAGTAAAATAAGCTAATCTGCCATTCTAGAAAAAGTAAACCATTCCCAACAATTTGATAGTTTCCAGGATTTTGGAAAAGATACAATATAGAGGGATTTAGGGCAAGAAAATATAACCTTTCTATATGATAATATAATAGGGGATAAAGGCCATTTTGTAGTATGTCAAACTATACACTTGGAATGATAATGTATTAATATAGTTTTGATAGATGTGGCATAAATATCCTAGTAGGGGTGCTAATGACGGGAGTGGGGGTATTTCTATCTCTCTGTCTCTCTATGTAGAAATTATATGGGAAATCTATATTGTTTGCTAGTTTTGTTATGAATTTTAACTGCTAGTAAAACAAAAGGAAAAACAAGGATTGCAGTTCATCAAGAAAACATGCACTTAGCATCCCAATAACCTTGGACCCAGTCACTAGCACAAAGATATTAATCATTGATGTGGTCCTAAAAGACTTGGATCAGCAGACAAGTGTGGGGCCATGAAAGGCAGTCTATTTTTGGTTGAATGAGGCTTGCTCTGGCGACCCAGTAGAAAACTCTACAAGGGACAGAACAGTGAGCCACATTCCCAGAGACAGGTGCCTGACACCACAGAGCCCTCAACTCCATAATTCTGTGACTATAAGTCACACAGATAATGTCCCAAGCTCCTGGCATTCTGGCTAGACTCCACCCCCACAGTTACCTGACAATAGCCAGGTATGCTCCTCCCCACAGCTACCTGGCAACAGCAAGATAGTCCAGCCCACTATAAAAGGTTCAGCTTGCCTTTCCCCACTCAGTCTCTTTAAGCTCTCACCTTTTTTACTCTCTTCTCTAGCCCTCCTTCTCTCTCTCTCTCTCCCTTCCCATCTCTCTCCACAAGGCCATGGCTGGCCTCTCTCCCTCTTTCTACCTTCTCTCTCTCTGCCTTTCTACAATAAAGCTCTAAACCATAGACTGTCTCTGCTCATCAAGGCCTGATTCCCTAAAGAGCTGCTTCTAACCTCCTGCAGGAAGGCCCTCCTTTGCTCCAGCCATGGACTGGACCAAAGACTCCTAACCCTAACCCTAACCCTAACCCTAACCCTAACCCTAACCCTAACCCTAACCCTAACCCTGAGTGGGAACCACCCAGCACCCCTCCCCCCTGCCCTCTCCTCCCTTTGTCTGGGGCCCCCATTTGTTCTCAGCTCTTCCACAGTATCCAGCGAGGGATGCCTGAGA